>ML660200.1:34677377-35089404 GCA_007570785.1 Antilocapra americana
TCCCACCAACAGTGTAAGAGGGTTCCCTTTTCTCCACATCCTCTCCAGCATTTATTGCTTGTAGACTTTTGGATGGCAGCCATTCTGACTGGTGTAAAGTGGTACCTCATTGTAGTTTTGATTTGCATTACTATTCTGTAGGAAGAACATTTTGATATATAATATAATGATAGCCTTGTATTAGCGAGAGGGCTGAAAAAACATTTTAATATAATGTTAATTTTATCAGATATGATACAGAATCTAAACTTAAAAAAAAAAATCCACAACTTCAACTAGTCTCTATAGGGTAAGTGAACAATCAGGACTTCTCTAGAGATGAGAACGAAATAGCAAAGAGACCATTTGTACAATAAGGCAATTTTTCTACAGTGTTAATATTTGTATTCTGTGACCAGGGATTGAACCTGGGCCCCCCAGGCCCCCCCCACCCCCGCATTGAGTGCCTTCTTAGCCACTGGACCACCAGGAAGGCCCCACATTCTCCTTTAAATTCTAAGCAGAATGGCACATATTACTTCTATAATGAAACATTATGTTTTGTAGTTGGTATAAGATAAAATTATTGTCCTAGAAAAACTAATGGAAACAAAGGGTAAATTATGAGAGCTAATAAAAATGATTTCATAAAGCACTCAGTTACATTATAAATATCTCAAGATTAGACATAATGGGAAAAGATCTCATTCAAAACAGCAACCAAGGGAAGGACTTCCCTGGTGGTTCAGTGTTCAGACTTCACCTTTCAGTGCCAGGTGTAAGGGTTAGTTAGATCCCTGATTAGGGAGCTAAGATCCCACAGGCCTTGCTGTCAAAGACCAAAACATAAAACAGAAACAATATTGTAACAAATTCAATAAAGACTTTTGCAATGTTCCACATCCACACACACAAAATAATAATAATAATAATAATAATAATAATAATTGGAAACAAAACAAACAACAAAAAAAGAGCAACCAAACAAAACAAAGTATCGAAGTATAATCTGTACAAAAGTTTATAGAACTTACAAGTTTGTAGAACTCATAAAAAATCACAACAAAATGTAGTACAGGAATAAAGCTTGGGTAGAAAGAAATAATGCTAATTCAGTGTACAAAACATTTAATAGTGGCAATCTGGGGGTAGTAGGATTATATTTGATTTTGATTTTTTTCTTTTTGCTTGAACAGTTTCTAAATTTTTCTCTTTTTAACAGAAGAAAAACACATTTAAAAAAAATACTAAGCAGGGACAAATAGTTATTTCACTGTACTGGGGGAAATGCTACTGCAGTTTTCACATTTTACCAGTTTAAAAAGAAACAATTTCATGACACCAAGAAACCTTTAAAATGTGAACTTGTATATAACAGTATAGTTTTCCACTCTAATACTGAATTGAATTATTTCTTACTAACCTTTTTTTATTAAAAGACATGATATATTATATATTCGTAAAATTTCATGGAGTTTGAAAACATTAGCATTAAAATTTTTACAAGGTTGTATTTTAATTCTCTATAAAGTGTTAGCTGCTCAGTCATGTCTGACTCTTTGCTACCTGATGGACTATAGCCTACAAGGCTCCTCTGTTCGTGGGATTCTCGGGGCAAGAATACTACAGTGGGTAGCCATTTCCTTTCTCCAGGGGATCTTGCCAACCCAGGGATCAAACCCATGTCTCCTGCAATGCAGGCAGATTCTTTATCATCTGATCCACTAGGGAAGCCTTAATTCTCTATAGGGAATAAATACATATATTAGGCTTTTTTTTTTAATTATAAAAGTGTTGGTTAAATAGCATCAAACTGTATAGAAAACTATAGGGTAAATAGTTTTCATCACTTATATTTAGCCTTGATGGTCATTTTTAATGTTTTCTTTTATATTCTTTGAAAGACTTTTTTATGCATATAGAAGTACACATCCAGTTTTATACAAATGCAAGCATGATATATATACAGTTCAAAAGTTGCTTTTCTTTTTCTTTCTTCCTCTTTTTTTTAAACTACACCACATGGCTTGTGGGATCTTAGTTTCCTGACCAGGAATTGAACTTGGGCCTTTGGCAGTGAGAGCACAGATTTCTAACCACTGGATTGACAGGGAATTCCTACAAGTTGCTTTTCATTTAATATACTTAATATATACTTATATATACTTATCTTTATATATATACTTATGTTTATATATACTTATGTTTATATATACTTATCTTTAATGGCTGTTAAATGACATACGGGTATGTCATATATATGTTACTCTCATCATCATCATGATTATATATATACATATATAATTTAACTAGTACAAGAATCCATGAAAGAAAATCTCAAAAAAATTCTGCCCTTTTACTGTAAAACCAGATCCATAATCAACAAAAATCTATAAAAATCTCTGCCCTTTTCACAATTCTTATAAATTTGCTTATGAAGCAAATTCTATATGTAGTCAACCTTTAAAATTTTTGCTATTTTTAAGTCTCTAATAGCTCAAAAAGGAGAGCTTAAATCAACCTCGTTAATGAAAAGGATTCAAATGCAAACCTAATTATCTCAAATGCTTTTGCAGGAAAAGTATGGGGAGCAGAGTAAAGCAGAAAAGAAGTATTAACTAAGGAAAGAAACCTAGAAATTTCTGAGGGACTTCAGCTATCCACAAAGAGTGGAGGTAATTTTAGTGGAGCCACTCATGCCCTTACTTCTGCTACATCCTTAGAGTATTTCAATCATTTTAAAAGCCGGGAGAAAAATGCATAATCACCTAGTTTAAAGCAGTGCATAGTTGGAAAAAGAAGGGGCAAATTTTGGGGGGGTCGGATTTCCAGACTCCGAGATATAGGGGGGTTAAATGAATTCATACAGCTCATATCGATAGTCTCAGAAATCTGACCAGTAGTCACGACTGGCATTTTCAAGTTTAGGCCAAACAATTGGGGAAATTAAGTAATTATTTATGAAGAAATACTATTTTGTCCCTATTTTCTTCCCATAAAAGATAACATTGATCTTCTGTTGTGAAAAAAATCACCACCTGTCCTGCTCACTTGAATTGCCATTTTGGACCTGCTTAACCTGAAGACTTTGTTACCTTTCTTGTGACACAACTTGGAAATCCACTTTCTTGTCCTGCATACCTGGGCTTGAAGTGAGAGGCTTGTCTGCTTCTTCCTGGCCTTCTTTACACCTAACCCCTTCATCAGGAGAGGGGTATCATATAATTCACTCCCTGAAAATCATTTGTATAGATTTTTGCAATATTCTTTCATCTATTCTCCTAGCCCTGGCTATTGTCACACAAGTGCCTGAATGTGTGATGTCTCAAAAACCCAAGTATTTCTGTTTTCCCATTGCTTTCCAGACAAAGGTTCCAACTCTGCAGAGTTGACAAGAACCTCTTCCTTGACAAGGATACAGCTCTTGCCTACTTAGCCCCCTTTTTAGCCATCACCCCATACACAGTCTATACTCCAGCCTTCCCAAACCATTTGCAGATCCCTGAACACATGCACACACAGAGATCCCTGAACACACGCACAATGCCTCTCAGAGAGTTTCACATTCTAATTCACAAAAACCTATGAATATGTTATGTTATACAGCAAAGGAGAATTAAGTGCAGCTAATCAGCTGATTTTACCTATGGAGTGTACCTGGAATTACACAAGTAAGCCAAATATAATCATTAGGCTTCCTAATAAGAGGAAGGCAGGAGAGTCATAGGGAAGGAGATGAGATGACAGAAGCAGAGGTCAAAGAGAAGATTTGAAGATGCTACCCTGCTTGCTTTGAAGATGGAGAAATGGGACCATGAGCCAATGAATGTAGGGCTATCACTAGAAGCTAGGAAAGGCAAAGAAATATATTCAAATCTCCATAGAGCCTCTCAGAAGGCACATAAACCTACTGAGACCTGATTTCAACCCAGTGAGACCTTTTATGGACATTTGACAGACTTGTAAGACAAATTTGTGTTAAGCTACTAATTTGTTATTTGTAATTTGTTATTTAGCAGCAGTAAACTGACAATTCTGCTGTTTCACACCTTTTGGCCTAAGAAGGAAGGCCTTTCCTTTGTTGGACAATACCTTATGTTTCAGTCTCATTTTAAGCATCCCATTGGAGCTTTTCCTGATCCAGATTATGATTGTTTTTCTTTCTTATGCTACTATTATATTACTGTACTTTGTATACCTCCATACTGATGCATTTATTCATTTTTTCAATGTTTATTGAACATCTATCATATACGAAGGGGCTTCCCAGGTGGCTCAGTGGTAAAGGATCCACCTGTCCATGCCAGAGATGTGGGTTCAATTCCTGGGTCAAGAAGATCCCTTGGAGGAGGAAATGGTAACCTACTTCAACATTCTTGCCCGGGAAATCCCATGGACCGAGGACTCTGGTGGGTTACAGTCCATGGATCCCAAAGAATTGGACACATCTTAGTGACTAATCAACAACAATGATCATATACTAATAAAGGAATACAGATTTATTCAGGCTCTGCAAAGACCTGCCCCCGTCATCTCATCTGAAGTAGCCCTCTCCACCCTCAATCACTGTTTATCCCCTCAATCATAGTATTTCTCACTATACAATATTATACTATGTATTTATCAATTTACTTATTTATTAATACTTATTGCTCACTTCTACAACTAGGATGTATGCTCCATGAAAGCTAGGCCTTTGGCTGATCATCCCAGTCTCTCTAGTGTCTAACATAGTTCCTGACATAATAGACCCTCAGTATACATTTGATGAAAAAGCATTGACTGATTATATTAGAAATCACAGTTCTGTTCCTAAAGCCTGGGAGTACTAGAGGCAAACACATACTTTTCACCTCCTCTTCCCTGATTTCTAAAAATCTAAGCTCACCTGTATGAGGTAAAAATTATTATAAAGGACAAACTCCAAATGAAAATGGTCAGTGGAGGGAAGTGCATGTCAAGAAGTAAGGAAAGATAAACACTCCCGCATATCCTGGTGAGCACTGACTGTAAATTCTTGTTAACTACAGTTGAAGGTGCCTCTTAACCAGCTATTCAGCTGCCAGTCACAGCACACAAACCCCCAATGTACAGAAACCAGGACAATGTATCTGTTCATTAGTCATTTAAAGATGTCTATGCTATTTTACTTTTCCAAGACCTTGAGGGTAAGGACATACTTTGCATAGTAGACACAGATTACTTGGTCTTTCTTATCTCCAACATATACTGAGTGAAAAAAGCAAGTTGCACTATGATGCATATTATATGATACCATTAAATAAACATGCACAGACACAAAGAATTCTACGTATCTCTCTAGTTCTCCAAATGAAAAAAAAAAAAAGCCTACAGGTTATACAAATAGATCAAACTGAAGAAGATACTGCAACTGGAGTTTTAGTTTCAAAGGGAACTTTAACTTTATCTATAATAAAATCTTGGCTAAAATATTAAGGGCGTCCCTGATAGCTCAGTTGGTAAAGAATCTGCCTGCCATGCAGGAGACCCCAGTTTGATTTCTGGGTCAGGAAGATCTGCTGGAGAAAGGATAGGCTACCCACTCCATTATTCTTGAGTTTCCCTTGTGGTTCAGCTGGTCAAGAATCTGCCTGTAATGCAGGAGACCTGGGTTTGATCCCTGGGTGGGAAGATCCCCTGGAGAAGAGAAAGGCTACCCACTCCAGTATTCTGGCCTGGAGAATTCCATGGACTATATAGTCCATGGGGTCACAAAGAGTCGGACACAACTGGGTGACTTTCACTTTCACTTTTCACAGGCTAAAATATTGGCCTTTTTTTTTTACAAAGAGAATGCATATATATATATATATATATATATATATAATAATTGAAAGTAATAAATACTACCACAAGAAGTCTTTTCCCTAAATAATTATATTATCTATTATAGAATTAATACAATTATATTCAAGTTTATAAATGATTACCCAGTGGGTTCTGGTACTGAATGCCCCGTATACCAAACATACCCACCTTCGAGCCTGCCAAACTGGGACTAGTTCTGAGCACATTGATCCTACCAGGTTGCAACAACCCTGTGAAACCCCTGAAATATCCCATTACCTTTATCTTTAATTTTGAATATAATTAAATAATTTTTGTACAAACTTGTTGTGCCCTGTACAAGAAGTTTCTTCTGACATCTTTAACTAGATGAAACACAGTACTTTTACTCTTGACTAATGGCCACAAATGTATTGCTCCTTCTGCTGATTATAAGCTTGCTCATTAAAAGAGAAGTGCCAATGTCAAGGTTACAGGGGAGTTTATAGAGTTCAACAATTAAATGAAATTTTGATATGCTTTTCACTATTACTGCTGAGGAAATGTTATCATCTGATGTATAAAACTATGGCAGATAGCTGGATGAGAGTATCCATTCTTCCCATTTTCCATCCTAAAAGAATCCAATTTTGTTCAGAGTTAAAACATTGGCCTTCCTTGATACCCCTGAGGATCCCAGTGACCATGTGACACATTACATGGTATGTAAGCTGGGAATTTGGGGACAAGATTTGCCTGTTCATATAGGCACTGTCCCTTCTTCACATCCGTCCTCTTTCATTCTTTCCTGGAACGTGGATGTGAAACTAGGTGTAGGGAGACCATCAAGATACACACTATGTTTTGTAGAGAATAAAGCCAAAGGGAACCTGGGATCCTAATGACATCAAGTACTGCTGCAACAGTTGAGGACTACTTTTCCCTGGACTTGTTATGAGAAGAATAAATTCCCAAGCTTCTCCACCAGGTTCAATAACTTCCAGCCAAACACAATTCTGAGCTGATATAGGCCGGGAAGATATGAAGCATCCAGGTGACTTTGATGCTTCACCACGTAAAGCAGTGCAAAAAATGCTCCTAGAAAAATACCCATCAATACAGGCATAGGATAAAAAATATTGCAGTCATTGCTCTTCAATAGCAGCATGAGAAAATTACAGCTAGCAAAATCAAACTCCAGTAGAGTTTTATTTGTAATTTCAAGACAGCCCAATGAGACTATAGGTAAAAAGATGTGTAGGTGGTTCTGGAAGGGGAAAGATAAAAATCCTTGGAAACTTAATTCCACTATCAAAAAGTAAAATAGAAGAATGTATCTGTGGAGTTTCAATACTTCTGAATAAATCACTTTTGCACAAAGAATCAATTATGTGAGGAATTTTCCTTTTAAATGCTACACAAAGTGTTCAAGGTTTTTTAGTTTTTAAAGAAAAATAGCAATCTACCACTCTTTAACAACAAAGACTCTAAAATGCTGTTAAACGACAGTACCTGGAACATATTCACACTAATACATTTTGAATGAATGAAATAACAATAAGTAAGAAGTACTAACTCATTTTTCTGTTATTGCTAGTTAAAGAAAAGATATCCAGGCTAAGATGTGAAGAAACAAAGAGAAAGATTAAAGGCATTACGATAACGTTTAGAAAGAGTGAGAAAAAAGAAAATCTGAGGGAAGAAAATTATGTTTACTTCCTATTTCCCCTTTCCAGTTCTCTCAAATTTGGGTCAACAAACAAAACAAAAAACATCTTCCCTCCCTAGAAAAGCAAACTCCTGTTTTAATTCAGCTGCACTGATGTGGTTACAAGTTTTACCGCAGAGGAAGCGGGGCACTGATTTTGAAGCATCAAAAGTGGGCCCTAAGCATTGAAGCATGTTAATTGTCATGTGTCTAATCAGTCGCCAGCCCAGGACTGATGCTCGGGGCTGGTACAGAGAGATTTCCTGGGGGGGAGGGAGGAGGGAGGGGGGTTCCGGAGGGGAAGCATATGTAAACCCATGGTGATATCATGACAATGTATGGCAAAAACAATAAAAAAAAAAAAAAAAAAAAAGTGGGCCCTAAGGTAGGTCTGGTTGGGATTTTCAGTGACAGGAGAGCACCTAACCCGGGCTGAGCAGTCTCCTCTGAAGAAAACGGAGGCAACTGCTGGTGTGGAAAGAGGGGCTGAAGGGGGAGAGCATGGTAAAAGATGTCAAATAGCCTTTTCCAGTTTCAATTTACGTTTCAACATAGCCCTTCACACAGAAAAGGAAAGGAAAATTCTCTACTATTCTTTATTTCATGTTCTCTTTCCACGGGGACCTGTATTCTCTGAACAATGATTAGAAAGTCCTTACATGAAAAATCTCAAAAATATCCTATGAAAGCTAGAGAGGTAAAAAAATAAATCAAAACCAAAAACATTTCTTTCCCTCAGAGAAAGAGGGAAGGAAGAGTTCTCTTTTTGCCTGTGGGGTCAGAAGTGGGGGGGAGGGCTGAGAGAAACCAATGATCCTGTGACACAGGGACAGACAGTAAGAGTTTGGTTGTACAGAATTTTCCCCTTGGCTTTAAAGGTACTACCAAAATATGTTGGTTCAAAATACGACTATCAATAACGTATGAAAGAGTAACTAACACATGACTACTATCTATCAGTAGCGATCAAAAATATGAGACATCTAAGATATCCATACAATAGGAGATTTTAAAAAGAGAATCTTAAAGAAAACATCACATTAGGCCAACAAAATAGTTTTGTTAAAAATATAATTGAAATCAATCTCTGTGTCTTCAAAACAAAGGTATACCTTAATTCCAGAGTAATGTTGAGCTTTGGAGTAAGGCTAAGGAAGATTAAATTCCAACTTCACTACTACCATATTGTGGAACTGTTAGCAAATTATTTAAACAGTAGAAAAGATGTAATATTGTAAGGATGTCAGCTCCTCCAAACAGATTTATACAATCCCAACTGAAATCTTAGATTTTTTGTGTGTATATGAGTTTGGCAAGCTGATTTAATAATATGTATAGAACTTCAAAAACAAATGGCCAAGGGAATCTTGGAGAACAAATTTGGAGAAAGCTGGGGAATTTACAGCACCATATAGTAATATTCATTATGAAGTTGCAGTAATTAAGACAGTGTATTATTGGAAAAAGGATGGATAAATAGAGCAATGAACAGCATAGAGTCAAGAAACAGATCCACACATAAATAGGTCACCTGATTTATGGAAGAGGTGAGTGACAGTGCTGTGCAGTATGCAAAAAAGAACCTTTAATAAATAGTCCTGGGTCAACTGGTTGTCCATATGGAAAAAAATGCATCTTGACCCCATACCTCCCAACAGTCACAAAATCAATTCCAGATGTGTTAAAGATCTACATGCAATAGATAAAAACTGAGGCTTTTAGAAGAACACATAGGTGAACATACTCATGACCTTGGAATTGGCAAAGATTTTTTAAACAATTCACTGAAAATGCTAATCATAAATGGAAAATATATTAAGTTGGGAAATACTAAAATTAAGAACTTCTGTTTATCCAAATACATCACCCAGGGAGTTAAAGACAACCCAAAGAGTAGGAAAATTTATTTGCAATATATATATTCAACAAAGATTGGAATCCAGAATACATATATATATTTAAAACACATAGAAGTAAATAAGGAAAAGGCAGACTGCACAATAGAAACTGGGGCAGAAGGCCTAAATAGCCCTTACACACACACACACATGTGCACACACACACACACACACAACACGGAAGCTAATAATCAAAAGGCCAATAAATATTTTTAAAGAACTGAACTTCATTCATTAGGAAAATCCAATTTAAAATCAAATTGCAGTACCTCAATAAATACACTAGGGTGGCTAAAATGAAAAATGCAGACAATTCCAAATGCTGGTAAGAAGCTAGAACAACCAGAAAATTCATACACTGTAATAAGTGTGCAACTTGGTTCAATTGCTTCAGAAACCAATGCAGTTATACAGCCCAGCCAATCTACTCCCACAGAAACATGCACATACTTTCCCAGGAAAATATGTGCAAGAATGTTCATAGCAGCACTGTTTCTCATAGCCCCAAGTTAGAAACTACCTAAATGTCTATTAGTGGTTGAGTAAATGAATTGTGGTCTTTCTGTCTGGAACAGTCTTTCCTTGGTTTTCACCATCTTGACACTTTAGAAGATTACAGGCCAGTTATTTTGTCAAATGCCCTTCAATTTTGGTCTGATTATTTTCAAAATTAGACCCAGGCTATGCATGTTTGGCAGGAATATCACAGAAATGATCTGTGTTCTTCTCATTGCATTCTATCACCTGATTTTCATGTGTCCATTACTGATGATGTTCACTTCGAACGCTTAATTAAGGTAGTATCTGTCAAGTTTCTCCTCTATAGAATTAATTTTTTTTTCCAGTTTGCAATTAGTATTTTGTGGAGAGTTACTTTGAAATGTGGTAAATACCATACTTCTCTTTAAACTTTGATGTATGTGTTAATTTGTCTGTGGTATCTATTGGGCTTCCCTAGTGGCTCAGACAGTAAAGAATCTGCCTGCAATGTGGGAGACCTGGGTTTGATTCCTGGGTTGGGAATATCCCTGAAGGAGGGCATGGCAACCCACTTCAGTATTCTTACCTGGAGAATTCTATGGACAGAGGAGCTTAGGAGGCTATAGTCCGTGGAGTAACAAAGAGTCGGACATGACTGAGCAATTAACACTTTCATAGTATCTATCTAGATTCATTTTATTCAGTGGGTTACAATCTGTTATTATATTTATTTTGATACTCAAATTATCTCCACTTTAGCCAGTAGGAATCTCTTCAAGATGGCTTTTATACCCTACTTAAAAACAAACAGTCTATTAGTTAGTTCTGTAGATAAGAAGTCTGGATGTCATGGCTGGGTTCTTTGCTCAGTGTATGAGAAGGTTGACATCACCACATCAACCAGGCTGAATTTTTCTAAAGAGGCTTTAGAATAGGAAATTTTAAAAGTGAGTTCTAAAGAAGACATTATGTTAGACCAACAAAATAGGTTTAAATATAATTGAAATCAATCTGCCTGTCTTCAAAACTAAGGCACACCTTAACTCCAGAGTGCATGCTCAGTCAATGAGTCTTGTCCAACGCTTTGTGACCCCATGTACTGTAGCCTGCCAAGCTCCTCTGTTCATGGAATTCTTCAGGCAAGAATACTGGAGTGGGGTGCCATTTCCTTCTCCAGGATATCTTCCCAACCCAGGGATCAAATCTGTGTCTCCTGCATTGGCAGGCAGATTCTTTACCACTGAGCCACCTGGGAAGCCTTAACTCCAGAGTAGGGTTGGGCTTATTACTCCAGCTATCGGACTGGTCTGGAGACGGCAATGGCAACCCTCTCCAGTACTCTTGCCTGGAAAATCCCATGGATGGAGGAGCCTGGTAGGCTACAGTCCATGGGGTCGCTAAGAGTCGGACATGATTGAAACAACTTAGCAGCAGCAGCATTGGACTGGTCCACATTTCCTGTTGTCAGTCAGGGGCCACTCTCAGGAACTAAACATTAATTGCATTCCTTGCCACGGACTCCTACCATTGTCAAGACCACTAAGGATAATCACTCTCATGTTAAGTCCCTCTCATGTCTCTGACCTGTAAACTCAGATTTCAAGTGCTCATGTGGTAAGGTCAGGAGCAACTAATCTAGGGCCTTAATTACCTCTGCAAAATTCCTCTTGCCATATAAAATAACATAATCAAAGGAATATTATCTCCTGATAGTCACACTTCCAGGTATTATGCAAGTTGTTTAAACTAGGGGACAGGGAGCCTTATGGGTCATTTTAAAATTCTTCCTACACATATATAAAGTGCTAGGACAGTGCTTGGTACATGATAAGCACTATACTGTATATGCATTGGCGATTACTGTTATTGATTATCTAAACCATTTGCAGAAATTTTAAAAATAGTAATTACAGTTCAAAGAGATAAAATTTTCTAAAAGCTTCTGGAGATCAATTTGGCAATGTGTGTTGAAAACCTAATATTTCCACTTCTAGCAATTCATCCTAAGGACACATCAGCAGTATACACAAAGATAAATGAAAGAATATATTAATTACAGTATATTAATAATAATAAATAGTTAAAAGGAAACCAAAATCTCCTTTTAGGGGTTTGGTTAAGTAATAAGGCACAGCTAGTCAATGGAATACTATGTAAACCCCAAAGCAAAAACAATAAACAAACAAATAAAAATACATGGTATAAAAAGAATTGATGACAAGGGAACATACTCCAGCTACAGTGAAATGATTACAGATTACAAAATTGCCTATGTAATTGTATCCAGCTTTCACACAAATATCAAATGGATTCCTGCTTTTCTTTCTCTTGAGCTGTGTTATAGAGAGCTTCTATGGCATGGCAAGATAGATCTTAGCCTCCTTATATCACTGGCCATCAAAAACGTTTCTGGTCACTCTTTAGAGAAACCCAGCATCCTTCCAAGAGTATGAGGTGGACTTTTGGCAAGAGAGGGTCATGTGAAAAGGGAGAAAACATTCTCTGACACCATCTGTCTATCTGTACCACTCGCCAACTCAAGGGCCTCCTGTAAAAGGAGGCTCTGCATCATCTCCCCTGGTATACTGTGGGGCTGTCTTACCCAAGACCTTTCTCAAAGTGCAAAAAAATGTGACCTGGCCTTTGATTCCTAATGCACAGCCCTGCCTTTATACCAAATTTGTTAAATTACACTCTCACCTAAGATTTTAGACTATGATTTTTGTTTGGTTCTAGCTATAATGAGAGCATTCTAGGAGAGAAACATATGTATTAATTGAAAAGGAAGGTGACAGATGTTAACAATTATTAAGAGAGCACCTGTAGTGTGCTTTATAACACTACAAAATAGCTAATATTAGTCCCACTTTACAGGTGAGAAAACTAATATTCAAAGGAGTGAAATAACTTATTCAAAGATGCACATTTGGGAAGTGGTTAAAAATAGACTTTGAAGCAACTGGTTCCCTTTTCACCACACCAGTGATTCCCGATGATTTCTGAGACTATATATTTTAAATGCCCCTAGAAATCTTAATGACTAACCTAAGACCTACTGTGCTGCATGTGACTGCTTCCCTATAAATGAAGGCAAATTTTCTATAAGCTATTATTTTTTTAATGGAGCAGATTAATTTTTTCCTCCTAAGCTTTTTTTCAGTTCTAGCACCTCAGACTTTAACATTCAAATCAATAGATGTGCTTTTAACTGGGGCAACCAGATATTACCACAAGTTCAGGTTGGAACAATATTTCTAATTGCTCTCTCAACCCAAAGAGAGACAGTCTAGACTCCATAGTCTTTGGAACTAGCTACTTTCAGTTCAGTTCAGTCACTCAGTTGTGTCCAACTCTTTGCGACCCCATGGACTGCAGCATGCCAGGCTTCCCTGTCCATTGCCAATTCACGAAGCTTGCTCAAACTCATGTCCTTTGAGTCAGTGATGCCATCCAACCATCTCATCCCCTGTCATCCTCTTCTCCTCCTGCCTTCAGTCTTTCCCATCATCAGGGTCTTTTCAAATGAGTCAGCTCTTCGCATCAGATGGCCAAAGTATTGGAGTTTCAGCTTCAACATCAGTCTTTCCAATGAACACCCAGGACTGATTTCCTTTAGGATGGACTGGCTGGATCTCCCTGTGGTCCAAAGGAATCTCAAGAGTCTTCTCCAACATCACAGTTCAAAAGCATCAATTCTTCAGCACTCAGCTTTCTTTATAGTCCAACTCTCCCATCCATGCATGACTACTGGAAAAATCATAGCTTTGACTAGATGGACCTTTATTGGCAAAGTACTGTCTCTGCTTTTTAATATACTGTCTAGGTTCGTCATAACTTTTCTTCCAAGAAGCAAGCGTCTTTTCATTTCATGGCTGCAGTCATCATTTGCCACGATTTTGGAACCCCCCAAAATAAAGTCTGTCACTGTTTCCATTGTTTCCTGACCTATTTGCCATGAAGTGATGGGACTGGATGCCATGATCTTAGTTTTCTGAATGTTGAGTTTAAGCCAGCTTTTTCACTCTCCTCTTTCACTTTCACCAAGAGGCTCTTTAGTTCTTTTACACTTTCTGCAATAAGGGTAGTGTCATTTGGTATCTAAGGTTATTGATATTTCTCCTGGCAGTCTTGATTCCAGCTTGTGCTTCATCCAGCCCGGCATTTCACATGATGTATTTCTCCTAGCAGTCTTGATTCCAGCTTGTACTTCATCCAGCCCAGCATTTCACATGATGTACTCTGCATATAAGTTAAATAAAGAGGGTGACAATAAATAGCCTTGATACAGTTCCCAATTTAGAGTCAGTCTCTTGTTCCATGTCCAGTTCTGTTGCTTCTTGAGCTGCATACAGATTTCTCAGGAGGCAGGCAAGGTGGCCCATTATTCTCATCTCTTGAAGAATTTTCCACAGTTTGTTGTGATTCCCACAGTCAAAGGCTTTGGTGTAGTCAATAAAACAAAAGTAGATGTTTTCCTGGGACTCTCCTGCTTTTTCAATGATCCAACGGATGTTGATAATTTGATCTCTGGTTCTTCTGCCTTTTCTAAATCCAGCTTGAACATCTGGAAGTTCACAGTTCACGTACTTTTGAAGCCTGGCTTGGAGAATTTTGAGAGTTACTTTGCTAGCGTATGAGATGAGTGCAATTGTGTGGTGTTTGAACATTCTTTCACATTGCCTTTCTTTGGAATTGGAATGAAAACTGACCTTTTCCAGTTTTTTTCTCTATGTAAAGCAATTTTACATAGATCCAAAATCCAGGATAGTTTCTTGTATCTTTTGCTATTCTCTGACATGATCCTTGATAAAACCCAGTGTCTAGACCCCAGATGTTACCAACTGTTCATTTCTTCTTCAAGGACTTCCCCTATATTCTTCCTACATATTCTATTTTCCCTCACATTCTCAGGATTCTTCAATCTACACTTATCTTCATCACCTTTAATTTCCATCTATCTCAAGCTACAATAATCTGTCCACTCCCATTTTGGCCAATCTATCTCTGGCCAGTCACCTCAAATCCATTGTTATATCAGGATATAAGAAGTGCCCCTACAGAAAACAAACGGTTGAGGAGCTCTGTTTCCTTTTGAAGTTATTCTTTGAGCATTTCCTTCTCTTCTGGAATAACTTGTTTTAACAGTCTCATCTTGTGCTTTGCTTCTCATTGTCCTGGAATTAGTTATTTTTCCAAGGATTTCTGATTCCTTGGGGGATGGTATTTAGAAGTCAAGATGTGGACACTAGATGTATTCACATCTATTGAGATATCACTGCTTTTTGAACCCTATGTATGGGCAGATCCAGAAAGTACACACACACACACACACACACACACACACACACACACACACATTTGTTTGTAGCTCTATTTCTCTTTTTTAAAATAAGTATATAAAGAGAAAACACCACGCACAATGATATCTCCAACTGCAGTACAATATAAAGTTCACTCTCATTTTTTCCCCTACCTGTATCTGTAACTCTTTATTCAAACTGTGATAAATTCAGTCCCCATTATCATGTATACCTTTCATTTAATCAACTCCCCATATCTAACCAATCCCCCATCTCCTATGCCACCCTTCCTCTACCCAAATGCCTTTTTCAGCCCACTTGGGTTCCAACAACCCACAGAAGGTGCCCCCTACCACCATTTAAGTTCTAGTGTTCCATGGCAGACTGCACCCTTCCAAGCAGACTTTCTTCTCTCTGACTCCCCATGCTGCCTTCTGTCTCATGGCATGGACATGTCTCCCCCTCCAGTTGAGTTTGTAAATCTCATGTCAATCTGTCCTTCATTCCTGGGCTCTGACACTCTGTGCTAGGTTACCTCCAGTGGGTGCTCCCTCCCTGACTTCATTTGAGTTCTTACACCCACATCTGGCTGCCCCTTCACATGAATGCAGTTCTTATCCTGGTTGGTCTCTGACATAAATGCAGGTCAAGTCTCCCAAATGAATCCCTTCTTTTCTTTTTTCGACTCCAGTACCATAGTTCCTTCTCCCTTCCTGTAGAGAGAGCAGCTTTGTTCCTAATGGCTTTAAGAATAATCCTTCAAGAAAGGGAAAAAAAGAGACAGAGAGAGAAAACTGGATAGAGGATACATTGTCTTCTTCCTAAATAGATAATGTGCCTCAAGCAACTTTGTTGCTATTATAGTTGAAAAGTTTTCAGTTGACTACTTTCAAAATATTTAATAAATACATTTCTGCTATAAGTTATCATATTCTTAAAATGGGTACCAGTCAACATTTCCTGAAGTCTTTATTCTAAGACATTGAAATCTATATCTATTAAATTAATGAAAGTAATTATATCATAAATATATATGGGTAACCAATGATAAAGGAAGGGAACTGTATTCATTACCTCTATGAGGGAAGAGAAACATCAAATCACTCAAAAATGTGAGCTCAGAAGCTAGAATATTAGGTTTAAAACCCAGCTCTGGGGCCTTTGGTAATTTCCTTAATGTATTTATGCTCCCATTCTCTCATCTGTGAAATGAGGATAATAATGGTACTTCTTAAGAGTCATGAGGATTATGGCAGATAATGTGCAAAAAGAGCATGTCAGAAGAGCATCTGACATCAAAAATATCATCAAAAAAGTTATTAATGTTATTTCAAGGTACTCATAGAAGCCTGAAATTGTGTTCATAGACTATGATTCTTAGACCTTGATTTGAGAAACAGTATATTAAAATACAGACCCTGTCACTTAGGTGATCACTTGGCACTAATGTCATCATATCCATGAAAACAAAAAATAGCCATCAACACTGTATAAATGGATTTAAGACAATATGGTTATATTCTGCCTTAAAGATTGTGTTTGAAACAAAACATAAAATATTTACATTCTCAGGGAGAACTTATAGATCTCCTAGCTTATATTGGTGGTCTCCAATGTGAGAATTCACTTATAATATTTTCATTCTCTCTACAACTTAAAGGGATATATAAACAAAGACTAAACAGTCTTTTAATTAATTTGATTTTAGTTTAAATAAGCAGGTCTAAAATAACCTAGAACATAAAATAAGGAAAAGAAAGTTTATGCATGATAGAATTTATGCTTATCAACTGCAGGTCATGAGATTATAATAAAGGCAATTGAGTGGATCCTAGATCACTCCACTTTTCAACTTACTTGATCTTCAGGGCTAGGCCATTATTCTTTCAGAGGCCTTTATCCACATCTTCATAAACTAATAAAAGTAAAACTTCACTTTTCTTGATTTTTAAATGATTTCATCATAGAGCTAAGTGAAAAATGCTCTATAGGGCCACTACCTATTTAGATTCATTCTGCTCTCTGACTTAATTAGTAATTATATTCTCAAGGATTAAGATGTATTTCCAATATAAGTTTCTCACATTTCTAAATTCAGCACAAAAGTTTAAGTAGAATAAGGAAGATGAAATATCCTGCTTTAAAAATGGGCCAGTACCTCCTTCAGTCATTGTGAAATAATGTCATTGTCAAACCTGACTCAAGTGAAGGATATGCTGTGGCTGATGGAGAAGGAGCCTTAACTGACTGTCCAGAGACAGAAAGGAAAGACTGCATCGATCATTTCTTGCTTCCACATATATGTACCTTTTTACTAATCAAGGTCATTTCTTAGCACTTGTTTCAGTGAAGTGCTAAAAATTCTAGTTGCCTGATGATTTAAGGTGTCCCACTTAATTATTTTTTTTAAGTTATTTTAAGAACTTCTACCCTATTTACACACTGCTTGGGACTACAGTAGATATAAAATAACAGTCTTTTGTCCTTAATGAAAACCTTCTAAAAGCACCAGGAAGATTCAATACAGCTATGGTTTATGTCATCTTGAAACTTACACATTACATGCCTCAATTCCTCCCAGGCAGAATTTGGAAGGGGACTCCTTAGGTAAGGAGTCTTCACTCAAGACAAGAAGATAAAAAGACTAAAAGGCATATCAATCACAAGGAACAGGAAATCCAAGGGCCAAATATGCCTGGAGGAGAGTTAAGAAAGGGAAAGACTGGGCAAGGAGATCCCGGCTCAGAATTAGAGGAATGATGCTGAGGAAAAGCAGATGACACTAAAATGAGGCATTTAGGAAAAGGGGGGATAGGAATACAAATTAATTACTTAAAGCAAAAAATGTTCAAATCCTTTTCAATAGCCAAACTCTTTTATAAACAAAATTCTTCCTCCATGATTTTAAACTTAAAGCCAAAGAAAGCTTTTAGTTGGTCTTTATCCAGTAACTAAAATTTCAAGATACAAAGCTTAATGGTTGTCATAAACCAGAAACTCATCTGTTTTGAGCATTCATGAAGCTAACCTGCTGAGAGATGGAGATGTTGAACTTTTTTGAAGCCCAGTCTGAGTTCTGCTCTTTACTCATTTGTTTCACCTTTGTTGGTATTCCTGGACCAATCATTCTTTATTTGACTGAAGCTAGATTATATTGTAGCTAAGAATCCTGACAAATACACTTAGGCAATGCAAAGGTTTGGCAGAAAGTCATTACTGTTTGCAGAACCCCTCAGCATCTCCACAAAGCATCATGGTTCTCCAGATCAGAAAGTAAAAGCCACTGTCCTAAGTTAACAACTGTTATTTTAGGTTTGCATTCATGAGCAGAGAGAGATATAATGTGTGGCTGGGGGCAGAAATAAACTCATACATTATTCCTTCATTTACTTGACACATTTTTATTGGACTCCTATTATGTGCTAGGCACCATACTAGACATAGGTGCTAAAACAGTGGATGAAAAGATGTGCTTCCTGTGTTTGTGGTGTTTACCATCCAATGGCCTGGTGTGCTTATGGGCAGGGAATTACAAAAGGCTGTCTTTCCCTGTTATTGATGGTTGCTACTCTTTCACAATAATGCAATGAAAAACATTAGTGCTTAAAATGAATACTCTATATTTATCACGAACATTTAGTTATACATCAGTATCATTTGTGAAATGCTTACCTCACTAGTACTAAGACATACTAGGTCAGACTATATCTGCCATAAAATCTGAGAGAGCATTTAATCAAGATGACATAGATGAATTAAACATTTGCTACCGAAGTATTTTTTTTAATACTACTAGTTATTGAGGTTTCCCTGGTGTTTCAGATGGTAAATAATCTGCCTGCAATGGAGGAGATACAGGAGACCGAAGTGTAATCCTTGGATTGGAAATACCCCTGGAAAAGGGAATAGCTACACACTCCAGTATTCTTGTCTGGAAAACTCCAAGGACAGAGGAGCCTGGTGGGCTACAGTCCATGGGGTCAAAAAGAGTCAGACATGACTGAGCAAGGCATTGTTTCACTCCTTTAAAATATAGGGGAAATGATATATTTCTTTACTTCTGAAAACACAAGTAAATTGCTAGCCCATATTGCTTTTTCACTGACTCAGTGGACATGAATCTGAGCAAACACTGGGAAATAGTACAGGATAGAGGAGCCCAATGTGCTACAGTTCATGAGGTCGCAAAGAGTTAGACATGACTTAATGACTGAAAAAAGCAATTGCTTTCCTTAGCACTTAGTACTACTAAGGAAAGCAAGGATTTAATATTGGGGCTTCCCTCATAGCTCAGTTGGTAAAGTCTTCCTGTAATGCAGAAGACTTGGGTTCAATTCCTGGGTCAGGAAGATCCCCTGGAGAAGGAAATGGCAACCCCCTCCAATATCCTTGCTTGGAGAATCCCATGGACAGAGGAGCCTGGCAGGCTACCGTCCATGGGGTCCCAAGAGGCGGACATGACTTAGCGACTAACGAGAGAGAGCACTTAACATTATTATTTATGAATATAAAGTATTCCTCTATGAGAGATCCAGACTTCTGAGAATAACTAATCTTTAAATAGTAAAACAACTGAGTCCTAGTACGATTTGTTGCTGCAATATCATGACATGAATCTGAAAGATTTTAGTCTCTACATTGAAGGACAAGAACTAGGTTTGCAGTTAGGTAAGCTGTAATCATTTATGAGAAAATACCTGTAGAGCTGACCACACTAGAGGTCAGAAATTCAAGTGAACATTATAGGTTCTACAGTTTCCACAGTTAACAGTAGCACAAGTGGAAGATGTAAAAGGACAAGACCTAGATGAGGATCTGAGCAAGGGAGTGCAGTTTTAAGGGGAAATTTTAAGAATGATCCCTAATTATTCCCTTGAACTGAATCTCTCTCTTTGTCCAACAGATAGGAAGTGATGACCTCACCAGATGTATTCACATTGCAGGATCATCATTTTGCCACATGTACTAAGACATAAATCCACTTCAGGCATCTGAGTCAAGATGATTCTTTTATCTTGGTTCCTCCCCCCTAGTTTGACGTTGCACTGAGTAACAGCTCAGACTAGGGGGGTGGGGAAATGACTTGGGTTTCTCTAAAGAGCATTCACTTTCTGTACTGGATCTTCCATTGATTTACCTACTCACTATTTGCTGGGCACACACTGTAGTCCAATCACTGTGCTTGGTGCTGGAGATACTGGAGCTACAACGATGAAGAGGACACCATCTCCCTCCTCCAACAGCACTAAGCATTCAGTGCCATGGCAGAGGTCTCTAAACTTTTGTATTACATACTCCTAATAAATGTGTTAGTATTTTCTGTCAGTCAGGGATATTTACCATTTGAAACTTATTATAATCATCATAGATTTCCATTATGGTATTCCTTTTGTTATCTAAATGCAAGTCCATGAGTCCAACACACAGTGAGGCTGAACAGTGCCAAAACTTCGGAGTTTGGAACAACTCTGCAAGGAGACTTATGAGGTCTGATACCTTCATTCAATCCCCCATTGTACCAAGTTTGCTCTCATTTATTTGCTCATATTCAGCATATTATGAAATCTCATAGTTACTTTTTTCTGGTTTATGCCTTAAAAAATCCCAAACTTCCCAAAAGCCTTTAACAAAGTCCTTTTATAGAAAAGGTGAGAGAGGGGTGGGGTTAGTTGTTGCAGACTTCTTGGTGTCAGATCCTTTTTGTTCTTGTTCTTTACGTAACCATGTTCCTGTAAACCTTCACCAAGTAAATATTATTCTCTTTTCTAACAAGAAAGGGCAGGGTCCCAAGGCTCAATTTCACTCTCTGAGGTACAGGTCCTGCTAAGAGGAAGATCTCAGTTGGCAGCTTCCTCTGGGCCAGGCCCCAGACGCACCCTAGGACTTAACTGGCCTTCCATCTTCCCCACCTGTGGGGTCCCACAGACTACGTCCTATAAAGATGGCCACCACCATTAGGTTACAGATGCTGGGATGGGGGAAAGATTCACTGTTCACCTCAAGGCCTGGGCCTGGCCAGTGGGTGGCCTTCCCAAGGATCCTGGAGCCCTGTAGGACACAGCCCCCAGCTTATTCCCTGGGTCCTCCAGCCCACCCGCCGGCCTGAGGCTGGGTGACCGGGAGGGCCCTGGGTGGAAAGCCAGGATCCGCCTCTTTCTTCACTATCTGCCTGACGACCACCACTCCACTGTCGGCTGAATCCCTTCACCAACTGTTGCTTTTTGACAGTTGGTTGCTGGTGGGCAGAGCCAACCAACCAATAACTGAGCAGGACCACTAACGGTCACTCACTGACAGTTGGTTGCTTGGGGGAGGGGCCCGCTGCAGTGCCTGATCAGCGGCTGAGCAGGACCAGTGACGGTTGCTCGGTGACAGTTGGTCATTCAGCTGAGGGGCCCGTTAGGATGCTAACCAATGGCCGGGCACTGACATCGCTACCCTGTAGAAAAGGGGTTGGGATGGGGGAGTGGCGGGTGGGTAATGGCGCACACCAATGGCTGCCTGTTAAAGGCTGTGCTCGGCTATGCTCTATTACACTTTCATCTAATATCTCAGGGCGAAACAAACCCTTAGGATAATGTTCCTAGGTAGCAACAGTTGAGGTAAATCTTCATTTTACATGATACTAATAATTTTAATTTTAAGGGCTTCCCTGGTGGTTCAGAGGTAAAGAATCCACCTGCCAATGCAGGAGACATGGGTTTTACCCTTAGGTTGGGAAGATACCATGGAGAAGGAAATGGCAACCCACTCCAGTATTCTTGCCTGGGAAATTTCATGGACAAAGGAGCCTGGCGGGTACAGTCCATGGGGTGGCAAAGAGTCAGACATGACTTAACAACTAAATAATAACAATAATTTTAAATATTTTTGTGAGGTGCTATTAGTTTGTTATTATGATTTTTTTTTTTTACAATGGGTCTGAGGCAGGGCCATCACATATTATTGCGCAAAACTATGTGCCATCCTGTTGCTGAGGAAGCCCTCACAGAGGTACAGAGGAGTCTGCTCTGTTTTTTTCTTGTTGTTTCTTGTGCCTACATTACAAGGGTCATTTAAAATCCAGAGAGACTTATAGAAATACATTTAAAGCACTTGTTCATTTCATGTAGGTTAGGGGAAAAAGTTAACTAATCTATAAATCCTCTTAAGGTCTTCCCACTGGCACTAGTGGTAAAAAAAAAAAAAAAAAAATGGCCTGCCAATTCAGGAGACATAAGAGACATTGGTTTGATCCCTGTGTTGGAAGATTCCCTGGAGGAGGGCATGGCAGCCCACTCTAGTATTTTTGCCTAGAGAATGCCCGGGGCAGAGAAGACTGGTGGGCTACAGTCCACAGGGTCACAAAGAGTTGGACACAACTGAAGCAACTTAGCACTCATGCAGGCAAATCCTCTTAAAACCAGAAAAAAGTAACTATGAGATTTCATAATATGCTGAATATGAGCAAATAAATGAGAGCAAACTTGGTACAATGGGGGATTGAATGAAGGTATCAGGATAGTCCCATGTATTAAAGATTAGAAAGGCTTATTCTATTTCCTTAGATTTGAAATAAATGTAAATAGAACATCTAATACTGCCTTCCTGTACCTTCCTGTATAGGATGGACCTGTGTTCCATTTGAAAGAACACTGGTCTGCAGGGTGAGACAGAGATACTGCTATCCAAGGAATTGGAGCACAAAGGGCAGACAGCCTCGTTTTGCTTGAGATGGAGGATGATGGTGGTGGGAAGATGGCAGGATAGGTGATGTGCCTCGTGAGCCCCTTATACTAGGGTGGTTTCATTATGTATAGGGAAAGAGAAGGCCTCAGAAGACACAGCTCTTTAAGTCAGTGGGGCACAAAAGCTGAACATGTTTGGAGGAGCACAAGCAAGCAGTTTGGGGTAGTTACATGTTAGGGGGCCAAGTGGGCAGCCTCAGATACAGAGACATAATAGACGAAAGGAGGATTGACAGAAATCTGCTGGTGCCAAGAACACTGATGGCTTCAATTTAGAAAAGGGAAGCCAAGTTGAAATAAGATGAGCTGACAAGAAAGCAGATCACAGAGGTGTATAGATTTTTTAAAGAAAAATCATTGAGAAACATGTCATATTAAGACACTGCTGAAGAGCAGCTTTCCTGAGATCCTGGGAACTAAATAAGTGATTCTTGATGCTAAGAATATCACAGAGAGTGTAGCAGTTACCCTTTTCTAGTATCTGTGGGTTAGACAAAATAAATAATTACATATTTTATTTCAAAGGATATGATGGCCATTTTGCCTTAAATGACCAAAAATCTCTTAAGTCCTAGCCTCTGATATTCTTCTTTGTAGCTTTCTTGCTCTTTAATACATCTAAGAGATTCTAGAGACTGACCAGTGAGAGAAGCGTAAGTTCAAATAGCTGAGTCCATCTCATTGAATCTTATCTCACAATCACTATCCACTAGTTTTGAATTTATTTGCAAAATATTAAGCTTAGGGAATTCCTTGGCAGTACAGTGGTTAGAACTCCATGCTTTCACTGCCAAGGTTAGGTTCAATCCCTAGTCAGGGATCTAAGATCCTGGAAGGTGTACAGAGCAGCCAAAAAAAAGTTAAGCATGACTCTTCTACATTAATATATGCATACATTCAAACACTACTCTTCTTATATCAAATCATCATGCTGTACACCTCAAATATCTTACAATTTTATTTTTAATTATGCCTCAAAGCTGAGAAGATCTATTACTCTTCTATTCCTGGAAAAATTCAAACTTTTGCAGAAAGACAATATACTCTGGTTAAGGCAAAACAACTATTACTATTGACAAATCAGTAGGGAATTGAGTTAAGGATCCCAAGTTGCATAGGAACCATCATGAAAAAATCAAAAATTTTCAAAACTGGTTTACAGAGTGAAAGCAAAGGGGAAGAGAGTAAAACTATTCTGGGATTGCCAGAAAGTTGTGAGAAGAAGGATTCATGTTGCAAGGAAGCCTGAGCAAATTCTATGAGGCTTCGCATACTAAATATTAAGTGGATGTTTGGGCAAAGTTGTCTAATAAATAACAGCCAATACTAAGACTTAGCAGATGTCAGGGAACTCTTAGCATGGAATCTCTCTGAGTTCTTCCAACTATTCTCACTCTCACTTGCAGAAGGGAAAAAAATATTCTGGGAGAACTCCACACTCTTGGGGCTAAAGGAGTAGGGGGGGCAGGAAGAGAAAGTCCAAAGAAAACTTTGAGAATCACCACCTCTTCAGCTACTCCTTTTCCTGCAACCTATGGCTCCCCTGGTGGGTCAGATGGTAAAGAATCTGCTTGCACAACTGACAAAGAATTAATCTCAAAAATACACAAGCAACTCCTGCAGCTCTATTCCAGAAAAATAAATGACCCAATCAAAAAATGGGCCAAAGAACTAAACAGACAGTTCTCCAAAGAAGACATACATATGGCTAACAAACACATGAAAAGATGCTCAATATCACACATTATCAGAGAAATGCAAATCAAAACCACAATGAGGTACCATCTCATGCTAGTCAGAATGGCTGCTATCCAAAAGTCTACAAACAATAAATGCTGGAGAGAGTGTGGAGAAAAGGGAACCCTCTTACACTGTTGGTGGGAATGCAAACTAGTACAGCCACTATGGAGAACAGTGTGGTGATTCCTCAAAAAAAAAAAACTGGAACTAGAACTGCGATCTAAAAAAACGGGGGGGGGCAAGGGTGGGATGATATGGGAGAACGGCATTGAAACATGTAAATTATCATATGTGAAATCAATCACCAGCCCAGGTTTGATGCTTGATACAGGGTGATCAGGGCTGGTGCACCGGGATGACCCAGAGGGATAGAATAGGGAGGGAGATGGAAGGTGGGTTATGGAAGGGGAACACATGTATACCCATGGCAGATAAAGAAAATAGATAAAATAACAACAACAAAAACCGAACTGCAATCTGACCCAGCAATCCCATTGCTGGGCATATACACCAAGGAAACCAGAATTGAAAGAGACATATGTACCACAATTTTCATCACAGCACTATTTATAATAGCCAGGGCATGGTAGTAACCTAGATGTCAATCAGCAGACGAATGGATAAGAAAGCTGTGGTACATATACACAATGGAATATTACTCAGCCATTAAAAATAATACATTTGAATCAGTTCTAATGAGGTGGATGAAACTGGAGCCTATTATACAGAGTGAAGTAAGTCAGAAAGAAAAACACCAATACAGCATATTAACACATATATATGGAATTTAGAGAGATGGTAACAATGACACTATGTGCAAGACAACAAAAGAGACACAGGTGTAAAGAACATACTTTTGGATTCTGTGGGAGAAGGTGAGGGTGGGATGATTTGAAAGAATAGCATTGAAACTTGTATATTATCATACTTGAAACAGATTGCAAGACCAGGTTCAATGCATGAGACAAGGTGCTCAGGACCATTGCACTGGGATAACCCTGACGGATAGGATGAGGAGAGAGGTGTGAAGGGGGTTCAGGATGGGGAACACATGTACACCCGTGGCTGATTCATTCAACGTATGACAAAAACCAATACAATATTGTAAAGTAATTAGCCTCCAATTAAAATAAATATATTAAAAAAAAAAAAAAAGAATCTGCTTACAACATAGAAGACCTAGGTTTGATCCCTATGTTGGGGAGATTCCCTGGAGAAGGGTATGGCTACCAATTCTAGTATCCTTGCCTGGAGAATTCCATGGAAAGAGGAGCCTGGAAGGCTATAGTCCATGGGTTACAAAGAGTCAGACACTACTAAGCAACTAACACTTTCACTTTTCTTGCTCTCAGTAGAGCCTGTCTTCTTCTTCTTTTTTTTTTTTAAAGCCTTCATTGAATTTGTTATAATATTGGGGGTTTTTTTTGAATTCTGTTTTTTTGGCCATGAATCATGTGGGCTCTTAGCTCCCCAGCCAGGGATCAAACCCACACCCCCTGTATTGGAAAGTAAAGTCTTAACCATTAGAGACCTAGGCCTCTCTTCTTGAGGTAATTCCAGATTTTACTTCACAAAAGCAATAAAACTTGCCCACCTTGTTCTTACCATATGTCCACAGCTAATAATTTTTTTTCATTCATTCTTGCTCCAATAACAAGTCTGCTATTTGTTCTCCTTCTAAAATGAGCTTTCTTATTATAAAAGATTCAAACAATACATAAAAAGTCCATCATAATCCTATCCCTTGGAAATAGCCTTTTTGTAATTATTTCTCCAGCTTTGTTTTCTCTTTCATTATTCATTGGGTCGGCTCCTTAATCTGAACTAAAAACAAAAAAAAAAACAAAACAAAAAAAATAGTTTTTTAAAAGATTATATTTTCATTTTAGAAGTACAAAAGATGTTCAAAATCTATTCAAAGCAAAATGCTGCATTCTCAGTAAAAAGTAAAGTAGCTCACAAACTTGTGTGTCCACTGACATGCTTCTGAAGTGGCCAGAAGCCTGCCTGTGACCTGAGGGACAAATTGGGTGCCAGGTTCCATAGTCTAGTCACTCTATCTGAATGGTGGCCCATCCTTCAAAATGACCCCTTCTTCCTTGCTGTCTTAGGAAAATTCTCATGATCTCAGCTAGTTATTGGAAGGATGTAATGAGATTCAATGCAGGTTAATAGGTAAATAAATGAAGAAAAGATTGCTTAACCAGGGACCTTCCCAGGGGTATGTTTGTTAACACAGAAACAACCCCAAAGGCTAGACTTTCAGGCTGCATGACAAAGTGAAATGAAAGAATTTCCAGTAGTGTGCAGAGATCATTTTGATTCGCGGAACTGTTCCCCACTAAAACCAAAAATCATGACAACATAGAAAGCCTATCTCTGACTAGGTGATTTCTAACCTAATGCAAATCTCATTGCAGCACTACACTGTAAGGGCAGGAGAGCCAGGAGGAAGATTAAGAGCTTTGGAATTATGTATCTATGGATTTAAACCCACCCTGTCCCTCACTAGAGGAAGGCCATTGGCCAGATGTTGTGTTGTTGTCATTCAACCTCTCAGAGGGCTTTCCTCACCTGTTAAGCAGAGTTGCTATAGGAATTTAAATAAATAAAACAGCATGTATAAGCATATATAGCTTATATAGCATATGTAAGTGACACACAGTAAATACAGAAGTTATTGCTTATTTCTTTCAGGCTTTATACAGCGTTTCATACACTGCAATTTTCCCAGTCTTCTGTTAAGCAACATTGATGGAGTGGATGGATGGTCCTACTACTAGTCACTGGGAACCAATACGACTCCTTTTCTGGAGAAGGAAATGGCACCCCACTCCAGTACTCTTGCCTGGAGAATCCCATGGATGGAGGAGCCTGGTGGGCTGCAGTCCATGGGGTCGCTAAGAGTTGGGCACAACAGAGTGACTCCACTTTCACTTTTCACTTTCATGCGTTGGAGAAGGACATGGCAACCGACTCCAGAGTTCTTGCCTGGAGAATCCCAGGGATGGGGGAGCCTGGTGGGCTGCCGTCTATGGGGTCGCACAGAGTTGGACACGACTGAAGCAACTTAGCAGCAGCAACAGCAGCTGCAGGGCTCGTTTTTATATTGCATCATTACTCACTGAAATGGTTAGAATGGTATACATTTTTCTCGAAAGAGGTTATAAACCAGGTAAAATTTGGTCCCCAGACATAACTACCTTAACCTTCACAGTGTTTAGCTTATTTTTTGAGTTAGTTGTTGACATTTAATATCAGAAATACAACATAAAATCCCTATTTCCACCATCTTTTAAAGAAGTTATGTTTCAACCTAAGTGTTCATCACAGATAAAGAAGATGGAATATTATTTAGCTATAAACAAGAATGAAATAATGCCATTTGCAGCAACATGGATGAACCTAGAGATTATCCTACTAAATGAAGAAAGTCAGAAAGAGAAAATCAAATATTTTATGATATCATTTATAAGTGGAATCTAAAAAGTACAAATAAGCTTATTTACAAAATAGAAACAAAGTCACAGACAAAGAAAACAAATTTATGGTTTACAAAGGTGTGGGGAGGGATAAACTAGGAGTCTGGGATTCACAGATGCATACTATGATATATAAAATAGATAATCAACAAGGGTTTACTGTATGGAACAGGAACCTATATTCAATATATTGTAATAAACTATAATGAAAAATAATTGAAAAAAGAATATATATATATTGACCAAATCATTTTGCTATATACCTGAAACTAACACAATAGTATAAATGAACTATAATTCAATTAAAAAACAAGTTCATTTTTCAAAAGTGTATTTCCTCATAAGAAAAACTGCTAGAATAAGTAAGTCATAGCTGGCTTTTTTAGGTAGAATACAGTTTCTCCAGGAAGCCACAGTCATCACCATGCCTTAGAATTCCCTCAGCCTGTGGAAGAACATAAGTTACCATTTGCCATTCAGTTTGTACTCTTGTCTTGCTAACTCTGGGTTCTCTCTACTACTTCTCATTTCTAGCCTGGCTCCTATGGGCATTTGAGTTAGTGACCTCTGCCACAAGAGCAAATTATTATATTTCGCAATATAGCAGTATATTCAGGTTCTGAAATAAGATACCTTGGGTTTGAACACTGATTCTCCAGATTACTAGTTTTGTGACCTCAGACAAGTTACTTCACCTCTCAGAGTCTCAGTTTCTTAAACCCTACAAGAAAAATAGTAACTGATTCATCTCCCGAGTTGGTTGTGAGATTTAAACAATGTAATATAGATAAAGAACCTCTCATCATTCCTGGCTAGGGGCAATAAAGTTTAACTACTACACAGAAGGAGATGATGATAATGATTGGTGCTGTTGTTGCTATTATCACTATATATACTTACACGACTCTAAGTAGTATCACCACAGTTAATTACTAGTGTTAAGTAGTTGAGAAGAATAAAGTTGTTACAGGCTTTCTTTATTCTCAGTCTGCTTTCTCCAGTTGGAAATTGAAATTCATTTGGAAAGCCCTAAGGAACATGGAGCCTTTCAAAAGTGGGAAAGAACAGTTTCTATCAGCGCGGCCCAGAAGCACAATGAGATCAGCAGCTGAGTGAAGCAGAAGAGTTTCCCATCTCAAAGACAGTGAAATCACTGTAAGCCAGACCCCCACTCCAGTCCAGGGGAAGAAGGCAAGACTCTGTCCCAAAATCCCAATAAGAAATAGGTTTCAGAAAAGGCAACCCATCAGACAGAACCAGAGTGGGGAAAAGATAGGATCTCTAAAGATTTGAAGGGGGCAGTCCTAAGATGGCAGAGGAATAGGATGGGGAGACCACTATCTCCCTTACAAATTCATCGAAAGAACATTTGAACACTGAGCAAATTCCACAAAACAACTTCTGAAAGTTGGCAGAAGACATCAGGCACCCAGAAAGACAGCCCATTGTCTTCGAAAGGAGGTAGGACTAAATATAAAAGACAAAAAAAGAGACAAAGAGTTAGGGATGGAGACCCGACCCAAGAAGGGAGTCTTAAAAGAGGAGAAGTTTCCAAATACCAGGAAACCCTTTCACCGGCAGGTCTGTGGGGAGTTTTGGAATCTCAGAGGGCAACATAACTGGGAAGAAAAAATGAATAAATAAATTTTAAAAACCCACAGATTACGTGCCTAACAGCAACTCCCAACAGAGAAGTAGCCCAGATGCTCGTGTCCATCACCAGCAAGCAGAGGCTGGACAGGGAGGCGTGGGCTGCATTGCTTAGGGTAAGGACCAGGCCTGAATACCCTGAGGGCAATCTGAGAGAGCTAATGTGAGAGAGCAACCCCAAATTGTGGGGTAGTCAGAGAGAGAGAGAGGAAAAAAAGAGAGAGAGAGAGAGAGAAAACTATCCGAGGAAAAGCCCTAACCTAGAGCACTGCCAGCCCGCTCTCAGAACAAAGTACTGAGTGAATACCAGAGGAGAGCTAGCTGGCTGCAGAGCAGCCCATCCCCCACCAGAGGAAGGGAGCAGGTGGGCAACAGCAAGAGCCAGAAGGCAAGGGGCAAACTCGGCCCCAGAGACAGCATCCTCTACCAAACTGCCAGCAGGCTCCCAGTTGCTAACCAAGTCTTCCTGGGATCCTGAACAGTTGACATCCACCAGGAAGGTCGCAACCAGAGATCAGCTCCCCAGAAGAGATACACAGCACACCTGAGAAGGCGGACCCGCTGCCACCCAGGAAACTGAGCGGCTGGGATGGGGGAGGCAATAAGACACACCTGTCACCTGGGGGAGAGTGCGCTCACCAAGCACCTGGTCTCCGGAGCTGCTCAGACCTGGGAAGGGCACAAAACGCAGGCCCAACTGAATCTGTGCCTTTGTGGAGTACTTGAGAACCTGAACCTGAGCACTTAGACCTGGGAAGTGCACGCAACCCAGGGCCTGCCTCAGAAAGTTCCCATGCAGAGCAACCTGGAGACTGAGCAGTGTAGACTGGAAAAGCACACATGCCGTGTGCGTGGGCAAACCCAGTGTGGCCAGTGCGAGAACTCCCCAAATGCACCAGTGATATTTGTTTGCAGTGCTCCTCCCTCCCCACAGCACCACTGAACAAGTGAGCCTAAATAAGTGACCACTTTCGCCCCCTTGTTTCAGGGCAAAAATTAGACACTGAAGAGACCTGCAAACAGAAGAAGCCAAAATAAACATAGGGAACCACATTGGAAGTGACAAGTGCAACAGATTAAAACTTTTCAGTTAGCACAGAATACATTGAAAGGGGCCTATAGACCTTGAGAAGTATAAGATGAAACAAGGAACTATCTGAAACTGAACTGACCACACAGCCTGCCACAGCTCCAGAGAAATTCCTAGATATATTTTTACTATAATTATTTTTATATTAAATTTTTTAAATTTTTAAATCCTCTATTAATCCTTCATTTTCATTTTTATAGCCTACTATTACCTAGCAAAAAACCCCTATTTTTAAAGCAAATTTCATATATACTTTTTATAATTTTTGTGATTTTGCTTTGCTTAATATTGCATTTTTGAGAGTCTAACGTCTACTCTAGATTTTTAATCTTTGCTTTTTGGTATTTGTTATCAATTTTGTACCTTTAAGAATTCAATCTTCAGTACCCATGTTTACTTAGGAGTGTGATTACTGGCTTGATTACTCTCTCCCTCTCTGGACTCTCCTTTTTCTCCCCCAGGTCACCTCTATCTCCTCCCTCCCCCTCCTCTTCTCTACCCAACTCTGTGAATCTCTTTGTTTCTTCATGGTTGTGGAGAACACTTAGGGAACTGATTACTGGCTAGATCTGTCTCTCTACTTTTGATTCCCCCCTTTCTCCTCCTGCTCACCTCTATCTCCTTCCTCTCTCTTCTCTAAGTAACTCCGTGAACCTCTTTGAGGGTTCCAGACTGTGAAGAGCACATAGGGAATTGATTACTGGCTAGATTAATCTCGCCTCTTTTGATTCCCCCTTTTCTACTCCTGGTCACCTCTATCTCCCTCCTCACTCTTCTATTCTCCATGTAACTCTGTGAACCTCTCTGAGTGTCCCTCAATGTGGAGAATCTTTTCACCATTAACCTAGATGTTTTATGACTGATGCTGTATGAATGGAGAAGTCTTGAGGCTATTGTAAGAATAAGACTCCCTCTGAAAACCAGAAGGAGGAGATTTAAGTCCAAAACTTGAGAACACCAGAGAACTCCTGACTTCAGGGAACATTAATCAAAAAGAGCTCATTCAAAAGCCTCTATAACTACACTGAAACCAAGCACCACCCAAGAACTAACAAGTTCCAGAGCAAGACATACCATGCAAATTCTTCAGCAATGCAGAAACATAGCCCTGGCTCCAATATACAGGCTGCCCAAAGTCACACCAAACCCACAGACATCTCAAAACTTACTACTGGACACTTCATTGCACTCCAGAGAGAAGAAATCCAGCTCCACCCACCAGAACACCAACTCAAGCTTCCCTAACTAGGAAACCTTGACAAGCCACTCGTCCAACCCCACCCACAGGAAGGAACCGCCACAATTAAGAGGAAGCACAAACTTCCAGCAGACAGAAAGGCTACCTCAAACACAGCAATCTAAACAAGATGAAAAGGCAGAGAAATACTCAGCAGGTAAAGGAACATGATAAATGCCAACCAAACCGAACAAAAAAGGAGGAGATAGGGAGTCTACCTGAAAAAGAATTCAGAATAATGGTAGTAAAAATGATCCAAAATCTTGAAAACAAAATAGAGTTACAGATAAATAGCCTGGAGACAAGGATTGAGAAGATGCAAGAAATGTTTAACAAAGACCTAGAAGAAATAAACATGAGTCAATCAATAATGAATAATGCAATAAATGAGATCAAAAACATTCTGGAGGGAACCAACAGTAGAATAACAGAGGCAGAAGACAGGATAAGTGAGGTAAAAGATAGAGTCGTAGAAATAAATGAAGCAGAGAGGAAAAAAGAAAAAAGAATTAAAAGAAATGAGGACAACTTCAAAGACCTCTGGGAAAATGTTAAACACACCAACATTAGAATCATAGGAGTCCCAGAAGAAGAAGACAAAAAGAAAGACCATCAGAAAATACTTGAGGAGATAATAGTTGAAAACTTCCCTCAAATGGGGAAGGAAATAGTCACCCAAGCCCAAGAAACCCAGAGAGTCCCAAACAGGATAAACCCAAGACGAAACACCCCAAGACACATATTAATCAAATTAACAAAGATCAAACACAAAGAACAAATATTAAAAGCAGCAAAGGAAAAACAACAAATAACACAAAAGGGGATTCCCATAAGGATAACAGCTGATATTTCAATAGGAACTCTTCAGGCCAAAAGGGAATGGCAGAATATAATTAAAGTGATGAAAGAGAAAAACTTACAACCCAGATTATTGTACCCAGCAAGTATTTCATTCAAATATGAAGGAGAAATGAACAGCTTTACAGACAAGCAAAAGCTGAGAGAATTCAGCACCACTAAAGCAGCTCCTCAACAAATGCTAGAGGATCTTCTCTAGACAGGAAACACAGAAGGGGTGTATAAACTCAAACCCAAAACAACGAAGTAAATGGCAATGGGATCATACTTATCAATAATTACTTTAAATGTACGTGGGTTGAATGCCCCAACCAAAAGACAAAGACCGGCTGAATGGATACAAAAACAAGACACCTATATATGCTGTCTACAAGGGACACATACAGACTGAAAGTGAAGGGCTGGAAAAAGACATTTCACACAATTGGAGACCAAAAGAAAACAGGAGTAGCAATACTCATATCAGATGAAATAGACTTTAAAATAAAGGCTGTGAAAACAGACAAAGAAGGATAATACATTATGATCAAAGGATTAATCCAAGAAGATATAACAATGTAAATATATATGCACAAAATGGGGGAGCACTGCAATATGTAAGGCAAATGCTAACAAGTATGAAAGGGGAAATTAACAATAACACAATAATAGTGGGAGACTTTAATACACCACTCACACCAATGGATAGATCAACTAAACAGAAAATTAACAAGGTAACACAAACTTTAAATGATACAATAGACCAGTTAGACATAATTGATATCTATAGGACATTTCACCCCAAAACAATGAATTTCACCTTTTTCTCAAGTGCACACAGAAACTTCTCTAGGAAAGATCACATCCTGGGCCATAAGTCTAGCCTTGATAAACTAAAAAAAAAAAAATTGAAATCATTCCAAGCATCTTTTCTAACCACAATGCAATAAGATTAGATGTCAATTACAGGAAAAAACTATTAAAAAATCCAACATATGGAGGCTAAACAACACACTTCTGAATAACCAACAAATCACTGACAAAATCAAAATATGCATAGAAAAGAATGGAAATGAAAACACAATAACCCCAAACCTATGGGACACTGTAAAAGTGATGCTAAGTTCATAGCAATACAACCTCAAGAAACAAGAAAAAAGTCAAATAAATAACCTAACTCTACACCTAAAGCAACCAGAATAGGAAGAAATGAAGAACCCCAGGGTTAGTAGAAGGAAAGAAATCTTAAAAATTAGGGCAGAAACAAAGGCAAAAGAAACAAAGGAGACCATAGCAAAAATCAAAAGAGTTAAAAGCTGGTTCTTTGAGAAGATAAATAAAATTGACAAACCATTAGCAAGACTCATCAAGAAACAAAGGGAGAAGAATCAAATCAACAAAATTAGAAATGAAAAAGGAGAAATCACAACAGACAACACAGAAATACAAAGGATCATAAGATTCGACTATCAGCAACTATATGCCAATAAAATGGATAACTTGGAAGAAATTGACAAATTCTTAGAAAAGAATAACTTTCCAAAACTAAATCAGGAAGAAATAGAAAATCTTAACAGACCCATCACAAGCATGGAAACGGAAACTGTAATTAGAAATCTTCCAGCAAACAAAAGCCTAGGACCAGATGGCTTCACAGATAAATTCTACCAAAAATTTAGAGAAGAGCTAACACCTATCCTATTCAAACTCTTCCAGAAAATTGCAGAGGAAGGTAAACTTCTAAACTCATTCTATGAGGCCACCATCACCCTAATACCAAAACCCGACAAAGATGCCACAAAAAAAGAAAACTACAGGCCAATATCACTGATGAACATAGATGCAAAAATCCTTAACAAAATTCTAGCAAATAGAATCCAACAACACATTAAAAAGATCACACATCATGACCAAGTGGGCATTATCCCAGGGATGCAAGAATTCTTTAATGCCCACAAATCAGTCAATGTAATACTCCACAATAACAAACTGAAAGATAAAAACCATATGATTACCTCAATAGATGCAGAGAATGCCTTTAACAAAATTCAACATCCATTTATGATAAAAAAAAAAAACCCTCCAAAAAGCAGGCAGAAGGAACAACCTCAACATAATAAAACCTATATGTGGCAAACCCACACAAACATCATCCTCAATGGTGAAAAATTGAAAGCATTTCCCCTAAAGTCAGGAACAAGACGAGGATGTCCACTCTCACCACTACTATTCAACATAGTTTTGGAAGTTTTGGCCACAGCAATTAGAGCAGAAAATGAAATAAAAGGAATCCAGATTGGAAAAGAAGAAGTAAAACTCTCACTATTTGCAGATGACATGATCCTCTACATAGAAAACCCTAAAGACTCTACCAGAAAATTACTAGAGCTAATCACTGAATACAGTAAAGTTTATACAGGATATAAAATCAACACACAGAAATCCCTTGCATTTCTATACACTAACAATGAGAAAACAGAAAGAGAAATTAAGGAAACAATTCCATTCACCATTGCTTGAAAAGAATAAAATACTTAGGAATATATTATTCCTAAAGAAACAAAAGACCTATATTTGAAAAACTATAAAACACTGATGACAGAAATCAAAGAGAGCACAAATAGATGGAGAAATATACCATGTTCATGGATTGGAAGAATCAATATAGTGAAAATGAGTATACTACCCAGAGCAATCTATAGATTCAATGCAATTCCTATCATGCAACCAGCAGTCTTTTTCAGAGAACTAGAACAAATAATCTCACAATTTGTATGAAAATACAAAAAAACCTCGAATAGCCAAAACAATCTTGAGAAAGAATGGAACTGGAGGAATCAACATGCCTAACTTCAGGCTACACTACAAAGCTACAGTCATCAAGATAGCATGGTACTGGCACAAAGACAGAAGCATAGATCAATGGAACAAAACAAAGCCCAGAGATAAATCCATGTACCTATGGACATCTTATCTTTGACAAAGGAGGCAAGAATATACAATGGAGAAAAGACAATCTCTTTAACAAGTGGTGCTGGGAGAATGGTTAACCACTTGTAAAAGAATGAAACTAGAACACTTTCTAAAACCATGCACAAAAATAAACTGAAAATGGATTAAAGATCTAAACATAAGACCAGAAACTAAAAAACTCCTAGAGGAAAACATGGGCAGAAAACTTTCCGACATAAATCACAGCAGGATCCTCAATGACTCACAAATGGGACCTAATTAAACATAAAAGCTTTTGCACAATGAAGGAAACTATCAGCAAGGTTAAAAGACAGCCTTCAGAATGGGAGAAAATAATAGCAAACGAAGCAACTCCCAAAGAATTAATCTCAAAAATATACAAACAAGTCCTGCAGCTCAATTCCAGAAAAATAAACTACCCAATCAAAAAATGGAGAAGGAAATGGCAACCCACTCCAGTATTCTTGCACAGAATTGGACACTACTGAAGTGACTTAGCAGCAACTAGAAAATGGGCCAAAGAACTAAACAGACAGTTCTTCAAAGAAGACACACGGATGGCTAACAAACACATGAAAAAATGTTCAACATCACTTATTATCAGAGAAATGCAAATCAAAACCACAATGAGGTACCATCTCATGCCAGTCAGAATGGCTGCTATCCAAAAGTCTACAAACAGTAAATGCTGGAGAGGGTGTGGAGAAAAGGGAACCCTCTTACACTGTTGGTGGGAATGCAAATTAGTACAGCCACCATGGAGAAAAGTGTGGAGATTCCTTAAAAATCTGGCAATAGAACTGCCATATGATCCAGCAATCCCACTGCTGGGCATACACACTGAGGAAACCAGAATTGAAAGAGACACATGTACCCCAATGTTCATCGCCGCATTGTTTACAATAGCCAGGACATGGAAGCGACCTAGATGTCCATTAACAGACAAATGGATAAGAAAGCTGTGGTACATATACACAATGGAATGTTACTCAGCCATTAAAAAGAATAAATTTGAATCAGTTCTAAAACTGGAGCCTATTATACAGAGTGAAGTAAATCAGAAAGAAAAACACCAATATAGTATATTAACACATATATATGGAATTTAGAAAGATGGTAACAATTACCCTATATGCAAGACAGCAAAAGAGACACAGATGTATAGAACAGTCTTTTGGCCTCTGTGGGAGAAGGCGAGGGTGGGATGATTTGAGAGAATAGCATTGACTCATGTATATTATCATATGTGAAACAGATCGGCAGTCCAGGTTTGATGCATGAGACCGGATGCTCAAGGCTGGTGCACTGGGATGACCCAGAGGGATGAGATGGTGAGGGAGGTGTGAGGGGGGGTTCAGGATGGTGAACACATGTACACCTATGGCTGATTCATGTCAGTGTATGGCAAAAACCACTATAATATTATATAGTAATTAGCATCCAATTAAAATAAATAAATTAAATTAAAAAAATAAAATCATACAACCAGATAAAGAAAAATAAAAAGATTTGAAGCTAGGAAACTTCACAGAGGCAAGGGAGGTATCCACAAGTTAGAACTGCCCCAGGGAAAACAAGGGAATGAAGTATTGGCAGAGCAAGAGGGAGAGGTTGGGAAAGCAGGCCATCAAGAGGAAATGGAGTACAAGCTGTGCCAGAGCAGACAAGTCCCAACCTCCACTAGAGAACCCAAGACAGGACCAGAAGGGAAGGGAGATCACGTGATGGCACACAATCTGAACTTACTTCTCCTCAGGGGTTTCCATAGAGTGGAAGAAAACAACTGGGTTGTGCAGTGAATATACTCAACAGCCCCAAGGCGAGAGGTTCATCATCAACTCAACAGCGAATACCCATCTTCTACCAAGTATTTTCCTGCTTATCATATGATCCCAGACTAGCTGTCCAAAGTGAAATTCTCCTATTTTACAGATGAATGGAGATAAAGAGATTAAACCATTGCTTAAAGGCAGAAATCTAATAAATGATGCAGCTTGTTAGAGCTTAATTCTTCTGAAACCCATTACTTTGCACTGCTCACTGCACTGTCTTCAGAAACAGGCTTTTGTTCACTGTGTGGTTTCCAAGTTTTTTTTGTTTTTTTGCTTTAAAATTTTCTTGCTTTAAGGAAGTTTTTTTTTATTGTTTGTTTCTTATTTTTAATGCAGATATGGGTTGGTTGAATACAGAAGAAAAGGTCAAGGAATACATATGTCAAAGCCTAGAAGAGCATAGCTAAAAAACTAATTTCCCTGGGGTGTTAGGCATGGGGTCACCAAGAGTCCCACCTATAGAACACAGGAACCAAATTTCCTCACCACCACCCCAATCCCCAGACCACTAGAGTTGGGGATTTTGATGTGTTAACATTTCCATAGAGTATTTGTAGTAACTCCATTCAGTATATCTTCATCCTCCCAATGGATAGATTAATCTTGTATTATTCTAGTGAGCATGAAGGACTACAGTCAAGAAAAGACCTTTGAAAGCGGTAGAAAAACGTAACTCATAGCAATATTCTCTGCCAGGATTTAGAACATGCCTATATAGATAGCATAACTTTGTCAAGAACTTTCCAGTTAATACTATGATTTCAACAACTGATTAGAAAGTAAAATGTACTATCTCAAGCTACAGTAATATTGTTTTTCATGTGATTCTGTTTTAAGAGATTTTTCCAGAGCTGAGAATAGAACATGTCTCTAAGGCTCCCAGTCCAGTGAATTAAACAATGTGGCTTCTTCATTTTTAAATGGTCTGTTTTGAATGCACAAACCTTAACACTTCATCAAGCTAAGGAAAGAAATAGTCCTTCGGCCAGGAAAAAGCTGAGATAGGTTTGAAGACACTGAAGCTGAAGTTACCTGTAAGATTGCCAAACTAAACAGAATCAATTGGTTCAATTTTTTAAATCAAACAAAACCCACCACAAATCTTTCTTCTGTTTTTCTGACTGAGAGTCTGTTTCGAACTTACACAGACAAAAATGCCTATCAAACTCAATGATATGTAAGAGATTCACGAGGGATGTTGATATTTCTTAAGAAAGATTTGAAAAATCCAGCATAAAAGTTTCTAAGACTGGGCTTTCAAACAAGACGTGCATGCACTCACACACACATACATACACACACATGTACATCTTCTCTCCAGAAGGTACTGAAGTACTCATTTCAATCAATGGGAGGAAGCACCTGCAGCACATTTAAAATATCTACTTTATCACCCATTAAAGTCTGTATTTTTAGAGCTACTGATCTTTATGTGAATGAAACAATAAAGCTGTTCACAAACCTGACAGCAGCTTTTCCAAAGTGAAACAGTGAACCACTGTCCCTAATGCACCCATCAAACTGAACAATTAAAATGGTAGCTAGCACAAAATTTAAAACGCCATTGTAACTTAACACTGTCAAGATTATCAGTCCTGGCTCAATTAAAAAAAAAAATCTTTGTTTTGCTTTGTCATTTATTTTAAAAAAAATAAAAAGAACTAAGTTATTTATCAGATGAATGGGCTGAATAAATTTAAGGCCATCAAAAGACACTCAGTGGTCCACAGCTCCTTATGCTGCTGCCAAACTAACTTGGGGGCTGGTAGCCACAAACTGGTCCTAATATCACAGATTCAGTAACAAACAGTCATTGTGTGGATTAAACAAGCCCAAATTCAAGTCTCATGTCTTCAGTTACTAGTTGTATGACAAGAGTCAATTACTTAACCTCTTAGCTTCCATGGTCTCTTGTAATACAAAACTAGTTGTCGAATGGAAATTAGGCTATATTCAGTTATAAATGAAGTTGTAAATGGGCTTCCCTTGTGGCTCAGCTGGTAAAGAATCCACCTGCAATGTGGAAGACCTGGGTTCAATTCCTGGCTTGGGAAGATCCCCTGGAGAGGGGAAAGGCTACCCATTCCAGTATTCTAGCCTAGAGTATTCCATAGACTGTATGGTCCATGGGGTTGCAAAGAGTTGGACATGACTGAATGACTTTCACTTTCAGTTATAAATGAAATCATATATGTAGAGAATTTAGCATAGTGCCTGGTAGAGAGCAAATATCCCCAAAAGTTAGCCATTATTACCGCTGAGAAATCTTAGAGGGACCACATGATTTCTTATCCAAGATACTTTGAGATTGAAAGGAAGCTCTAATAGCATATGATGGTAGTGATGGAAGGTTAATCTAATCATTGACTATGGAGCACAGTCTAGTTGTATAGAATACTGGGGACTAGGAGCGAGGTTTTAGTGATAAGCAACATGAAGTACAAACTGTATAAGCAAATGAGGATGCCAAGCTACCCCTCAACGGAAATATTAGCATTGAGGAAGAGCTCAAGCTAACTGAAAATATCAGTTGGTTGAAGATTGGATCACACAAAAAACAACTGTTAATACCCAAACTGTTTCAGCATTCTAAATTTAAACAGATCACACTCCTTTGCAACATCAATTTACATAAGACTTTGAAATTGAGTTTTTAAACTTTGCATTTATCATGAAATATCCTTAACCATTTCCTAGATCTGTATATAGTTTTCCATGTGGTGTTTTCAGCATAGCTTTTGTGCTAGAAATTAAACTAGTTTAAAAATTTTAAAAGAAATAGCACAGAAATTATCTAAATCATCAAACCAGGAAGGCAGTAACCTGGACAGTGCTCCAGAATATTTCAGTCACTAGAGGGGCTCAGCCTTCTGCTCTGAAATCCTTGACCCAAGCATGTGCTTCCAGAAAATTAGCCAATTCCACCCTGAGGTTTGTAAGAGGGCAACCAATGGAAGTTTATTTTAAATCATCTTATTATTTATATATATATATATATATATTCTTTTTCAGATTATTTCCCATTATAGACTATTACAAAATATTGAGCAGAGCTTCCTATGCTATGCAGTAGATACTTGGTTATCCATTTTATATATATTAATAGTAGTGTATACATTTTGTTAATTTTGATAATGTTATGGAGCCCTTGTGAATATATATGTAGATCAGTTCATTGAAACTTTTTGCAAAGAAGAGGTAAGTTACCAACTGACAAATGAGTCAGTAGAAAGAGTAAAAGGGCACAATGGGGAGAATTTAAATATTTTTCCTGTTTTTTAAAGAAAACAAGGAAAACGAAAATGAAAATGAATACTTGTGTTTTCTTTATTTTCATTAAGAAACAGGAAAAAAAGAAACAAAAGATTAACAAGAAAGTACAAAAAAAAGGCAGTAACAATATGAACATGGTGATTTCTGAAACTATTTCTGTAGTTATTTGTGAAAACATGAAAATTATAACTAGTTATGGATGTGAGAACAATCTGAACGAAACATCTGCATCTTGACTGACTGCCAGGGCCGTTCTCTGTGATGTGGATGGACCAGTGTCTTCTTCCTCTTGTATTTTCTGATACTCTTCCCCTCACAGTGAGGCATGAAACACTACAAATATGTACTTTCAGGAAATCATTTTGAAGTACACGCTGTTGACATTATAGCCAGGTAGGCAGATGACATTTCCAGCATAATCAATGAGCCCAGTTTTGTCTACATTAATACAAGTGTGGTTTCTTTGCCAAACCTTCTCTCTTTCTGTCTATGATTTCTTCTCTGTCTCATTTCTCTCTCTCCCTTCCTCTTCCCTCTCTGCCCCACTCAATATTTCTCTCTCACTCTCTCCCACTGACCTCATTCCTAAAACCTTGAAGAAAACAAGATTCTTTCTGCCTGAGTTTTCAATACATGGCTCAAATTTTGGTTGAAACAGTTCTCTCTGAAGCCATCTGCCACCCAAGCTGTTTGCATCCTTCACTGAATTCCCATTTCTAAAACCAGGGAGGAATCAAGGGCTTGCGTTGTCAGCTTCCTCTGAATTTACCCCTTGGACTCTGGTCTGCCCTCTGTTTTTCATTGCTGGCTTCTGGTCCTTCAGCTCCTTCCCCAGGCATCTTTTTCCTTCCCTCATACTCTATCAAGGGTCACCCAGTCTCAAGGCAATTGTCCCTCTATTATTCTACCGATAAATTGTCAACTTACTGCTCTTTCCATAAATAGCATCCCTCAAATCCACAGCTGTATCAAAATATGTGAAATTTTTATTTTTTAAAGGACATATTAAGCCAAAGAAGTACAATGATGATATATGTCCTATTTAACTGGAAAGAGAGATACATACAGTCAAGATACTGACACAATTATTAAATTTATAGCACCTGATGGGAAAAAAAAACTAAAGAGTAAAGATATTTACATACAGAGCAAAATTAAAAACAAGGGCTCCAACTGAAGAATATTTCTTAAACTGGTCTGTAGTCATAGTCCATTATTATATGTCAGGGTAAGTAGAAACCTTGTGATTATATGCAAAAATATTTTGTGCTAACTTTCCTGGGGAGTGATTACACAGATTTCATCAACTTCTCAGGGGAAATCTCTGACCCAAATATGCTTAAAATATTGAAGGAGAGTCAGTGACTGAAATATCAAAAGAAACTCACTATAAGTCATTGATAACATTTTTTAATATTTAGCATTTTAAAGTACAGATATTAAATTCTATGTATAAATATTGAAATAGCCTCATCGTTGGTGGGAGTATATTAATAGGATCAGGTAAGTTTTTCAAGCTTACTCAAATTGCTTCATACACAATTTTTAAACATGTGGAGGCATTCTTTTTTTTTAATTTTTTATATTATATTGGAGTATAGCCAGTTAACAATGTGACAGTTTCTGGTGGACAGCAATGGGATTCAACCATAAATATCCATGTGTCCCTTCTTCCCCAAACCTCCCTCCCATCCAGGCTAGTTCATAAATAACATTGAGTAAAGTTCCCTGTGCTGTATAGTAGGTCTTTGTTGATTATCCATTTTAAATATAGCAGTGTATACATGTAGATATCAAACTCCCTATCTCCCCTCCCCCCATCCTTCCCCTCCAGCAACCCTAAGTTTGTTTTCTAAGTCTGTGAATTTGTTTCTATTTTGTAAATAATTTCATTTGCATCATTTCTTTTTAGATTGATTCCTCATGTAAGATATGTCATATGATGTTTCTCCTTCCCTATCTGACTTACTTCACTCAATATGACATTCTCTCATCAATGGTGGGAGTGTATCAATAGGACCAGGTAAGTTTTTCAAGCTTAGTAAATCACTTCATATATGATTTTTAAAATGTGAAGGTATTCTTTATAGGAGCATTTCCTAAAACTTCTCTGATGATGTGAATTACTTTAAGTATTTATACTTAAGAGTCCTGGACCCCACCCCACAAATACTCAATGGGATTTTATGAGGCTTAGGAATTTTGTTACTTTTTGTTTAAGATTTTACTTTTTTAGAGCAGCATTAGGTTCATAGCAAGCTCTGGAGAAAAGCACAAGGATTTCCCACATATTCCCTCTGCCACATATGTATAGTTGTTATCAACATTCCCCACCAGAATGGTACATTCATTACAACTGATGAATCTACATTTGACATACCATTATTACCCAAAGTCCATAGTTACATTCAGGTTGACTCTTGGTGTTGAACATTCTATGGATCTGGACAAATGTATAGTGACATGTATCCACCATAGTATTAAACAGAATAGTTTCACTGACCCCACAAATCCTCTTTTGAGGATTTGTGAAGATAGTTCTAGCTATTTATCTTTCCCCTTGGAACTTTTTTGAAACAAGTATCACAGGTGATTCTTATCAATAAGAAGCATTTAGTGAAAAAATTTCCAAATGTAATATTAATATTTGTTCCATCACAGAAAAATGAATGGACTCACAGAAGGAAGCCAGAAGTCCAAACACTAACTTTTAAAAAGTATAATTTCTAAAATTAGATTCCTTTCTTTGCAAAATTTTGAATACAAATGATGAATAATTACAATAGTTAGAGCATTTTGATCTTTATAACAATGCAACAAATATTAAAATTAATTTTGTAATACATCTGTAACCGGATAGGTAAAAAGGTTTTTCTACTCAATTTTTCCAAACCAGGTATTACAATACACCTACTGAAAATACGTGGAGAACTTTATGTTTGTGAGTCTTGGAATTTGACAAATGATCATGCCTAAAGTATTAAGAAATTATTCAAGGAATCTTAGCATAAAAGGCAAGACATTAAAAGCAACAGCAAGGGGTCTAGTATTCTCTCTCAAACATATGATTCCATTAAACTAATAGTTTTTTCACAAAAGGGATGTTTTTCTAATGTATTACAAATCACCCAGGGAGGTTATTTATAATGGTCATTCTAATGGGCTAGTCCTGCTAGTTTACTCTACAGTGCCAACCTTAATAACAACATAACAGAAGGAAATTTCTTCTTAATTTTAAGTATTTAATTTTTAAAATTAATATAATCAATTCAATTCCTCAAATATTTGTTTAGTATCTTCTATAAGCCTGGCTCTAGGCTAGGAACTAAGGATAAAATGACAAGCGAAGGCACAATTCCTACCTTCAAGAAGACATCCTGTTTCATATTTTTAAAAACATTTTTCTCCTGATTTTTAAAAACTGGGGTGAACTAAATCCAGGGTTGACAAACTTTCCTGTAAGACATCAGATAATAAATATTTTATGACTTGCAGACTGTAGAGCCTCTTTATAACTATCCAATTCTATTGGGTAGCATTGAAGTTGCCCTTGTTCGCTGTTGTTATTTTAGTTACTCAGTCCAGTCTGACTCTTTTGTGACCCCATGGACCGTTGCCTGCCACGTTCCTGTGTCCATGGGATTTCCCAGGCAAGAATACTGAAGTGGGTTGCTATTTCCTTCTCCAGGGGATCTTCCCGATCCAAGGATCAAACCCATGTCTCCTGCATTGGCAGGCAGTTTCTTGACCACTGAGTGAATCTAAAAAGCATGGTTATAATAAAGCTTTATTTATATGAATAGTCTGCTGGCCAGATTTGGTCCTTGTACTAGTTTGCCAATGACTAAATAATTTGTGAATGTTTATTTAAATTTTTAAATGCTCATTTAACCCTTTATCATATCTGCTGTACTGAAAATGTTTAGACTAGAAATAATGAAAAGTGGTATACTGAGGAGATGGAGAATTAAAGATGACAGAAAAAAATATACTGAGAGAAGTTAAGGAAGTTATTAGATGAGGAAAGGCAGCATCACCCAAACAGAAAGTGATTCAAGAGTGGTCAAGCTCTACTGAGCAAGCATGACATCTTTTAAAACATTTGTGCAATAACAGCAATAATAATATTATTCTATAGAACAATCACTTCCACGCAAAATCACCTTTATAGTTCTAATCTGCTTTAAGAAAACAGATATGTTCAGTTAGTGTTAGTAGCTAAGTCATGTCCGACTCTTTGCCACCCCGTGGACTACAGCCCACCCGGCTCCTCTGTCCATGGGATTCACCAGGCAAGAATACTGGAATGGGTAGCCATTCCCTTCTCCAGGCTATCTTCCTTATCCAGGGGTCAAACCTTGGTTTCCTGCATTACAGGCAGATTCATTACCATCTGAGCCACCAGAGAAGCCCTAGACGTGTTCAACTATATGTCAGCAATAAAAATTTTTTAAAAGTAGATGTTTTAAAGAATTGGAGATAAAATTGAATTGTAATGCAAAATCATCTTTTTTCAATTAAAAAAACAAACAAGCACAAAGGGAAACATCAATATTTCCTCAAATACTACCAACCCAGAGACACTTTTTTTCACTGAATAATTTTCAAATGTGTTAGAACAGCTGACTCTTCAGAGTCCTTCCCATCATTCACACCCAAGGTTCCCATTTTCAATGGCTACAGTGCTCAGCTGTCAAGAGCCTATAACTACAGGGATATCGTGTCAGGCACTGTGTGAGGAACGTTCTGGAGGTCATCTCACTGAATCCTCCCCACAATCCAAGGATTCAGGCACTATTATTATTCTGTCCATGTTAGAAATGAGAAATTGAAAGCACAGAGAGGTAAAACAATTTACCTAAGGTCAAGCAGCTAATCAGTGGCAGAATCACTGTATGAACCCAGGAATTCTGTATCTACCATCCATGCTCTGAATTTTTAGTGCTTCCTGAGGAAATATAATGGCTTCCCCAATGGCTCAGTGAGTAAAGAATCTGCTTGCAATGCAGAAGACACAGGAGATGCGGGTCAGATCCCTGAGTTGGGAAGATCCCCTGGAGGAGGAAATGGAAACCCACTCCAGTATTCTGGCCTGGAGAATCCCATGGACAGAGGACTCTGGCAGGCTATGGTCTACAGGGTTGCAGAGTCAGACATGACTGAAGTGACTTAGCACATAGCACAAGGAAAAATAAGTACATACATATATATATATATACAATCCAAATTTAAATCAATTACCTATACCTAAACACTGGTAGTAATCAATTATGGTAACTTATTTTTAAAAGCTTTAATAGAAAACAGGAGAGCCACACAAATGCCATACATTTTTAAAAAATAATAATGTTTTCATAAAAACTGTTTCTGGAAAGAACATGGGGCTCCACAATACTGAAGCTTGAACTAAAATCCTAGCCTGACCAGTCTTGCTATAAGCAAGACTTACTTACTATAAGCCATTTTATTTTTCTGGGCTAAAAATCCATTATCTCTGAGATGAAGGAGTTGGATTAGGTAACTTTCAAGGAACCTTTAAAATCTTAAAATTTTGTGATAATATACATTCCTCTCTGTGGCATAAGTAATAAAGAGTGCCAGGATGATAAAGTTAATTCTAAGGCAAATATAATAATATCAATAATGTTATTTCAGAAAAAAATGATGATAACTTTATTTGAAATCCTCAAGATCTGACCCCTGCCTCTTTTTCCAGATTTACACACTATGTTCCAGCAAAAGTTTTCTAGTCCTGGTACCTTTCATTCCTTCCTCTATGTCTGGTGCATCTGTTTGGAAAGTAGTTCTTGTAGCTCTTCAAATGACCAACTCCTTACAGTTGAGGTCTTGATTCAAATGTCACCTCTACCAAAAGACCTTATGTGATCATTCTGCCCAAATTAAAGCCCCTGACCCCACCATCTCCAATCCTCTATCAGAACATCCTGTATATTTGCCCACCAGTAATTATCACTACTTCATTTTTCAGTTGTCCAATTCTCCCCACTAGAATAGAAAAATCTTTGGGACAAGCATTTCGTCTGTCTTGTGTATACCTGGAATGATGCCTGGCATGGAGGAAGCACTAAATAACTGCTTTCTACATGAACAAATGAGTTAGTAAATGAATAGATGCACTGTAAGAGAAAACATTTTAACTTTTAGAAGGGTTACAAAAGTCCTTACTCAAACTTTTCAGGGTTATGTAGAAGCAAAACATAAACTTGATACTGTATGTTGTTTTTCACAATTTGAGAAGATAATAACCCAAACTAAGCCAGAGGAAGCATGAGTTTTCGCTTTGGGCTGTGTTTTTCTATGGAAGGTCAATAGAGTTATATGCTGATCAATACTAAGATCATGTTTTAACTGACTAAGTGAAAAGGCTTAAATTACTTAGCTTTTAATATTTGGAAACAAGCAAGTATCAAAATAATTCTATTGATTTCCAAAGAATTGAAAATCACAAGGCCTAATAATAAAGTCATGAAACAGCTCGATGAAAATTTAATTACTGTAGAAAGGTTACATTAAAGATGAGTCATAGAAGTTTAAAGAAACCTTTTTTTAAAAAACAACACAATTCTTTAACTGAATCTGATGCCATAAAGTCCAAGATGCAGACAATTTTGAAGTTAATTCTCAATTTCCCACAGTAGACTTCAGAGTTGTGGCAGAGAGGATACAACTTTTGGAACTTCATAAATCCTATCTGGCACTAGTAACTAAGGTTTTGAGCAATTCTTTTATTTTCTCTGGGCATCAATTTTTAATTTGTAAGACAGGACTGGTAATTGTATTATTATTAATACTTATTTTGAAAATTCATGATAGTCTAAAGCACTAAACATGGGATTCAGCACACGTGAGATAATAAACAACAGCTCAGCTGGACAATGAAAATGTACCGGCAGACTATGGAGAACAGTGAGGAGATTGCTTTAAAAACTGGAAATAGAACTCCCATACAACCCAACAATCCCACTGCTGGGCATACACACCAAGGAAACCAGAAATGAAAGAGACACGTGTACCCCAATGTTCACTGCAGCACTGTTTACAATAGCCAGGGCATGGAAGCAACCTAGGTGTCCATCAGCAGATGAATGGATAAGAAAGCTGTGGTACATATACACAATGGAATGTTACTCAGCTATTAAAAAGAATGCGTTTGAATCAGTTCTAATGAGGTAGATGAAACTGGAGCCTATTATACAGAGTGAAGTATGTCAGAAGGAAAAACACCAATACAGTGTATTAATACATATATATGTAATTTAGAAAGATGGTAACAATGACCCTATATGCAAGACAGCAAAAGAGACACAGATGTATAGAACAGTCTTTTGGCCTCTGTGGGAGAAGGCGAGGGTAGGATGATTTGAGAGAATAGCATTGAATCATGTATATTATCATATGTGAAACACATCGCCAGTCCAGGTTTGATGCATGAGGCAGGGTGCTCAGGACTGTTGCACTGGGATGACCCTGAGGGATGGGATGGAGAGGGAGGTGTGAGGGGGGTTCAGGATGGGGAACACATGTACACCCCTGGCTGATTCATGTCAGTGTAAAACCGCTACAATATTGTAAAGTAATTCAGTTCAGTGTCCAACTCTTTGTGACCCCATGAATCACAGCACGCCAGGCCTCCCTGTCCATCACCAACTCCCAGAGTCCACCCAAACCCATGTTCATCTAGTTGGTGATGCCATCCAGCCATCTCATCCTCTGTCATCCCCTTCTCCTCCTGCCCTCAATCCTTCCCAGCATTAGGGTCTTTTCCAATGAGTCAACTCATCACATGAGGTGGCCCAAGTATTGGAGTTTCAGCTTCAACATCAGTCCTTCCAAAGAACACCCAGGACTGATCTTTAGGATGGACTGGATGGATCTCCTTGCAGTCCAAGGGACTCTCAAGCATCTTCTCCAACACCACAGTTCAAAAGCATCAATTCTTTGGCACTCAGCTTTCTTCACTGTCCAACTCTCACATCCATACATGACTACTGGAAAAACCATAGCCTTGACTAGACGGACCTTTGTTGGCAAAGTAATGTCTCTGCTTTTCCTCCAATTAAAATAAATTTAAAAAAGAAAGAAAACACACTGGCAGAGTAAGGCTATGGTGCTCAGGAGTGCTGTGTGAGAGGGGAAAGAGGGCAGAACTACCTCCACAAGCCCATTTCCTTCTCGAGAAACTGGATATGATCACTTTCTTTGTAAAACATGAAATCTGTATGGTTGAAAACTTACTGAAATATTTTGAAAGAAGGCCACTTTCCCCCCAGAAAGAAAATGGCAAACAGCTCTAGGAGGTAAATCTTCTCACTATATTTTTTTAAAAAAGAATCTGCATTTATAATGAACGTTAACACAAAATGATATTCTTCTATGCTACTTTTTGGTCATGCCAAGTAGTTTGCAGGTTCTCCATTTCCCAACCAGGGATCAAACCAGAAGACATAGCAGTGAAAGCCTGGAATTCTAACCACTATGCCACCAGGGAACTCCCTTTGCCATTATTTTCAATGTCATATGAACTAATTTTTACTTTTAAAAGTTACTTAATTATTTATTTAGCTGTGCTGGGTTATAGTCACAGCACATGGGATCTTCACTGCTGTGTACGGGATCTTTTAGTTGTGTCACGTGGGATCTCTAGTTGCGGCATGCGAACTCTTAGTCGTGGCATGTGGCATATCTAGTTCCCTGATCAGGGATCAAACCCAGGCCCCCTGCATTGGGAGTATAGAGTCTTAGCCACTGCATTCCCAGGGAAGTCCCTAAACTTATTTTTAAAGGGCTATAAATAAACTATCATGCAGAATACATGAAATGATGCACATTAGGCATTTATAAGATGGTCAATAAATATTTATTTAGGATCTAGCATGGTCATGAGTCTATAAAAATAAAAAGGCAATCCAATCACTGGTGCATTCATTCATTCACTCAACAAATATTTATGCAGTACCTAATACTGAAGACACGAAGCTTATTTATACCAGGGATAAAGTGGCTGTGGCATTATTAGTTTTATACTAATATACACAAAGTTCATGTTTAAAGGGAGAGAAAGGCTGTCAGGAAGAGGTGACATGAGCTGAAATCTATAAATAAGGATTAAACTGGAGAAGGGTATGAGTCAAAGGTGGGAAAAGACACCCCAAACAGAGGTAATTGCAAATGCTGAGATCTTATGGCAATAAGGAAGGTGACATCTCCCAAGAATGAAAGAAAGCCAATGTGTCCTGAGAGCATAGGGTATTGTGGTGACAGAAAAAGAGAGGTAGGCAAGGGCCACAACTTGTAGAACCTTTTAGACTTTGTTTAGGATTACAACCTTTGTCTTAAAATCAATGAGAATTCACTGAGGAGATTCAAGAAAGCAGTGACATGCTTTGATCTGTATTTTGGAAGATTATTTTAACCTGAAGTGTTGAGAACAGATTGGGGTAGATCATTAGATAGGAATACATAGATGGCAGGTAAGAGACTGTTTTAGTAGGTCAGATGAGAGGTGATATTTAGCTTGAGCTAATTCAGTGGCAATAGTGACGGATGGATGGAGTCCAAAAATTTTATAGGTGAAACTTACAGGGCTTATTGATGGAGAAAATACACAGAGAGGCATAGTTAGGGATGGCAGAGAAATAAGGGACAGGAAACTGTCCGAGTCTCTCTCGGGTTTTTGACCAGCACAAATGGATGTTATTATTGTTATTGTTTAGACATTAAGCTGTATCTGACTCTTTTGCAACCCTGTGGACTGTAGCCCACCAGGCTCCTCTGTTCATGGGATTTCCCATACTGGAGTGGGTTGCCATGCCCTCCTCCAGGAGATCTTCCTGACCCAGGGATTGAACCTGCATCTCCTGTATTGGCAGGTGGGTTCTTTACCACAGGCACTAAGGAAGCCTACACAATTGGATAGGGTGAAGCTATAATTCACAAGAAGAAATTTTCCTTGGAAGAAAAGCTATGACAAAAATAGACAGCATATTAAAAAGCAGAGGCATTAGTTTGTTAACAAAAGTCCATCTAGTCAAAGCTATGGTGTTTCCAGTAGCCATGTATGGATGTGAGAGTTGGACAATAAATAAGGCTAAACACTGAAGAACTGATGCTTTTGAACTGTGGTGTTGAAGAAGACTCTTGAGAGTGCAAGGAGATCAAACCAGTCAATCTTAAAAGAAATCAACCCTGAATATTCATTGGAAGGACTGATGCTGAAGCTGAAGTTCCAACACTCAGCACATGATGTGAAGAGCTACCTCATAAGAAAAGACCCTCATGCTGGGAAAGATTGAAGGCAGGAAGAGAAGGGGATGACAGAGAATGAGATGGTTGGAAGGCATCACTGACTCAATGGAAATGAGTTTGAGCAAGCTCCCCAGATGGTGAAGGACAGTGAAGCCTAGCATGCTGCAGTGCATAGGGTCACAAGAGTCAGACATGACTGAGTGACTGAACAACAACAAATAATTCACTGAAGTACGAAATACTGGAAGAGGGTCAAGTCTTGAGTCTGGTGTCTGGGCAAGTGAGAAGATCACAATTTTATTAACTTGACTTCGAGTTGTTTTAGAGATATCCAAGAAGGCAGGAGGGTCTAGAGTATGTAAGAGAGATGTTGACTGCAAATAGAGGGTTGAGGGTCATTGGTGACCTTTAATGTTATAGGTGAGATTTTCCAGAAAGACAAAATAAAAAGGAAAATGAATCTAAATTAAGCATTAAAAAATTCTAAGTTTAGAATACCCAGGTAGAAGATGATGAACCTGAAAATGCATATTAAATGGTAAGAGAAGAAGGAAGAAAATCAGACCAGGATTTATTAAAGAAATCAGTGGAAGAGAATCTTTTAAGAAAGGAGTCAAGGATATCCAATGCATAACCACATACATATACAAAAATACAAACTATTGAAAGGTTTTTCTTAGGGATTAATATAGTAATAGCAATATTAAGAATAACAAATTAGACGTCTGCTTCTGATCAAGATGGAGTGAGAGACCAAGCTTACCCTTCTACTGAAACAACTAGAAAACTACACAAAAGTTATGATGAAACACATGTGAAAACATAGAAACACATTTGAGAACAGTGTCCATGATCGCTGAGAAAAGAGAAACAAGCTGAATGAGCATCATGATTTCCCTGGCTTTCAGCCGGGAGATATATTCTAGACCATGCAATAAGGAGGAATGGTTCTCAAACATTAGCAAATTTGAAGAGTCAGAGATCAGCCATCTGGGAAGCTAAGGTATCCAGAAGCTTGTGGAGTAGAATTCCATAAAAGAAGGGAGCTATGCAGAAAGTCAGCTCCATAAATCTGAATACAATTCTTCTTGAGTCTTTGCTAAATTCTAAGAGGTGTGTGTAGAGGAGAAGAACGGTCAAAATCTAAGCAAACATTGAATGGGAAGATGTAAGATGAGCAGTTACTAGAGTTCACAGAGGGATGGGATATGTTCAACTTCTTACCACTTGAGTAAGAAGTCCTTGTTAATCAACCCTGGGTATTCAGTAGTGACTCCAGGAGGTTATACCTCAGTAGCAAGGCTAATTTTTGTTTATACTTGAGGCTACTCAGCACTCATGCTACCAAAGCTTAAGACAAGCCTTGGTCTGATCCACAAGTCTTAACTGCCTACCAAACAAGACTCAGCACTAATTTCAAGACAGAAAAATCAAGATGTTCAACAATGTAACATTTAAATGTCCATTATCTGCTCAAAAATCTCTAGACATACCAAGAAGCAGAAATACACTGACTGATAAACAGGATAAAAATCAGTAAATAGAAACAGATACAGAATTGATAGAGATGATAAGATTAGTAGTAAAAAACTTGAAAAAACCTCTAATAAATGCTATAAGTAGACCCAAGGGTTTAAAAGGAAATACAAACATAAGAGGAGAGACACAAATAAAAATGATCATAGACTATCTGTCAGAAACTACAAGTTATAAGGAAATGACACAAGATCTGTACAGTGTTAAATGAAAAACAAAAGTTTTTGGGGCTTCCCTAGTGGCTCAATGGTCAAGTGTCTTGCCAATGCAGGAGACATGAGTTCAATCTCTGATCTGGGAGGATCCCATACGCTGAGGAGCAACTAAGCCCATGTGCCCCAACTATTGAGTCTGTGCTCCAGAGTCTGGGAGCCGCAACTACTGAGCCCACGTACCGTGACTACTGAAGCCTGAGTGGCCTAGGGCCCATACTCCACAATAAGAGAGGCCATCACAATGAGAAGCCTACACACCACAGCTAGAGAGTAGCCCTGCCTCACCACGACTAGAGAAAGGCCTGCACAGCAATGAAAACCCAGCACATTTCATCTCATGCTTGTGCTCAAATAAATAAAATTATTTAAAAGAAAGTTGTAAAGGCTGTCAATGTAGAATTCTACAAACTCAGTGAACATAGCTTTCAACAACAAAGGCAAAACAAAGAATTTTTCAGACAAATAAAAGCTAAAAAATTTTGTGGCCAGGCGACCTGCACCACATGAAATGTTAAATAAAGTTCTCCAGGTAGAAAAAAATGATACCAGATGAAAAATATATGTAGTGGTATTTATATCATAAGTGGATAAAAAAGAAATTATAACAATGAAAAATGATAGGTGAGAAATGAAAATATTGCATGATAATGGTTGTGCATAATGGGTAAACTACTAAAATATTATTAAAGACAAACTAGGATGAATTAAATATAAATCCTAGAGGTAACTACTAAAAAAATCAAACCAATAATGTCTTGGTAGATATGAAAACAGAATATTAAGAACTACCCAAATGAGAAGGAAAAAAAGTAGAGAAAATGAACAAAAAATGGATGGTATAACAAAAGAAAAATAGCAAGATGGTAGGCTTAAATCCAATCATATTAATAAGTATATTAAAATAAATGACCTAGGGGACTTACTTCCCTGGTGGCTCAATGGTTAAGACTCTGTACTTCCACTACAGAGAGCATGGATTTGATTCCCAGTGAGGGAACTAAGATCTCACATGCTGTGTGGCACAGCCAAAAAATAAAAATAAAAGTAAATGATCTAAACACTGCAATTAAAAGATAGAGATTATCAAACTGGTAGAACTTATTTTAAAAAGACCAATTATATGCTATCCCAAAAATATACCTTAAAAATATAGACAAACATAGGATAAAACTAAAAGGATGGCAAAATATATATCCATGTAAAAGTAAATATAAGAAATCTGGAATGATATAATTATATCAGAGGAGGAAGATATCGGAATAAGATATATTACCAGAGATTAGGGGGACTTTTCATAATGATAAAGGGTTTGATTCATCAAGAAGAGATATTAAGTCTAAAAATGTTTACATCCAGTAACTGAGTTGCATAGTACCTGAAACAAAAGCAGGAATTTTTAACTAAAAGAATAAGTAGATAAACTCTCAGTTATAGCTGGATAATTCAAGACTCTTTTCCAAATAATTAATAGAAAGTAGATAGAAAATCAGTAAGAATATACAATATGTACATAACACTATCAACCAATTTGAACTAATTAACATTTGGAGAATATTCTGACAACAGCAGCATATATATTCACTACAAGTACAAATGAAATATTAACCAATGTAGACCATATTCTGGGTCTCAAAACAAATCTCAAAACTTAATAGGGTTTAAGATTGTATAGAGTGTGTTCTCTGAACAGAATCAAATTTTGAACAGAATTAGAGATCAGTATCAGATAAAAGCTGAAAAATCCCTCAACATTTGGAAATTAGCAGACTTTAAAAAACAAGTTTAACAAAGTATTTGAACAGATGCTTTACAAAAGACATAAACATGTTCAATAAACACATGAAAAAAAGTTCAATATCTTTAGTTATCAGGGAAATGCAAATTTAAACCATAATAAAATACCACAACACACACATTCGAATGGCTAAACTTCAAAATACAGTTGACTCTTGGACAACCCAAGGGTTAGGGGCACCAAACATCTGTTCAAATCTGCATGTAAAAATCTGAAATCAGCAGTTGAAAATCTGTATGTAACGTAGAGTTGACCCTGGAAGGTCCTGCACCTGTGGATTCAACCAACTGCAGGTAGCATAGCACTGTGATACATACAGTGGAAAAAAATTTACTCATAAATGGATCCTTGCAGTTCAAACACTTGCTATCCAGTGGTCAACTGTATTGACAATACCAAGTCTAGGCAAGATTGTAGAGCAACTAGAACTTCACGCATTGCTTTCAGGGCTATAAAACAGTATAGCTACTGTGGAAAACTGGCAGTTTCTTAAATAGCTAAACATAAAACTACCACAGGGCCCAGCAAGTCCAAGAGAAACAAAACACATCAAGACTTGTATAAAAACGTTCACTACAGCTTACTCATAATAACCAAAAACTGAAACAACTCAAATGTCCATCAACAGGTAAATGGATTACAAATTGTAGTATATACACATAATGAAAAAAATCCTACTCAGTAAAAAGGAATGAATTATGATACACATAGTATGGCTGAGTCTCAAATCTCTGCTGAGGCAAGAAGTCAGAAAAGACTACAAGCTGTATGATTCCATTTATGTGAAATTAATCTAAAATGACAAAAAGCAAATTAGTAGTTGCCTGGGAAGGGGTGGTGAGAGAAATTGTTGAAGTGATGAAAATGATTCTGTTGATGCTTAGATAGGTGATTGATTTGTCAAAACTCATCACACTATACTTGAAATAGGTACTTTTTAATGTAAATATGTCAATACAATTTATTTTAAAATAACACTCCACATTTCCATCCTTAATGTTCAATATTAAGAGAAAATATGAAACAGAAGAAAAGATAAAGATTCATCAGAAAACTAGATAATCTGTAAGTTAGAAACTCAATTTTAAATCTTTCATGAATATATTGCTTTTAAATGTAGACTCTAGAAGCAGGATACCAAGGTTAAAGTCCCAGCCCTGACACTTGGTAGCTGAGCAATTCTGGACAAGTTAAGTGACTATCTATGCCATAATTTACTATAAACTGGATGATAATTGACCTTCCCAGGCAGCACTAGTGTTAACACACTTGCCCATGCAGGAGATGAGGGTTTGATCCGTGGGTCATGAAGATCCTCTGGAGTAGGGCATGGCAACCCACTCTAGTATTCTTGCCTGGAGAGTCCCATGGACAGAGGAGCCTGGTGGGCTGCAGTCCATAGGCTTGCCAAGAGTTAAACATGACTGAAGCAACTTAGCACACATGTAGGATGATGCACATACCTACCTCATATCATTCTTAAAAAGACTAAATAAAATAATAGATATGAAGTGCTTACAACTGTGTCAGGCACACAGTAAATGATATGTGTTAGCTATTATTGTGCAAATAGAAACAACTATAGATTTATTCCAGGATGTTCATATTGGGAAAGCAATGGCAACCCACTCCAGTGCTCTTGCTGGGAAAATCCCATGGACGGGGGGGGGCCTGGTGGGCTGCAGTCCATGGAGTCACTGAGAGTCGGACATGACTGAGTGACTTCACTTTCACTTTTCACTTTCATGCATTGGAGAAGGAAATGGCAACCCACTCCAGTATTCTTGCCTGGAGAATCCCAGGGACGGGGGAGCCTAGTGGGCTGCCATCTATGGGGTCGCACAGAGTCGGACATGACTGAAGGGACTTAGCAGCAGCAGCAGCAGCAGGATGCTCATATGAGTTGTTTTTATCTGATGGCTGTTTAGTAGTCTATTAAAAAGTAAATCCAACACACTACAATGAAAATCACCCCCTATATGCTATAAAGGTAGACAGAGCAAGATTTCATGGAAAGAGAGCCTGAAAGAGAATCTGAAGTATCATTATAATCTAGAGGTGAGTCCCAAGTCTGGACAAACTAGGGCAATTTTCAACATCTCTTTTATGGGTCTTTGTAAAAATGAAATTTTCATTTCTAGAGCTGTCAATTCACCAAATTGAACTATGAAAATTTAAATAAATGCACAGTACATAAGAAGCAAAACTAAGAGATTCTCAGAACTAATTATATTAACTATAACATTTCTAAACTATCACACCAAAAAATATAAGATAAATTAGAAGCATCTAATTAAAATGTTGCAAAATAAGCTCAGATTTAGTTGTCTTATATATCCTGAGAGAGCTGTTGAATAGCAAAATTTCCTTCTTTTTTATGGATGAATAATATTTCATATTATATACATATACTTTAGCTTCTTTATTCATTCATTGAAGGATAGACACTTAGGCTCTTCCCATATCTTGTCTATTGTTTTTTTTTTTTTTTTTTTTAGAGAAACATTGTGTTTAATGGTAAAGGTTAGCACACTCCAGCACCGGGCATGGCCTGGAGTCGAAGCAGCAGGGGTGGGTAGGTGACTTCCACGGCGCCTCACATGGCGAAGAGGATGAGGAAGGCGACCATCAAACAGAAGAGCCCCATAGCCTCAGACAGGGCAAAGCCCAGAATGGCATAGGAGAAGAGCTGCTGCTTCAGAGACGGGTTCCTGGCATAGCCAATGATCAAGCTGCCAAACACTGTCCCGATACTGGCCCCTGAACCAGCCACACCAACTGTGGCAGCCCCAGCGCCAATAAACTTGGCCGCTGTGGAGAGCAGATATTTTTTCAAGATAGTGATTTCATTTTCTTCAGATACATACCTAGAAGTGGAATTGCTAGATCATATGGTAGTTCTGTTTTTAATTTCTTGAGGCGCCTCCATACTGCTTTTCATAATTTACATCCCCACCAACAGTGTACAAAAGTCCTATTTTCCCCCACACCCTGCCAGCACTTGTTCACTGTTGTCATTTTGATGATGGCCATTCTAATAGTTGTAAGGTGATAGCTTATTCTACTTTTGATTTGCATTTTTCTTCTGATTAATGATGTTGATCATCTTTTCCTGTACCTGCTGGCCATGTGAATGTCTTTCTTTGAAAAATGTCTATTCAGTTCCTCTGTCTAGTTTTTAATCAGATGATTTGGGGTTTTTTGTTATTGAATTATATATCAATTTCTTACATAATAATGCAATATCTGACTTTTTCTTGTATGTTAATATTCAAAATAAAAATATTCTAAAGATGGTTTATTAAAGGGCAAATTCTTTGCTATGTGACTTCCTATGGCTTGGGAATTTTAATCCCTTCTTTTGTTGATATAGTTCTTTTTCAGCTTCAAACACAATACCTACGATCTGAAAAAATCTATGTACTAAGTATAACTTTTTGTCAGTACTGTTTACTATTATGTTTTCTTTCCATCCTAGAAGTGTATGATAAAGAGTAAAATATTTGTTGATTTATTCAGGTTCAATCTCCCCCATATTCACTGATCATGTGCAATATAATTTTCTAAATAGTATAGAATTTTGGCTTCTTTCTAGTCAAAATCTTCTCTTGTGGTTTTATTTTTACATGACATTTGTTACATTTGAGTTACAGAATATTAGACATGTGACTTCTTAATCAAAATGAATAAGCACTATCTTAAAAAAACTTCATAGGGTTAACTATTGAGGTAGAAAGTATACTTTGCACCAAATTAGAATCTTGTTAGATCTGACGGCCTTTTTCTTATTAAAAGAGCTGTTACACATTAAAAACCTACTTTGATGGAGAATAGGAAAAAATACCCCATTATCAAAAACAAAGACTTGTTAAAGGTAGTATTGAAAATAAATAATTGGCTTCTGTTCATGAATGGCTAAATCTGTATTGTGGTTTGAAAGAGCTAAGAACAGATTGCTTCTTTTACATTGTTAGCAAAGAAATGTTTTCATCAATTAACATTCTTTGCTAAGAACAGGTTTTTGTTTTTTTTTTTCCAGTGCTTTTTCTCAAATAGAGTATTATATAAATAGGCCTGCCCAAAGGACAATTCCTGAGCTTTTTTCTTTGATGTCTTAGAGTATAATAATTATGGCATGCCAGTTCTGAATTATGGCAGAAAACAAAAAAATCACATTTCAAACAGATAATTTACTTGAAGAAAATGTTGCCACAGGTAGCCATTCCTGCTAATTAAATGAAAGGTACATCACCCACAAATCATGGCAGTCTTCCTCTTCATCATGCTTTTGCCTAACATTACATCCCAGAAGGATGGAAGTAGGGAACAAAGAGCTGTAAAAGAACTATTAGAATACACCATTCTACTCACCCTGCCTCAGTGTTAGCCTTCCTTCTTCCACCCTGTGCTGAAGTGATTATCGTTTTTTGAGGGTCAGGTGCAATAATTGACAGCGTTTAAGGAGCGATGTCTCCTAGCCGGGCTCTCTCCTAGGTGCGTCATCTATTTTGATTCATATAATCCTCACAATGTGTGTGTTAGTCACTCAGTCATGTCCAACTCTTTGCAACCCCACGGAGTAGCCCTCCAGGATCCTCTGTCCATGGAATTCTCTAGGAGTGGGTAGTCATTCCCTTCTCCAGAAGATCTTCCTGACCCAGGGATCGAACCCGGGTCTCCCACATTGCAGGCATATTCTTTACAGTCTGAACCACCAGGGATGTCCAGTCATCACAATAATGTTTGGTAACACGGTTGTTCCTATGTTGCAGAGTAGGAACCTAAGGCCAAAGATCATATAGCTACTACTGCATGGCAGAGACTAGATGCACACCCAGGCAGTCTGGCTCTAGAGCTCATGGACCTAACTGCTCTCTTCTATTCTCCCTCAGGGAATAGACTAGAACTCCTCAACACACGGAGCAGGGGACTGCCATGCTTTTTTTCTTTTTAGTAAACAGCTGCTCCCTTGATAGGATAAGAGTAAGGTCCTAGACGGAAAGAAGGGAAGGCAAGATAGAAGTGGGAGCTAAGGGAAGAGATGGATCTTGAACAGGGAAAAAGAAAGGAGTCTATTCAAAACAGTTCATGGAAAAATGAAAACAAACAGGGTTGTGGAAATAAATTTAAGGGCTACAGGAAAGTGAGAAAATTTTTTGGTAAATTTCTTTCAAAGAAAACAAGGCTACCATTTAGAATGAGATCATGCAGTATGTCGTTTTATACATGAATTAACATAAGCCTGGAAAAGATTTTAGTCTGACTGATAGATTTTACAGATCGGTAAACACAGAGCCAGGCAGATTAAACACTTTATCCAAGACGTAAAGAAGCAGGGAGCATAGGCAAGGCTAGACCCCCAACCAGATCTCCTGACTTTGAGCTCAGCACCCTTTCACCAACTGTATCAAACACAATTTGTCAGCTTTCAAAACACAGACATGGTGATCAAGAGGTTTTGACTCAATTTCAAGAATATAAAAAATAATTACAGTGTATACACATTGGAGAATAAATGCAAAACTCCCTAAAGTTATCTTCTCAATACTCAAATAATATTGCAGGAGAGTAAGGCTGCCGTCCATGGGGTCGCACAGAGTCGGACACAACTGAAGTGACTTAGCAGCAGCAGCAGCAGCAGCAGCACAGATAAAGTAGTTATTTATAAATGCAAGAAAGAAAACCATTTGTATGAATGCAAAATTTTCCCCTAATATTCTTTCCCTATAAACATTTTAAATTGATATTATTTTAGTTTGGAAAAATTAGGCACATACAAATAATACATAGCAAACACAGTAAAATCTCTAAATCATACTGACTTTATTAGAGAGACTACTGAATTCAGGAGTCTTGGGCTAGGAGTTGTACAGCCAGGTGGTTTTTTTTTTTTTTTTTAGTATTTATTTACTTATTTGACTGGACTGGGTCTTAGTCGGGGCACTTGGGATCTTTAGTTGCAACATGCGGGATTTTTAGTTGCAGCATGCGGGATCTAGTTCCCTGATTGTGCATGTATGCTCCGTCGCTTCAGTTGTATCTGACTCTTGGCAACCCTTAGCCTTCCAGGCTCCTCTGTCTGTGGGATTCTCCAGGCAAGAATACTTGTTCCCTGATCAGAGAATCAAATCTGGGCCCCTTACATTGGGATCTTGGAGTTTTAGCTACTGGACCACCAGGGAATTCCCTGTACAGCCAGTTTTAATGTTGGTTTGTAAGCTCTAAAGTTCTTCCCAGCTCGAAAATTCTATAAGTTTAGAAAACTGACACTTGAAATAAAGAGTGGATTAAAATATTAAATTTAAGTGTATTTGACCAATTATACCACCTAACATAAGGCTATAAGGAAACTGTTTATAGTGGCTACAAAAGATGGAGATGTATAAGTGGTTATGGTATCTATAATATTTCAGACTATCTTAAATAAAAAAGAAATTTTTACCTAATACTAAAAAACAGGAGGAAGGATGCAAAAAGAAAAATTGATTAAAAAGTAAAAAGGAAGAGGCCTTTACTGAGATAAACCCTCAGATGTCAAAGAACCTTGTATTTAAGGTCAACTATAGATACAGTAGCACATTCATACTACAAGTTCAGAAGTTTACATATTTTACTTTTTTAATTTTGAAAGTTAATAATTAACATTTGTGAGAATGGAGAAGTATATTAAACCTCATTTTCTAGTTGTGAGGCAGAAGCAGTAGAAAAATATGTGACATTTCAAAGGTCAAACAGTAGATCATTGAAAGCCTGGGATTTTGAAATCAGGTTTTCTAGTGATCATAAGGGCTTCCCTTGTGGTTCAGATGGTAAAGTGTCTGCCTGCAGTGCCAGGAGACCTGGGTTTGATCCCTGGGTCAGGAAGATCCCCTGGAGAAGGAAATGACAACCCACTCCAGTACTCTTGCCTGGAAAATCCCATGGACGGAGGAGCCTGGTAGCCTACCATACATGGGGTCGCAAAGAGTTAGACACAACTGAGTGACTTAACTTACTTACTTACTTATTGATCATAAAAATGTATTAATTCTGCAAGGGTGGAATTTTTTTCATATTTCAAATTCTCTACAGCACTTTCCTTTGCTTTCTTTTCATTGTGCTGTTATCTATGTTTCACTTTCACACAATCTGCATGTGTCAAAAGAATACTACTAGTCCTCATATCACTCAAGACTTCACTAACCTCTCTTGATTTGGATCACAATAATGATCAACATCTCTGATGACGATAGAGACTTAAATGTGATTTATTGCAGACAAATGATCCAAGTGATCTTCAAGACAAAACATCAAAAATTTAGATTTGAATGTCATCTTCCAACAACTTATTTCTACTACCTGGGGTAAACAGGATAGAAAAACTAAAAAATCAAACCAAAACAAACCAAAACAGGAAACTAAGGTCTCTAAACATTCTCTGACACATACATCTATTAATAAGCATTTTTTAGCATACTTATAAACTGATGTCATAAATTCTTTAAGTATAATGTTTTAGTAACATTACATAAATTATAAAACACAAATACAGAGAAATCCATAAATACAAAAAATTTTTAAATGTATATAGTGCTGATAATTTTGCTAAATTTTAATGAGAGTTATGTGATAGAAAATGTTGTATTACCTTGAAAATCTTGGCTTAATACCTGATCATAGAGGGTTCAAAGTCTAAGGTCAGTTTATTCCCATACCTAGAAAAAGGACTATTGTACTTAAATTAGATGGCACAAAGAGATATGGAAGAAGCGCAAAATTAGTTTCATGTACTCAATTATGATACTCAAATTTCAGTTCACCCATTAATTATACAAAGGTTGTAGCTTAGTATTTTTCTAGTCTAGTAATTTTCTGATTTAGCTGATATCAGTCAGTTCTCCTAGCCAAGTTTTTTTTTTTTTTTCTTTATTTAATGTTTAACTTATTGGGTCTAAATCCCCTGAAATGCATTTGGAAGATTTTCAATCATTTTAAAAATTGTTTGCAAATTTACTAAGTGTTCATAAATGAGAGTTTTAAGACAATGTGCTCATGTTATTTTTTAAACTTTTTATTTGTAATAACAGCTTTATTAATATCTAATTGACACTCCAAAAAGATACATCCATTATAAGTGTACAATGCAATTTTTAGTAAATATACAGTTGTGCAACCATCACCACCATTTAGTTGTAGAACATTTCAATCACCTGAAAAGTTCTGTCACAATCACTTGCATGCAGTGTTCCCATACAATCATTGATCTGCTGCTTTCAGTCTCTATTTTCCTTTTTCGGAAGTTTCAAATAGATGGTATCACAATATATATGATCTTTTGTGGCTGTCTATTTTCCTCTTAGCATAATAAATTGGAGATTCATCTATATTATAACATGAATCAGTAGTTCATTATTTTTATTGTTAAATAGTATTACATTATATAGTACTTTAAAAAATATTTATTTTTGGCTGTGCTAGGTGTTTGCTGCTGTGCATGGGCTTTCTCTAGTTGTGGAGAGCGGGGGCTACTCTTGGTTGTGCTGTGTGGGCTTCTCATTGCAGTGGCTCCTCCTGTTGCAGGGCACAGGCTCTACAGCGCAGGCTTAGTAGCCCTGAAGCATGTGGAATATTCCAGGACCAAGGATTGAACCTATGTGCCCTGCACTGGCAGGCAGGTTCTTAACCACTGGGCCACCAGGGAAGTTCCATTGCATTGCATTTTATCTAATCATTATTTGATGGACATTTGAATTAGTTTAGATTTTTCCTATTATGAACACTATTATAATAATTCATGTAAAAAGTCCATTGTTTAGACATATGTTTTTATTTCTCTTGAGATTTCTAAATGTAGAATTGCTGGATCATATGGTAAGCTTATATTTATATTTTAAAGAAACTGACAGACAGTTCTCGAAAGTGGGTACCTAATTGCATGTGCATGCTAAATCGCTTCAGTCGTGCCTAACTCTTTGTGACCTGGTGGACTACAGCCCACCAAGCTCCTCTGTCCATGGGATTCTCCATGCAAGAACACTGGAGTAGGTTGCAGTGCCCTCCTCCAGGGGATCTTCCTGACCCAGGGATCAAAATCAGGTCTCCTGCGGCTCCCACATTATAGGTGGTTTCTTTACCATTGAGCCACCAGGGAAGCCCAAATTGAGTATAGCAACCAGCACCTTATAAGAACTAGTTTCCCACATCCTTGTCATCACTTCATACTGTTGATTTTTGCCTTATACTTATTCTAGTAGTTGTATTGAAGTTTTAACATGCATTTCCCTAATGATTAATGATGTTGAGCACTTTCACTTATTATTAAACATTTGTATAACTTTTCGGTGAAATATCTAGTCAAATATTTTGTCCATTTATAAAACTGATTTTGCCTTATTTTGATATTTAAAAGTTTCTTTATATATTCTGATGTAAGTCCTTTGTAAGGTTATGCTTTACAAATTTTTTTTCCCAGTCTGTCACTTTTTTCATTTTCTTTGTTCTCTTGAAGAACAAAACTATTTTTTTATAAAGTCCAGTTTATCAATTTCTTTTTTCTGGATCACGATACAGTGTCATAGCTAAGAAATCTTTGCTTAAAGCAGGGCCACAGATTTTGTACTATGTCTTCTTGTAGAAGTCATAACTTCAGTGTTTACAGAACTAACAATTCTTATACAAGTCTTATAATTTTAGTTAGCTCAATAATGCATTTTTTTCTGTAAGATATGAATTGGGTGTAAGTTCATTATTTTGCACATAAATGTCCAGTTATCCTAGTAGCATTCTTTAAAAAGACATCCTTTCCCCCACCGAATTATGTTGGCATCTTTGTCAAAAATTAATTCACCACCAATGTAAGGACTTATTTCCATACCTTCTATTCTATTTCACTGAACTAATTAGATGTTATAATTTCTTCTACTTTGCTGTTGTTTGATATTCTTGCTCCTGTTTATCCATTTTAAAACTGGCTCATGATTTCTACAAAAAGTTTGCTGGGATTTTAAAAGGGATCACCAATGTGATCAAGAAGGAAATGGCATCCCACTCCAGTGTTCTTGCCTGGAGAATCCCAGGGATGGAGGAGCCTGGGAGGCTACAGTCCATAGGGTGGCAAGAGTCGGACATGACTTAGCAACTAAACCCATGTGATCAATAGAGGTCTTTTTCTTCTTTTCTAATATTTTTTTCTTTTTTTAAATTGACTAATTAATTTGGGGGGCTGCGCTGGGTCTTTGTTGCTGCACGTGGGTTTTCTCTAGCTGAGGCGGGCAAGGGCTACTCTCTAGTCATGATGCACAGGGTTTTCACTGTGGTTGCTCCTCTTATTGAAGAGCATGGGTTCCGGGGTGTGTGAGCTTCAGTGGTTGCAGCACACAGGCTTAGCTGCCCTGTATGGTATGTGGAATCTTCCTGTACCAGGGATTGAACTGTCCTCCCTGAACTGGCAGGCAAATTCCTAACCACTGGGCCACCAGGGTAGCCCAAAAATTTATTTCTAAGTGTTATATTATTTTTCATGTTATCATATATGGAATCATTTTCTTGAGTGTATTTTCAAATTGCTAGTTCTTAGGGCTTCCCTGGGGGCTCAGATGGTAAAGATCTGCTTTCAGTGTAGGACACCTGGTTTTGATCCCTGGGTCGGGAAGATCCCCTGGAGAAGGGAATGGCTACCTTCTCCAATATGCTTGCCTGGAGAATTTCATGGACAGAGGAGCCTAGCAGGTCACAGAGTCAGACACGACTGAGCAACTAGCACTTTGATGTTGCCTTTCACTTTTTAAGCACATAAAAATTCAACTGATATTTGTATACTTGTCTTATATCTTGTGACCTTGCTAGTTTATTTATCACTTCTAGTATTATCATTATTATTTTTTTTGGTATATTTGTTAGGATTTTCCTGCATAGAATCATGTCATCTGTGAACAAAGACAGCTTTAATTTTTCCTTTCCAATTCATATGCTTTTATTTTTCTTTCCTTTCTACAATGACTAAAACCTCCAGTGAAGTGTTGAACAGAAGCCATGAGAGTGGACATCATTTTATTCTAAGTCTTAGGGGAAAATCATTCACCATTACCATAAATGTGATGCTACCTGTAGACTTTTCATAGATGCACTTTATCATATTGAAGGAGTTTCCTTCTTCACGAATGGGTCTTTTTTTTTTTTTTTTTTAGCATTTTCGTCATGAATGGGTATTGAATCTTGTCAATTGCTCTTTCTCCATCTACTTTCATCTTCATTTTTTTTTCATATTTTAAAAATCTATTAAACTCTAAAAAAATATGCCAGTTCTTGACTTCCATTTGTATCAAGATGATACCAGCAGGTCCTGTGGACTTATTCCCTCAGAGATGCATAGAAGTTATAACCAACCATGATGACAGTTAATTTGATCTAGTATACAAAGGATACAGTGACCCAGAGATGGAAAGGGCTGGCTGCCATGGTCAGAAAACAGGATGGGGGACAGTTCTTGCTCTTATTTTCTCTTCCTCTAGTGTTCTGGTCAGCTTACTGCCACCTCTATGAAGCAGATAGAGAACTCTATAGTTAAGAAAAATAATGAGGTCATATTTGCCCTAAATTTATTTTAGGAGAATGTCAAATCTAATATTTTAAACAGAATTTTAATGTGGTGATCATTTGATGCTCCAGAATTAGCACTGAATCAAGAACTGTTTTTCCAGTGGAGATTATTGACTTGCCAGGTGTCCTGCATCTGACAGCCTTCTTTAGCTTTGGACTTCACCTAAAAGTGGTAGCCATATGGATTTTGTCAGTATTAGCATATTTCTAATACAGGTTTATTTACGAGGACTGCCACCTTCATCTTTGACAGTTTTGCTAAAGAAAACTTGATTGACAGAATTTTTTCTTTCAGAACCTTGAATTCATCTTTCCACCTCCCTCCAGTTTCCTTTATTTCTGATAAGTTAACTGTTAGTTTTATTGTGGTTTCCTTGTACATGATGAGTTGCTATTCTATTTTTGCTTCAAAACTTTCTCATTTTTGTCTTCCAGCAGTCTATGACGTAGCTCATGTGGTCTCCTTATGCTTACTCTACCCTGGATTTACTGAGTTCCTTGGATCTATAGATTAAAATTTTAATGAAATTAGGGAAGTTTTAGGCCATTGGTTCTTTTTTTTAGGCAACTGCTTCTTTAAATTTTTTATATATCCTTCGAGCCTTCCTTTCCTTCTGTTATTCACAGCTGTCCTACCAATTTGAGGCTCAGTTCATTTTTTCTCAATATTTTAAAAATTGTTTTTCAGATTGGACAGTTTGTCAAGAATCTCCATTTAGTTCCTTTTTTATAATCTTTATTTCTCTATTCCGAGTCCCCATTTATTAAGTCATTTTTCCTTTAAGTTTTAAAATATATTTATGAAGACACTTGGATTAGTTGTCTGCTAAATTCAACAATATGCTCACTCAGCCTGTCTATTGGCTACTTATTTTCCTGAATTTGGATACTTTTCTGGTTTTTTTACCTGTCTTGAATTCTTTGTTGAAAACTAGGTATTTTATGGATGTCCCTAGTGGGCCAGTGGTTAACAGTCTGCACTTCCATTGTAGGGGGCACAGGTTTGATCCCTGGTGAGGGAACTAAGATGCCACATGCTTCAGGGCACTGACCAAAAAAAAAAAAAAAGGAAAGAAAGAAACTCTGTGCGGAAAACAGTATGCTAGTTTATATAGCATATTATATAGGTATTTTATGTAAAACACTGTAACAGCTTTGGATAGAGTCTAGTTTTCCTTCTGAGATATTTTATTACAACAATAATTACTGAATCTTACACTTCAAAATATGTTTCCCTTGAGTTGCAGGCTACTAATATCTCTGATAAATTTTTATGCTTTTATTTTTTTAGCCTAGTTCCTAAAACATTGGCATAAATGTCTCTAAAAATAGTATAACTGTATTTTCTTCCTACACCAATGGGATGGTAAAATAACTCTACCCTGAAATAGGAATCATATGGCTTATCTTCTCAAAGTTCTTCTCTTACTCCCAACTTCAAAGGAGGAAAACTGAGAGTTGAGGAATATAAGGCTTTGTGGGGAGTAGGGAGGAATAGATACCACACCAAGCAAAGCTCTTTTACACAAATTTGGTTGATAATGTTTGGATCTAGACAGATCATTCATTTTCTATTCTTTGCTCTTCAGAAATTTTTAGACTGCTCTCTTCAAGGTCAATATGATGGTCATAATATATGTTTTGTTTTGTTGTAAATATTTGCATAATATTTTAGTGAAACCTTTTGTATTTAATAAATACTCATAAAGGCAAAATAGGAAAAGAATGGGTGGGGTGACTAAGTAACAAATCTCTTAAAGTGATATCTGCACTCCCATGTTTACTGCAGCATTATTCTTAATAGTCTAGATATAGAAACATCTTAAATGTTCATCAAGCAGATGAATGGATTAAAAAAAGATGTATATATACACAATGGAGGAATACTATTCAACCATGAGAAAGGAGGATAGCCTACCACTTGCAAAAACATGGATGGACCTTGAGCATATTATACTATATAAGGTAAGTTAGAGAAAGTTAAGTATTATATATTACTTAATTTGGGATCTTAAAAAGTCAAATTTCTAAAAATCAGAGTAAAATGATTTACCAGAGGATAGGGAGTGGAGCAATATGATTGATGTTTGAGGCTACAAACTTGCAATAATTGGCAAATCAGCAATGGAGATCTAATATACTGTAAAATGAATATAGAGAATAAGTTTATTGTATAATTATGTAATGTGATAAATATTGCTACAATAGCAATCATATTACAATATATAAGTGTATAAAAGTAATACATTATACACCTTAAATTAACACAATGTTACATGTCAAATATATTTAATTTAAAAAAATCTCATGGATCAATAAAAAATGAAGTATATATTCTGTCTTCATGGGGAGAATAAGAACCCAGAAAACATCAGGATGAAGGCAGCTACTCTCTCTGGCTCACTTGTTTTCTGAATCCCAAATTTCTAGGAAGAAAATATGGTTGATATTATTATTATAGTTTATGGGTCAATAATTAGCTGATGGATTGGCTACATCTGTGTCGGGCCCCCAGCAATGCTGGTTCCAAGGTTAGATGCAAGGTCATGAGACATACAGGACTGCTTACTTCAAGGGCTATACATATAGGTACTTGGAATCATGTCAATTACACTTTCCAGATGTTTAATGACCTTCTGATTTTATGAAGTTGTTAAATTTGCATGATTCTATGGGGTTTCAAAAGACAGAGCAACCTGGATGCTTCAGATGGAAAAAATGTAGACAACCCTTATTTAAACTGTTTGACAAACTTGAGTTTCAACTGCTTTCTCCAACATACAGATTTTATAGCCTTAGTTCTGGATATGATAACTTCATGCCAAAAGACATGCAGCCAGTTCTGTTCACATTGGTCCCCTCCCTCACAGAGGAGTAAAGACAAGTCATGGTAGAGATGAGATCTGAGGTCTTTCTCTCTTAGGAGGATACAGGGCAGAAACCTCTACTCTGCTCTGCCATACATTACCTCACTTTTCCACAATGAACCTCTAGTCTCATCTTTTTCTAATTACCACCCAACATTACCGATTCCAATTTTTCATTGCTAGAAGCCAAATTCTTCCAAAGGCTGAAAGAAGGATTCATGACTATTGGCATTTTTCTAGTGTGGGAGACACTTTAGTAGTCCAAGGCACTGCAGAGGCTATTATCATGACCACGACATACATCCAATCCTCTAGGAGAAAAGGCTCACACACTATGTATCTGCACCTTGGGGTAGAAAGTGTTAGTGCCTCAATAAACCACTAAAGCAGAAATAATCCTCTTTGGAGGTGGGTACGATCAGGACACTTTCAGAAAAGGCTCCACAGGTAATTATTTGGCTGGGTTGCTAAAGGCAGAGGGATGATTTGCATATTCAGAGAATGTGCTAGAGGTGGGACAGCCATTTCTGCAATCCTGAGAGGAATTGTTATTAAGCTCTAGCATCCTCTCCCAGGACAAGTTTATTCCACTTCACTCTTTCCCTCATTTGCCACCTGACTCTTTTTAACATTCCTTTTAAAAAACAAATACCACCCTCATCCCCTAACCAGTGCATTTTGTGGAATTTTTGTCTTCACTGTTCCCATCTCCTCCCTCAGCATCTAAGAATGAGGAAAGAGTGTTCCTTCTTCTCTTTACCTTGCTGCCTTTGCTATTCTTTGTCAGGAATTCACTACTAGACATTATAAGCTAACATAAAAATAACATTAGAAAGTTACAAAGTTTTCATAATCATGAAAGGTTCAGGCTGACTTCTTTCTGAGATGGTAATTTAAAAGTTTCTTTGAATTTCTGCTGGTTACTTTTGCTCTTGAGGATGCTCCACTGTCAGGGGAAGCAGAGGTCCCCATTTCCCACCTCAATTTCCCAGCAGTTAGAACCAGCAAGATGGTGGGGCTAGCAGGTGAAATGCTTCCTTTTCTCAAGTAAATAATTTGCATTTCTATGTACCCAAAAGTGTGGGACACAATGGTTTCTATCCTGCACTGGAAATCTGGATTGAGGCATTGCAATTTGCAAGTAAAAGGCACATTTGTAAAGGAAAACTTTGTTGGCAAAAAGAGTTAGGGTTTTAAGGGCAAAGAGCACAATCTTCAGAATCATTTCAGTTGTATTCAAGGGCAGAACATTGAAAGTGGAAAAAATAGAAGCCACAAGAAATTCCTTTCAAATTGTTTCTTAGTGATTTAACCAATAGAAGGATAGAAGGGAGGTAGTGTTACCGAAGGTCACATATTTGTAAGATATAGGATAAAATTTTTGGAGGAGAGGATGTAACCCATGATCTAAGAGAGTGATTATAATCAATGGAGGAAAATTATGGGGTGGGAGGATAGCCAATGTTTAAGAGCACAAGTGAAGTGTGAGCTCAGAACAGAAGGCTGGCACCCTTCTCAGCCAGGACTGAAAGAAGTGATGAAGTGTGAAAACTGAGACTGAGGTTTAGGAAAGTTAAGTTGAGAAACCTCATGGTGGATGCCTCAGTCAAGTAGGAGACAAGATCATTTGCAGAACTGGAAGAAGACCAAGTACAGTGGAGGCTGAGTAGAGCAGAAATAGGACAGTTTTGGGAGAAGTGCCCTGAATAATGTCTTTGCATCAGTATCCTAGATAATCGCCCTCCTGATGAGGAAAGGAATTTCGAGAATCAGTGAAGATCCAGCCAAGACTGGATAGCATAAACTTTTAGTGGAACAAAGTAATTTCTTTATCCAACAATGCTTGGTTGTGCAGGAGTAAGTTTAAAAGAAACCTTTCACTGGAGCATAAAAATTACTAGTAATAATTTGAATGACAACATTTTAAGGGACATTATTCATGGTGGACTTTAGTAACATTTTAATAATTACAAACATGAAATACACAGTATCAAAATACTCATCAAACATGTGATCTGAGAAATAGGCAAAAAAGAAAAGACTATAGGAGTAAAAAATAAATTAGTTCTTGTTTCTTTCCTTTTATGTTAGCCTAAGGCAAGGAAAAAGGAAATATCAATGTTTTTCTTTCCATTTGCAATATCTTCTATTGATTATTATAAAAATTTTAAAAAGTCATTGGTATTTTGTTAGTACATTAAAACTGAGTTTTATTTATAAAAATTTACACTTTACTTTTTCTATTCTCTTATAAACAAACACCAAAAAGAAAACAAAAGGCAGAAATTGAAAGCATGATGAGCTAATTTCCATGATGGCAAGGCATGAGACAGCACTCCAAGGTCCCTGCTGATTTCTTCCCAATTCTGTAAATATTTAGTGGGGAGCACTCATATGTTTAGCTGTTTTGTTTCACAGTCCAATCTGCATAGGATTAGGGACAAAGTTCAAATTTTACTACAAATTGAGAAAGGCACTTTCTAATTAAGGTACCATTGAACAATTCTTGTTTATTTTTGTAATTTTTAATTATGGCAAGATAACAAACAATAGCATATTATCCAACTTGAAACTCAGGACAGTAGAAAGACATATGTGGCTTGCACACACATTAATCTGTTGCTCAAAATTCTATCAGCTTTTTCATACAATATGGTCCCTGCAAATCGAAGGACAGTAGCCTAAACAGTCTTCTTACTAAAAAAATTAGTGTAAAAATGGCAAAATCAGCAAAGGAATATAAGAATATCAGTGATGACATCACAAAACAATATAATGCTTAAAAGCCCAGTATGTTCACAAAGTTCTATTTTAATAGCTAGTATCTAGATAAAATTATTTACAGAAAAAACAATTGGTATTTACAAACTAGCAAAGTGACTTTAAATGAAAGCAAAGCACTTGTAATTAAAGTTCAAGATTTTCTGTGTGACTCCATGTCTCAGTTTATTTATCACATTTAGAGATAAACTTGAAAATACTCAGAAAACGAAATCTACCAAGTGTAACCTATTTCCTTTACTCTCTTGTGAAATCATCAGAAGACATGGAGGATCAATTGCCTGTGTCTTGTCCCACCTTGTAAGCTCTTAGGGGAAAGAGCATGCACCTGTCAAGCTTAACAAATATCCTTCAATGGAGAGATTAGAGGTTTTCTTTGGGAAGCAGGGAAAACATCTCATGCATTGACTAGATGACATCCATCATACAATACGTCAGCCTGTTTCCTCATCAAAATATCATCCAAAGGAAATCTTTGAATGATGTTTAGTCTCCTTTAAGTCTTTAGACCCAAAATTTTGATGCAAGATCCACCCCAGGGAAGGGGGAGTGGTTGGGAAGAACAAGTAGATTTGATGTGGATCAGTGACGTCAGGAAGAAGCAATGATTTAAGGGATGGGGTGCAAACTCACCTGGAGAAGCAGAAGCTGCACACGTGTCAAGGCCAAAGGGCAGAGGCGGAGGGACTCCCTAATCGCAGAAAAAGAGAAACGCCCACTCCCAGGTTCTCAAGGATTCCTTTAGGGTCTCAGCTGTCCCTGGCTTTGACGCGACAGACTAACCCTTCCATGCACAGCTGGGTTTGACAGGGAGACAAAGCGAAAGCTGTCCCAATTTCAATCAGCACTCAGGAATCCCTCGGTAGCTCCTTCCTCCACCCCCTCCCGCACCCAAAGCCAGAGACACCTTCATCCTCACTCCCCACCTTCTCCAGGCCCTCTCGCTCTTAACAGCATCGGTCTCTATGGCGACCTGAAACCTCAGTCCCCATTGGTCAGTTCAATATGCTGGCCGGTCCAATGGGAAGGGCCAGCCTTCTCCTTCCGACCAATGGGGTAGGCAGGGAGCAGGTCCGGAGACGGCGGCGTGCTGACGTTCCCGGGAGCCTGGTGCTGGCTGGGCAGGCGGGCTGGCGGCTGGGCGGGCGGCGGCGGCGGCCTCTGGGCAGTAGAGGGGGCTCCGGGGCTGAGTCCGCGTCGACGCCGGCCGCGGAGGCGGCACCATGGGCAAGGGGTAGCTGGGCAAGTTGGCCACCGCCGCCGCCTGGGGTGGTGGGAGAGCCGCTTCGGGGTAGGGGGCGGGTGGGGGAGGGAGGGGCGGGCAGCCGCTCGGCCGCGGCACTTTTTTAATTTTTCCGAGTGCCGCAGCGGCGACCCCACCGCGCCGATGTTGCTGATCCCCGGAGCGACGGCGGCTGCTGCCTAACCTGGAAAGTAAGTGTGCGGGCTCGCGGCAAGACGCAGAGACTCCTGCTCTCGAGACCCTCGGCCCTCGCCCCCTCGGGCTGGAGACAAGACCTGCCTGCGAGGGGCGCGGGGAGGGACGGGGACGGGCGCCTCCCTCCCGTTACTCCGTCCCCAGCGCCTCGCGGCCGCCTCGGCTTTCCTGCCCCGCCTCGTGTTCCTGCCCGCACTCGCCTGCCTGCTCCCCTCCCCCCGGTAGGCGCACAAGTTTCACCCTCCATTTGCTTTTCCCGGTGATTTCTCTTCCCGGGGTCTCCCCTACAAGCAGCGCGCGACCCCTCCCCGCATTGGCCTTTTTGGACCTAGGGCCCACAGCCCCAAACTTGAGCGCCGCGCCGAGCCCTCCTGGCCGTCTGCCGGGAGGCTTCCCCTCTCCTGCCCGCCTGGTACGCCGCCTCGCGCCCCCGACACCCCTGGGCGCCCGCCTTCCCCAACCCTCGGGGCGGTCCGTCCCTCCCTCCGGCCCCAACTCCTGCACCTTGCCCCCCTCCCTTCCTCCCACGTCCCTTCTGCCCATGCTGTCTTGCGTTTGCCCGGAGTCCCGCGCTTCTAGCCGGTCCTGCCCACCCACCCTGTCCAGTGCGCCCCTCTCTCGTCGCCGCGTATCCTCACGCTCCACCCTCCCGGTTCTCCAGCCGCAAGCTTCCCCGGCTGCCCTCTTGCGCGGCCGCTTCCTTCTCTCCCTGCCAGGAGTTGAAGAAGACTGTAGCACCCCCGGGCGGATAGAGTGTCCCTGCCCGCCGCTGGCGCTACCCACTCCTCTCTCTTTTCCCCTCTACCCGGGAAGCGAAGGGCTGAGCGGCTGGGCCGAAATTTGGCTGCGTGTTGGCTGAGTGCGACAAACAGCGATAGCGGGCAGTAGAGGCGCCGCGGCGGCCGTGGCCGCGCAGGGCGCAGCAGTAAGCAGGTGTGTGTGTGTCCGGGGGGAACGCGCACCGCGGGCTCTTCGGCTGGCGACAGATTGTGCAAGAATGCGAGGAATGCACCGGGAGCATAGTCCACGCGGCCCGCCGCGGCAGAACTAGAGCCTTCCCCAGCCCAGCTCTCGCTGAGCAGCCAGAGGTCACCGGAGCATCTTCGGAGCTGGTGAGCCTCTCTCCACTCCTCTCCTCCCCTGGCTTTTCTCCATGCGGCAGAGGGTGGCGGAGGGGAAGCGCGGCAGTTCCGTCGGGCTTCAGCTGGTCTTTCGGCTGGGATTTTGCTGCATTGGTCTCCAGGACCGTGAATTTCGTACCGATGGCGGTATAGCCAAGGTTATTGATAATTGCACAAGATTCTTGGCAAGTTTGGTTTGCAAGGTTTAAATAGTGCCTGGATTTTACGAGGGTTTTTTTTTTTTTTTTTTTTGATCTGCAGGAAAGGGTGCCTAAGGTTCTTTGAGTAATGAGCTTGCAGCCAACGTATTTTGGCTCTATCAAAAAATGTCAATGCTCATGGACGGGAATGTTCTTCAGTAGATAACTTGAATGCATCACTTTGCTGTCATAAAAATTGTAATTTTTTTCTCGCATACTGGGCTGTGTTTAGACCTCTTACAATCCATGATGAATAGAAACAGAGAAGCAGTGTTTGGTCAGCGATGGGACAGATAGGACTGTCTGGTACATTTAAATTCGGGGCGTGTCAGTTACCACTGGAAGTAATGGGGTACTACAGATGATGTATATTTCAAGATGTAATTTATTAGTTGAGGTCGCAGTTCTTTCTCCTTTTTTTTTGGCACCGAGTTTGAACGTAAAATAAAAATACAGGTCTACGACTTTTAAAGAATGATGATTGTTTATGTGTAAAATCCAAAATGATTAGTATATAGTTTCGGTTAAATTTTATTTTCCTTAATGCAGAAAAGCAAATTTTTGACAGAAGTTGCTTTGCTAGAACAGGGCTTTAGATTGTCTTATTTTAAAAGGTAAAGTAGAAGACCACTTCTTTTTCTGAATGTAGTGTATTGCTTTAGAAAGTATTTATTTTCCTTTCTGGTACCAGTGAACAGTTACGGAAAATGGTAGCATTCTCTCATTCTCATCAACATGAGAACAGTTGATGTCCAAAATAAGTATTTCTGAATTTTTAAAGTATACTGTGTGTGCTTTTATTTGACACAGTTTGCTTTGGGGGTTGAATTTACTATAAGCCTCTTCATGCTTGGCTATTTTGTATCGGATTCAGGAAAATAGTTGATTGTCCAGCTGTCTACTAACACCTTCTGTGTAGGGATCAAGAGCACTGAAAAGTATAAAATAAGAGCCTTTTATTTGGTTAAGGACCCATGGGAAAGGAAAAGAAAAGAAAAAAACTGTGCTGGATAAGGTTGTGTCTTTCGGCTGCTACATTGTTTTTCATATATGTTCATAGTAAGTGGGCCTTTAGTGACACTGTGTTGGATATTGAGACATGTTTGGAGATGTGAACAGGAAACTTATTATGTAACACACTCCTCACAGCAGAGTTTACCACGTGCATATTTAATGTGATATGAATATGTTAGAAAGTAAAAGCACATTTAGTTTCTCTACTACATTAGAAATTGAAGTAGCCCATTCCGATATACAGAAAATGTGTATATACATTGATATATATGATTGGCTGTACAAATAGTTTTACATGTTTCAAGGTAGGCTTTCAGTTAGAATTATAGTCTATTTGTTATTGATATTTGAAGAGAAGTTTTAAAATTGGTTATCGTTCACAATAAAATAACAAACTGTTTCAATGATTCCCTCCCCAACTCCCACTATTATATAAGAGAAAGTGATGTATTTCATGTCTTATATGTTGTATAGAAGATTCTAAATTGGGGAACAAATGTCCAGTTATCTTAATTCTTACCCATGTTGTTTTTGGAAGGAAATAGAGGACCAAGGTAGTGATGGAAAGCACGAGTAAGAGAAGGTAAGCAGAAAGGAGGAGCAGCCGGCATTCATCCAGGAGAGGGGGGGGAGGCTACTGCTGCATTTATAAGCTGAACAAATCAAGTCTAATTCTATCAGTGGTTCTGACATCATTTGAATTTCAGGAAACTACTGCCAAACTCAATTCAACAGGAACTTTAGCAATGTTATAACCTCGAGTATTTGGATTGTCTATATTAAAGTCAGAGTTACAATTTTCTTTCCTTTCTATACAAATTGGGAAAGGGATTTTAGTTTAAAGCTCTTAAATTTGCTTAATTTTTAAAAATCCAATTATTGTCAGTTTTCAAACTGAGTTATTTCCTTGTTGTTGACCAGGGGGTTGATTTAAATAGAGAATTTCCTTACCCTGGATGATGCCAATCATTTACGTCCAGTTCCTCACCTTACTGCTTTGAAATATTAAGGTATTTTGAGATTGCTCCATAAGCTTTTTTTTTTTTTAATTCAATCAAGAGGGTTGTCCCTAATTTGCTTCATTCTAAAGTGGATATTATTGCTTCCTTTTTAAGTGAAAGATGAAGTAGAGGTTATTCAAGGGTTCTTCTAGGGATTAAACATTCATGGAATTCTATGTCACTTTGGGAAGTTACCTTTACACCTTCAGTGTACTGGGAGATAATTACTTCCTCAATGTGTTAAATGGTTTTGTAGTGCCTTTCCTACAATGAAGAGGGAAAAAAAATCTGATTCATAACACCAATTAACTGGATATGTTGGCAGTATCCAGTAACTATTTCATGCCCAAACTGTAATGACAAATAGCTGCAAACAGAGAGACAAGACAGACAAAGTAAAACTTTAAGTACACCTGAGTATAAGACTTCGAATACTGCCAAAAAGTGATGATAACAGTTAGCAAATCAGTTTGATGCCCAGCAGTAGAAAATAGAAAATAACAAGTTTCTTTTAGGGTAAGGGGATCCGGCCCTGAGTCACAAACAGCAGTGATTCATGTGCTTGCTGGTTGCAGTTGAGAAGTTGTATGTATGTCATTCAAAAGTTGCTCCCTCTGTCACTTCAATAATTCAGTGGAATTATGTTCATCTTTTGGAGGCTATGTTGCCATAACTAAATTGGGGACATTTCATGATGGTGTTCTTCATTTAGATTTAGAATGCTACAGACATTCCATTTGTCATTGGTCTGAGTTTTTTTTTTTTATAATTTAGATTTATTTTTATTGGATATACCAGTAAGTGTTGGCTACATTATTGATCATTTCATTATTCATAGTCTTAATAATATTATAGTTTATTATGACTCATATATAGTGATACAGTGATTCATTGCAAGTGATAAAATATCATTAGAGATTAAACTAAATCTTTAATACTATAAAATATGTAAATTAAAATATGGAAATATTTGAATTATTTTAAGTCATGTCATTGTGAAGCATTTTTCATGAAGTGAATAATGCCTGAGGATTGGTTAGATGCCATTCTCTGAAGGACAGTATATCATATAGCCCTCACAGAATCCAGAACTCAGGAATTAAGTGTGGAGAGGGAAAGGACCAGAGGAATCAGTAACTCTTGCTTCATCAACAAGCAAGGCATGTTTAACTTCTATAATTGTTGCTTTATTCAGTATGAGTTTAGTGATTTACAAATATCCAAGGATGTTTATTCTGCTCTGCCCTAATCTGCATCCCTGTCCTTTCTCCCCACAACACACATACCACCACCACCACCAATGCATCTGCCTGCTTGGAGAGCCAGAAAAACCCCCCTTTCAAGAGCCACTTATATAGAATATAGAAACTGGCGCCTAGTGTTGTAGGTTGAATTTAGAGCAGATGTGCATTTTTGTCATAAAAATGATATTATATATGAATACTAAAGGTAAAATGTGAGGTTGAAGATGGGCTGTCAGCATACTGTGCAGGTTTTGAGGGCTGGCCTAGAACTTTGAATACAGTGTTTTATGGGCGTGCACAGCCCGTTAGAAATAGACTTTTAAAACACTGGGTAGGTGGCATCTGAAATTCTGGTCCACTGTAAGCTCTCTCTTTAATTGCAGACATGCAGAGGAGATGAAAAGCACCCTAAGCCAGGAATGAGAACATCTGCCATTAAACCATATAACCTTGACAAACCATTTAATATTTGGGTTACAGCTTCCTACTTTCAAAGGTACAGGGTTTGGATTGCATTGATCTAAGATATATTTCAACTCAAGGTTCCCAGAGTTCTCAGGGTTTTTTGGTTTGTTTGTTTGTTTTCTAAGAAAACGAAATGGTTTCAAAAGCATTCCTGTATATAATCAGTCCTGTTTTCCCTTCTATCCCAAATCGTAACAACAGGAGATTTGGGTTCTCTTTTGAGACTCTTGATTCTCCTTTGTGTTCATCTTAAATAATTTTGTTTTCTTTAACAGTTTAATTTTGGAAAGTGAGGGGAAGGAAATAGGCCATATAATGTTTTTAAGGTACCTGTTTACCCCCACTCTAGTTCAAGGTGAATCAGTGTAGTTTAGGCCAGGGAAAGCCTTTGGAATTTCACCCACACACCGAGTAAAAGCCCTTGAAAATATCATAAGGCAGTGAGGTATCGTAATTAGCAGCCAGAGTATCATAATTCAATTCTGACTCTTCTGTTTGCAAGGTATCTAACTTGGTCAGTTATCTAACTTCTCTGGATCTTGTTCTGCTCCTCTGTAAAACAGAATGACAAAACTATCCACCTCATATGGTTGTTTAGAGGACTAAATGGGTTGATACATGTAGAGCACTTAAAACAGGGCCTGGCTTAGGGCCGACTTTAATACATTAATTTATTTTTATTCTTATGTTGTGGTACTTAATGATGCTTTCTGTAGCATCTGCTATGTCCCAGGCAAATTATTGGCTTGTTTTCTGTGATCTTAGTCAATGTTATTATGGATCTGCATAGGATATTTCAGGAAAGAAAACTACCAAAGAAAAAATATTATGAACTGGCTAGTTTGCAAGAGATTGCCTTTAAAGAAGAGAATTGATCAAAATAAATCAACTAAGGGCATTTTTAAAATAGGCGAGTTGGACCTTCCTCAGGCAGGCAGTGCTTGAGGCATGTAAACACCACTAACCATCATGTGTAGGAGGCTTGGGTAAACAGCTTAATAAACTGTTACATTTAAAAGGTAAAAACTGATAGTATTATGCACTTGAAAATGTAAAGCATACCTTTTAAATGTGTATACTACTATGGGATTTGTAATTCTAACTGTGGTCATTATGTATAGCGTCTTTGCTAGTCAATTTATGAAGAAAATGCTAGTGTAATCATTTATGAACTAAAATGCACCTTGTAAATAAACTCTTTTCTGCCTTTTCTGTCTGAAATTCACACTTGAAATTGGCAGGAAACTACAAAAGCAAGAAAGACTAGAAGAAAAGTTTGGAAGATACTTAATGTAAACCAACAGGCAGTAATTTAATAAGGAGTCTCTAGTCCTAGACCTGGCCATGTTACTCAGCTGGTATGTGTCCCAGGAGCAAGTCATTTAACTCCTCTGGACTCTGGTTTTCTCATCTTATAAAATGAAGGTGCTGGACCAGATGCTCCCTGGAGCCCTTCTGGTACTTATATTTCACTTTAGCATAGCAAGCATTCTCATTCTGTTGCATTTCTTTCCTTGGCAAGAATGTACTGTCTTCTCAAGAATTTATTACAATTTGCCCTCTGGGGTAAGGGGAGAAGATTGAAGTTATACATCTGAAATACTCAGCTCCTAAAAATATAAATGTTGCAGCCAGACAAACATTTGTTCCCATAAAGGCAGAGTTAGTGGCTACCTTCTTGGACTCATCTTTTAACAAACAGCCAGTCTACTGTACACATTTGAGGCTTAACCTCTTGTTGAGACTAAATTTTCTGGAAGTTGGATAGAAACAGAAGAGAATTTAAGTGGTGGTTAGATGGAACTGGTCTTGTTAAAATGAGAAAGAGTCACTTATCATTTGTTTTGGTCTTATTTTGCCTCAGAGGTTTGATTTGTCTTCAAAGAAATTAAACAACTGAGAGCTGTTCCTCTGGAGAAACTGTTGCTTTTCCATGAATGGGGCTCATTCATCCACCTCTCATCATAGAATATAGGTACTTTCATTTAACTGTAATTTTTTAGCACATAAACAACCAACCAGTGTTTAGAAGTTGTAATGTAGTTCAGCAGGATGATATACTTAAATTTGTGCTCTGGGATGTGTGTTGTTTTTTAGAAAAACAATTAAAAAGTAAAGTGAAGAGATTTTTGACATGAATCCTGCTCTCTCCCACAAAGGGGGGGGAATTTCTATAGAACTTACATATGCATACATTCATATACAGTTGTTTAAAAATTTATTGAGATTGGCTGTTTCCCTTTGCTAATACAATAAGTACATTATTTTCAAAAAAGAGAATCAATTATATTGCTAATAATGCAGTATTGGTTGAATTCTCATTGTGATCAAAGTACACACTTGAACCCACTCCTAAGTTTCTATACCTTCAAGAGAATTATAAACATTCAATGTGAAAACCAGTAATAACCACTTTGCAGTGAAGTTCATCATTCTGTCTGATACTTTGCATCTTCGACTGAATGGGAAATGGGCTAATCTATTTAGAAGTTACTTCTTGTCCTAAGTACCACCAGAGGTCCATGTGAGGGGACTGAATACAAGTACTGCTTCAGGTATTTGCTGAAGGTCTACTGCGTGTGAAGAGCTGTTTGCTGTATTACATACCTCTTATTTTAAAAAGATACATGATTCATTTTGATTCCATTCAGTTAACATTCATCTGTCCCCTGCTGTGTATCAGACTCAGGGCTAGACCTCATGGCCAAAAAAATGATTTTTCCTGGGGAGTTTTGTCATCCATGTTGGATTCAGTATTCAGAGTCTGCATCTTTGAGGAAGCAGTGATTAATTTCACAATCTAGTTGGGATAGATAAGACATAATGAACTGGAAAAAATTGTCCTAGAAAACTTTGGTATATAAATAAACATGCAAAATTGTTCTGTAAGTGTTAGGATGAGTTGTAAAATGACTTTGTATTAACTAGGTTTTAGCCAAACCTACTTTTTAGGTGTGTATTGTGTGATACATTACCAGAGTCTAGATAGACATCTGCGTTAAGCACTGTCAGTGGCTTTCTTTGGAAAAAAACTTGCATTTGAAAAAGTGCTCCCTACCAATAATAAAATAATGATTTCAGAAAAGATTTCAATCGATGAAAATTCATTATATATGAAGAAACATAATTTATGCCCTAAGAAGTACCATTTTAGGTAAGTTCTTATCTTCATATTGAGTTTCTTTGTTTTATTGTTGTTTTTTTTTATTCTTTACACAATTAGTGTGCCTTTATAAGTCCAAACTTATTATCTGTTGTTGAAAATACTCCCTTTTGTTGTTATGAATAACCAGAAGAATGTTTTGAAAATCTCTTGTGACATCTGCTAGAATAAATGGTCTCATTGAATCATACCTTGAGTATCAGACTGATGCAGTGATGGGAATTTCCCACTTATTGTCAATTTGTCAATGACTGAATAAGCAGAAAAGCCAGTTTTTTACAAGCACCACAAAAGAAATCAGAAAACTCAATTGGACTTTCACAAGAACTATTATTTTGAGACCAGTAGTAAGCAACTCAGTTGTTAAATGTCTATCTCAGACTGTCCATACAGGAAAAATATGTGTCAGTTTGATATCTCTGGATAGTGTATTGGCAGGTGTCATTCTTCCAAAATATTCTCTATGAGTTACTTCATCAAAACTCTGAATATACTTTTCCATAGAAGCAACACCAGAGTATATCAGTTCCAAGTTCCTTTGGTTCTTCTGCTTCCCTGAACTACTTGAGGGCAGAGACTCTGTGTTTTGCATGACTTAATCTTGACTTCCAATCTTTCTAGCTATCTCAATAGAATTAATGGGTTTTTAATTCCAGCCGTGGCCTACCCTCACCTGCTACTCTTGGATAAATCTCTCTGCCTATTAGCAGCCCTCTTTACTTTTGTTTACTACTTTTATAAACTGTTTTGGTCTTAGATGCTCAAAACTATTTATTGTTCATGTTTCAATGGAAAATGCATTCTGCCTTATTTAAACAATTACCATTATAATGTAACTTGCTAGATAAGTAATTCTTTATATCAGATTACTTGCTAAAAACATTAGAAACTTTTAAACAGACTGATTCATATTCATTATTGCATGGTTTATAACTATGGTGAGATGAGTTTACATACTACTCTCATTCTCAGGCCATTAATATGTAGCTACAGAGCACCAACTCCAGCTTGGTCAGGCTTTGGCTGTATGACATTGAGCAAACTTTCTATGTCCTTGCCTTTTGTGAATTAGTAATATCTTTTGTATATTAAGTTGATGAATTGAAGTAAAAAAGAAAAGTAGATGCATTTCTAAGCACATGGAGTCTTTCAAAGGAAAAAGTTACTAAAATAATACAAGTATAATTAAAACTATAAAATTAAATACACATTAATAATCGGGAAAGAAAAACAGGAAATTTCACAGCTTGTTGTGACCTAGTGGGTATAGCAAATCTTTATTTGGTTTTGACAGTGTAGTTAGAAATACTCTTAAACATTTTGGTGGTTCCTTCCCCTACCTCAAGTAATCACTGTGATAAAATTTGGATAAGTTATAATTAAAAAATTAAGTGTTTGATTGTGATATGATTATGAACTGACAGGCACTTGTAAGAAATAATATACACACCCTGTGTACCCATCACCCATTTCCCCTAATGGTAACATCTTGCAGAACTATAGTACAGTATTACATCCTGTATCTTGACATCAGTGCAGTCAAGAAACAGAACATTTCCATCACCCCCAGGGACCCTTATGTGGCCCTTTTGAAATCACGCTTTCACTTCTCTTCACCTCATCCCCTCCTTAATTCCTTGGAACCAATTGTCCTCTTTCTGTGTATTATAGAAATATGTTAGTTATGTAATTTCTATAATTTCATCATTTTAAGAATATTACATAAATGAAATCATACAGTATGCAACTTGAGAGCTTTTTGTTTCTACTCAGCATAATATTTTAGAAATTCAAGCAGGTTGTTAACATGTATCAACATTCTCTCCTGTTCTATTGCCGAGTAGTATTCTATAAGAATGTACCAGAGTTTAACCACTGACACTTTGAAGGACATCTGAATTTATTTTTTAATTTACAGAGCTACTAGAACTATCTGTACAGGTTTTTATGTTTTCATAAGTTTATATTTCTCTGGGGGAGATGTCCAGGAATGCAGTTACTGGGTTAAATTATAATTTTTAAAGTTTCCTTTATATAATTATACACTGAATTACATGTGACTTCAGTAATTTAAAAGCTAAATTTATAGCTTTGGTAAATTACAAAAACTTGTCTGTAAAGTCAATTCTTTTATTTTTTTTTCCCCCACAAATACCGCCTTCTATGTGTTGACCTTGTTTTTAGCAAAGCCCCATCATTGATTTTATTTTATTATTTTATTGAAGTATAGTTGATGGGCAGTGTTATATAAGTTAGAGGTGTACGATGTTATTTGTTGTTTAGCTGCCCAGTTGTGTCCAACTCTTTGCTACCCTAAGGACTGCAGCATGCCAGGCCTCCCTGTCCCTCCCCATCTCCCGGAGTTTGCCCAAGTTCATGTCCATTTCATCAGTAATGCCATCCAGCTGTCTCATTCTCTGATGCCCTCTTCTCCTTCTGCTCTCAATCTTTCCCAGCATCAGAGACTTTTCCAGTGAGTTGGCTCTTTGCATCAGGTGACCAAAATTAGGAGACCAAATTAGTTGATCAAAATTCAGCTTCAGCATCAGTCCTTCCAAGAATATTCAGGGTTGATTTCTTTCAAGATGGACTGGTTTGATCTCCTTGCTGTCCAAGGGACTCTCAGGAGTCTTCTCAGCACCGCATTTCCAAGGCATCAGTTCTTTGGTGCTCTGCCTTCTTTACAGTCCAGCTCTCACAACTGTATGTGACCACTAGGAAGACCATAGCCTTGACTAGCTGGACCTTTGTCAACAGAGTAACGTTTCTGCTTTTCAACACACTGTCTAGGTTTGTCATAGCTTCCCTGCCAAGAAGCAGTCATCTTCTGATTTCATGGCGGCAGACCATCTGCAGTGATTTTAGACCTCAAGAAGAGGAAATCTGTCACTGCTCCCATCTATCCCCCCCATTTGCCATGAAGTAAAAGGGCCGGATGCCATGATCTTAGTTTTTTTAGTATTGACTTTTGAGCCAGCTTTTTCACTCTCGCTTCACTCTCATCCAGAGGTTCTTTCGTTCCTCTTCACTTTCTGCCATTAGAGTGGTATCATCTGCATATCTGAAGCTGTTGGTGTTTCCCCCACTTATCTTAATTTCAGCTTATAACTCATCTAGCCTAGCATTTCTCATGATATGCTCAGTATATAAATTACATAAACAGGGTGACAACAGGCAGCCCTGTCGTACTCCTTTCTCAATCCTGAGCCAATCAGTTGTTCCATACAGGGTTCTAACTGTTACTTCTTGACCTGCATGCAGAGTTTATGTGGTACAGTATATAGTGATTCATAATTTTTAAAGGTTATACTCTGTTCTCACTTATTGTAAAATATTGGCTACATTCCCCCAGTTGTATGGTACATCTTTGTAACTTATTTTATACCTAATAGTTTGTACCTCAAAATCCCCTACCTTTATATGTTCCCTCCCCTCTTCCCTTTCCCTATTGAATGTAGAGAATAAGAAGTAATTTGTTCTCTATATCTGTGAGTCTGCTGCTTTTCATATTCACTAGTTTGTTGTATTTTTTAGATTCCATGTGTATGTGATATCATATAGTATTTGTCTTTCTCTGGCTTGTTTCACTTAGTATAATGCCCTCTAAGTCCATCCATGTTTCTGAAAATGGCAGTATTTCATTTTTAATAGCTGTGTAGTAGTCCATTGGATATATACACCACATTTTCTTTATCTGTTCATCTATTGATGGGCACTTAGATTGCTTCCATGTCTTGGCAGTTGTAAATAATGCTGTGAAGATTAGCCTCATCATTGATTTAAAATGGAATTCATAAAGTTACTCTGTAGCTTAACCTCAGGGTTTGTTTTTTGTTATGTTTTATTTTAAATAGCAAGTATATTTAATTTCCAATAACAATACTATATTTCAAAATGTATTTGTTAATCTTAGTTGTTTCAAAATTTCACCTGTATTTGACGTAAACAACTGTAGGTAACATTCTTGCAAAACAAAAGTTTATTGTGTACCATCCTAATAGGCCAGCTAGGAATTTAAAATGAAGACATCTTTGTGTGTGACTGGAATCCATTCAGTTGTCAGGTAGAAGCTTTTTGCATACAATTTCTGCCAGAGAAAAACATGGAAATTGTGTCTGGTCCAAATAAAATGATCACAGTTGGTAATTTGATTTGTTTTTATTAGTGCCCTTTTGTACCTTGAATGTCAAATGTGTTTCTTTTCATAGTTAAAATACCATCAGATCATATATCTTGATCTGTATTGTTTATATTTATTCTAAGATTTTTATCAATGCTTTTACATTCACAGTCTTTATTTCTATTAATATCTATCTAATGCTTCTAATAACTCTGTAAAAATAGGTGATATTCTACCTTCATCTGACTAGCAAGGAAATTATAAGTTAGTCACAGGAATAGAAAGAGTATCGAAATAAACTATAAGTTCAGTTTGTGGTTCAGTTTCTCATGCTAAAACAAGATAGTTATTTAGTGGTAATATTTGATTACTGAATTATAGAAAACATTTGATGTACAAGAATGTGTGATCTTATGTTTTTCTTCCCTTAAAATTTCATGAGGTTAAAAAAATTCTATTGGGCTTATCTTTTGAAGTTTTCAGTAGAATTCATGGAGTTCTAGTCAGTAGCCATTTATTACAGAGGCCCAGTGCTTGGTATGGGAAGGGGGCCTTGGGAAAGGGTACAGAAATGATGCCCAAAAGGCCTTGTCCCTTTGTTTATGTCCTACATTCAGGGCATTTGCTCTGAGAAGTGATATTAAAGTAGCAGGTGAGCCTCAGCGATGCCAGAAACATCTTTACTGACTGCAGAGAGGCTCAAATGCCCTCATCAGTGTGGGACTTCAGGTGTGCCAGAGCCTTTCCCTCTCCTGCATTCTGTCTGCAGGCTGAGACCTGTGAGGGCAGCAAAGGTATAAAACAGAGTGCCTGTCTTCAAGGAGCTTGTCCACAGTTCTGGGGATAAAAGAAAAAAATAGTTGTTCCAAATAGCTTTGATTTGTAGTTTTGCTCGGAAAATTAAATACTGCCTGAAACACATTGAAGTGTGGATGTGAAAAGTAAGTTAAAAAGCCTGCTGAATAGAATTAATTTAGTGTGTAGAGTGTCACCTTGCATCACAATCACAGGAAAGCCAAGCAGAGCCCTCCCATGTCCTTATTTTTTCTTTTCATGCTGATCTAAGACAGAAATTTCAACTGATTATTAAATTTTGATGAACTAGCTTCAGAGCAAAAAAAAAAAAATCCTGATGTACAATTTGAGTTACTTAAATGTATCTTGACATTTCATGTTTTAGTATTCGTTATTGTCATTGTTCAGTCGCTAAGTCATGTCTGTCTCTTTGCGACCCCATGGACTGTAATCTATGCTCTATCCTATAGTCTCATTTTTCACTGCTTTTAAGAAGCCAGGTGATTGAACCTCATAGGGAGAGAATGGGCTGTAACTAGCGTGCAGCTCCCATCTATGTGTCTGACTCAGTTTGCTTGTAAAGACATTAGAACTGATGGAGTCAGCCTGAAGATAAGTTTTCATTCACCTTTTTGGGATTCATTTTAATTTTCAGTTTTGTGTTGAGCTTCTTAAAGCTTTTGGGAAGAGAGAACAGCTGGAGAATACATTTTCACTCTATATCTTTAAGAAGCCATGTGATAAGATTTATTCAAGTTTGGGCTAGCTGTAGAATGAGACTGAATAACTTAACCGTGTTTAATCTTTCAATAGTCAGAAATGTTTAAATGCCTTTGTTAAGTTTAATATGAGTTTAATATGGTATCTGAAATGGAATTATTTTTCAATGACTAGCTCTTCGTTTCTTTGAAATAATGCTTAGTTCAGTAAATGGCAGTTAACAGAAGAAGGAAATTATCTTGATTTTGTAACTATGAATAAGATCGGAGAAATATTAAAACAGGCATTCATTGATAGTTAGGTTGGGAGCTACTGCTTATGTCAGATCAGCTAGAAGAAAAGATGAATCTTACTTCCAGTGTGTCTCCTCTCATACGTATGATGAGCTTCTGTTACTGCAGTGATGTGCACAGTTTGAAATAAAGCACAATTTTTCGCGTCAGCACTTGAAGGCTTTTTTTCCACAATGAGCAGAACGTTAGACATTTCAGTGTGAATAGCTCTCATGATCCAGAAAATTCGAGCAGACAATTTAATTGTTCTTGACTGTAAAAATTAAAGCTGATACTAAATTTAATCCAGAATCTTTTCATGTAGGATTTTCTCCCTTATATCAAACAAAAATTAAACTTGCATGTCTAAGCAACTTAATGGATATAACATTCAGAAGAAACTTCATGCTAAGTGATTTATAACCCATCTTCCTTACTCCCTGATCGTTATTAATCCTGTTCTCTGACTTTTCTGGCCCCATCCATAGCCAGGCTTATGTCTTCATCTTTACAACTTTTCTTCCATCAAAGTTCCCTGTTGGGCCATAACTTTCTCTTCTTCACCTCCAAGACCCAAGAAAGAGATTCCTCTGCCCTGAGTGGCTTCACAGTGTTTGTTGAGAAGGGGCGTAGGTTGGCAGGCTGGCTGAAGGTGGGGCCAGGGTCCTGAAGCTGCTTTTGAGTTAGTCTGTTCATAGAACAGGGTGACCACACTGTACTGATGAATTCCCAGCCACAGTGAGCTTTCACCAGTGTTCTAAGGAAGACAGGGTTTTTGCCCTTCCCTCAGCAGTTCAGTAGAAGAGATAGAAGAGAAAGATCCAGGTAGGCCTTCATGCCTCTCCCAAGGCAGCTGCTGTTCTCCCCACCAAGCCTGCACTCGGGGAGGTGAGCTCTGGACTCTGGCCAGAGTCTTGTGTTGGTGCCTGCGGCGGGCCACGTGAAAGAACCTGATTGTGGGTTCACCTCCGGTCTGTGACCCTACAGAGTTCTGTATTCTCTTGCTTGCCCTCATTCAGCCTTTACCAATTTGCTGAAAACTCAAGCTAATTTCTCCTTGCCAGCATCTGGCAGCATCACCCCAAGTAGGCAGGTCCATCTCCTTGGAGGTGCCGCTCTTTCCTTAATTTCAGGTTAGCAGGTTATACTGAGGTTTCACCCCTCTGATGAGCTGACGAAAATTGTGAGTTGGCAGATTGTGGTGGTGGTGTGACTGTCACAAGGGTAAGATCTCTGCTCTTTTTTCTTTTCACCTGGGTTATATGCCTTTTCAGCCACTTTGGTGATGCTCAGTATATCTACTCCCAGTGTCAAAAACCCCTGGCCCCACTTTTAAAATCCTTTTATTAGAGCTTTTTAATTTTTCAGTAACCTATCTATGTGCTGCCTTGCCACGAGACTGTAGACTAGAAGTCATAAAGCTGTGCCTGACAGAGAACGGGCACTCAGTAAGTATAGACATTGCGGTTTGCATTTTAATCTAAATAAAGGCACTTTTCTTCTTATACTTAATGGTAGCAGCATGTTCAGTCTGTGCCCTGCCCACTTGCCATGGCTCTCACAACCAGTTCATTATCTTTTAGCTTTCTGCTGCAGGCCCTTGGGACTTTTAGCCTGAGGGCTCTGCCACCAGTGTTGGGTCAAGTCAGAAATGCAGGAGGTAGCCCCCAACCATCAATCAGTGAGAGCTGAATTAGTAGCCCAACTTCTTAGCCTCTTAGTTGAGACATCCCTGGGTCCTGCCCTCTGCAGGCTCCCTGAGGTCCCAGCAGACAGGAGATCCATTTATTCAGAGCATTGACTCACTAATGTACCCCTTAGTGCATCCTTCCCTACCTCACTTCTTTACCTCCTGTCAGTTGCTTGATTTCCAGCCTTTGTCTTGGGTTTGATTTGGAGGAATTCCAGTTCAATACAGTTATAATGCACATAGATAATCAAACTTTTGAAGTTCTGTATATTGGAAACAATCAACAAAATCAAGATTTAATGTAGTCTTTTTTTTTTTTTAGATGAATTACAACTTTCAACAGATTTTCAAATGGTTCTTTGCTTCTCCACTCCAAAGATAGAAAAATTGCAATAAAGGAAAAGAAAAAAATTTCTTTTTCCTTTAACTTAAGACTTTAGAGCAGTTCTTTCCCTTTCAGAGGGCTGAAACCCTGAATGTTTTTAAATGTGATCAGGAAATTACTGAGCATCATGTGCACATGTAGGCACACCTCAACTGGAATTTAAAGGTATGATTTCAGGTTTAACATTATGTTATTGGTTGTCATCCACATGCACAGCAAAATGTACTGTGATGTCACATGTTAACATCCTTTTCCTCACTTTAAATTGGGAGCTCATCCTCTGAAGGCTTAATTGAATTAAAATAGCATCACTTTTGGATCAGAGAGCTGCTATTTTAAATACAGAAAAATTCACTTTTAAAATAGTTTTTTTCCTAGTTATAAACGTGATCCCTACTTTTATAGAACAATCTTTAAATACAGAAAACCATGAAAGAGGAAAGTAAAACCTACCTTTGTTTCCTTGCATCCAGAGGTGATCACTATAAGCATTTTGTAATAAATAGCCAGATTAAAATGTATGTGAGTGAGTGAGTGAAGTTGCTCAGTCGTGTCTGACTCTTTGGGACCCCATGGACTGTAGCCTACCAGGCTCCTCTGTCCATGGGATTTTCCAGGCAAGGGTACTGAAGTGGATTGCCATTTCCTTCTCCAGAGGATCTTCCTGACCCAGGGACCAAACCTGGGTCTCCCACATTGTAGGCAGACGCTTTACCATGTGAGCCACCAGGGAAAATGTACGACTATGTTAAAATTAAGCTGCAGATATTATAATCACACTTGTTTGACAGTGACACTGCTGACAAGATTAGAGTTTATGGAATCACAGTGTGCAGTCCCTTCCTTTCCCAGGTGGAACACCTGAGGTCTGGAAAGGTGGTCCCTCAGGTTCAAGTACCTGCCTGGGTCAGGAGGTGGAGCACTCCCTGAGGGCTTGTCTCTGTGTGTGTCTATAGTCTGGTCATCCTTGTGAAAACTGCCTTTGTTGTCTGAGCCTCTCCAGATCCCATTGAGCCCTTCCCTTAATGCATGCCAGGTTGTTTTCTGTAGGCCTCATCTCTGCTTTATTTCTTAAGGTGTTATCAAATTTGCTGTTCCAGTGGTTTCTTTTACTTGGCTTCCTCTGGCAGAGTCACTTGGAAGACTTGCCTTCAAGTTGAGTGGTAGGAAACAATGGCATGTGGGCACCATCTTTGGAATCTGTGTTACTGGCATCATGTTGGCCATCCAGTCTCCAAGGCAGGTTTAAGTCTTGAAGAAGAAAAACAGACCTAAGGCATGACCTGAAGCCTAAGCCAAGTACCATTAATATCCCCAAATTATTAGCCCGGCCATAAAACATATGTTGATCTTTTTGAGAGCTAACATCTTTTACTGGTCATTTCATTGATTAATTTTGTGTTTGTATTTAGATTTTAGGTTGTATGAGTTCTTTTTTATCTTTGTATAGTAATTGCTGCTTTATGCTTTAAAATTTTAAAAAGTGCTTAAACTCAGACACACACACACACACACACACACACACACACAGAAGTGTTAAGGAATCCAGATATAGCCCTAGATTTGACATTCAAATGTCTTAAAAAAAAAATGGAATCAAACTGTTCCACTTATTCAAAAGGTACCCTTTTCTAAAAAGTAAATGCAAAATACACACTTTTCTTGAATGACTCAAATGTTCATTGAGATGAATCAAGTTGTTGTTTCCTGAATCATTCATTCTCACCATGTCACCAAGACATTCGGATGGCCCCCCTCATATCTACTCTTGGGTTTATTATCTTGATGAAGTGGCCTAACCCAGGAAAATCTTTCTGCTTCATGTTAAATACCTGGCCTTAGTACTTGAAGCTTTGATCTAGTGGTACATTGTGATGTTGACAAGTAAATATGAGAAGCTAAACTAAAGATGGTGGACTTCCCTGGTGGCTCAGATGGTAAAGCGTCTGCCTACAATGCGGGAGATCCGGGTTCAATCCCTGGGTCAGGAAGATCTCCTGGAGAAGGAAATGGCAACTGCCCACAACAATATTCTTGCCTGGAAAATCCCGTGGATGGAAGATCCTGGTAGGCTACAGTCCATGGGGTCACAAAGAGTCAGACACGACTGAGCAACTTCACTTCAAACTAAATATACTATTGAACAAAATCTTAGGTCCTAAAAGAAATTAGTGAGGTGACTGTGGATGATAGGCAAAAGAAATTTGCATCAGGGTTTGTCTTTTGTTGGTATGGTTCATGTTTGCTTGTTGCTTCAAGTATCATGTCTTAAGGTCATTTTACTCAAATCTAAGAAACTCAGAGTGGGTGGGGAAGGCCTATCCATGCTACCTAGCTAGTTGGTTTACAGTCTCCTAAGGGCCGCAGTCAAACCCTGCCATGGTAGTGTTACTGCTGCTGCTAAGTCGCTTCAGTCGAGTCCGACTGTGCGACACCATAGACGGCAGCCCATCAGGCTCCACCGTCTCTGGGGTGTTAGTAGAATACAAAAAATTCAGTCCTAGAAACATGAAGGTGAATCATGGCAAGGTTGATGAAGTCTCCAAAGTAGGTGTGCACACAAAGCTAGCCAGCCACGAAATCCAGGAGTTTGGCTGTCAGTACATTTGGTTATGTATGCGTTTTTTTGTATGTGAATTCACATTATCCAAATTTATATAGTTGTGAGGCACTTGCCCAGTACATAAAGCCTTTCCTTTGTACATACCAGACTTTTTTTCTGTCCTAAATTTGTTGGTGACCAGAAACAAATTCAGGATAGGAACCAGTTGGTATCCATTAGTCATTATCTCAAAGCAGTAAAACTATCATCAGTAATTATAGACATCTTAAGTGCTGGTTATGTTATCTCCGATTTTGCAGCACTGGAGATGGCCAAATCTCTAGGTCTGGAGTCTGAAGCTGACCTCATGGTTTGGCCAGAACTGCTTCAGATCCTTAGATGTCTACATGCACAGTGCTAAACCTGCTAGGGAAGTCACACATGGGGACTCAGTGCATTTCATAGGCCTTTAATATACAGTCTGCTTCCAAGGAGAGGAAAAACTATGCACCAAGGAGAGGAAGAAAACTTGATAGCAGTAGATGGTGGCCCAGCTATTTCAAAGCTGCAGGAAACCTCAAAACTGCAAGTCCAGTAGGATTGAATCACAGCATCCTGGGCAAGGTACCATGTTTCCCATTAGCTAAATTAGATGAGAATTCAGAACTTAATCCCCTCTCTCCCTCCCCCACAGAAAAATTTTTAAAAAACAGGAAATGATCTAGGCCAACTAACCTGGAGGTGTGCCTTCAACAAATAAGGAATTGGAGGAAAAGCTTGCCAAAGTGAATGAACTACTTCACTGCAGCATAAGTATCAGCTCTTGTGCCATTGAAATATTAATTATGGCCTGATTTCTCTGGAAGCCAAGCAGCAAGGGACAGACTCTGTGAAGAGAAGTGAAATATCAGTCTCTACAGCAGGGTTCCCTGGAATTCTATAGTATTGATCAACTGGAATTAGGCCAAGGTTCAATTTCCTGATAACGATTTCCTGATTTAAAAAAATGACTAAAGCCTCATGCCAGCTAAGCTGTAGGAACCAGCCTCTGAGGTATGCAAACAATACTGTGATAACTATTATAACGCCTCATGTATGTAACTGGTGAGCCTGGAACAAAGTTTATAGTCTCGGCTCCTAGAGAGAAACTTCTGGTTCAGGCAGAAAAGTGTTTTCTAAAATAGACTGGCAAAGTTTCGAGATCTTAAATTTGCAGTTTTGCTTTTGAAAGGGTGTGGTTTGAAGCTTAGCCTCTTGTTAGGTATAAGATGTGAGGCTGAATAGGAGGAATGTTAGCTTTATCCCAGATTATAAAGACATAACCAGTACTTAGGTTATTATGGCTTTAATTAGGGAAGCATTCACTATATTTACTTTTGTGCCTTAAAAGTAATCACATTATGCTGTGTGCTTTGTTTTTGCCATGCAGTGAGTTAGAATATTGTAAGATGAGATGCTGATAGGCAGATGACTTGCTATGATTTTGATTTTCAAAGTTTAATAAACACTTTGGACCATGTGGACAATGTGGTCTTTCAATTCCTTTTACTGAAAGGTACCCATTTAAAAAGTGTTCTAAATCCAAATCAAGATAAATGGAATCATTAGCAAGCATGTGTCATCTGTCTTCTGTCCACCTCTTCTCAATTTTTCTATTAAATAGCTTTATACATTTTTTAATTGAATCACCTAAGTTATTAGTAATGGTTTAAACCTGAATCAACAGGGTGAAGTACAGATGAAATGTTAATTAACTACATAATATTTTAGTAGCTATTCAGAAACAATTTGAGGTGTGATGGGTGAAGGGGGTCAAAAGGTACAAATTTCTAGTTATAAAAGAAATAACCCAAGAGGATATAATGTAAAGCATGATGACTATAGTTAATAATACCACATTGCATATATGAAAGTTACTAAAAGAGTAGAGCTTAGAAATTCTCATCACAAGAAAAAAGGTTTTGTAACTGTGTGGTGATGGATGTTAACTCGACTTACTGTGGTGATCATTTTGCAATATGTACAAATACTGAATCAGTATGTTGTAAACCTGAAACTAATATAGTATTATAAGTCAGTTATACATAATAACGGAGAAGGCAATGGCACCCCACTCCAGTACTCTTGCCTGGAAGATCCCATGGACGGAGGAGCCTGGTGGGCTGCAGCCCATGGGGTCGTGAAGAGTTGGACACGACTGAGTGGCTTCACTTTCACTTTTCACTTTCATGCATTGGAGAAGGAAATGGCAACCCACTCCAGTGTTCTTGCCTGGAGAATCCCAGGGACAGAGGAGCCTGGTGGGTTGCCGTCTATGGGGTTGCACAGGTCGGACACGACTGAAGTGACTTAGCAGCAGCAGCATACCTTAATAAAAAGAAAAATATAATTTGAACTTTTGGGATAACTAGAAACTGATGATCACAGTGATAATGAGACTTTGTTTAGAGTTTTTGTGCAATATTTCAAATATAGAAAAGTACAGCGAGTAATGTAATAAATACCCATGAAGTGTTGTGTTAGTTGCTCAGTCGTGTCTGACTCTTGACCCCATGGACTGTATCCTCTGTCCATGGGATTCTCCAGGCAAGAATATTGGAGTGAGTTGCCCTTCCCTTTTCCAGGAGGTCTTCCTGACACAGGGATCGATACCAGGTCTCCGGCATTGCAGGCAGATTCTTTACCATGTGAGCCACCAGGGAAGCTCATTAGAACCCATTTTCATGTACTTATTGGCTATTTGTTTGTCTTTAGAAAAGTATATATTCACTTACTTGCCTATTTTTTGATTGGCTTATTTCAGGTACTTTTATTGCAAGTATTGTGATTACCTTTGGGGGAAGAAAATTTTGTAGGAATGAATTATAATGTATGGGTAAAATGCATGAAGAATTGACTATCACATAACACACAAAAACAGTGAAACTGGTTATACTAATTAACATTACTCATTTATATGTATTATTGAAATGTACCAAATTATAGCTTTAGTGTCAGATTTTTAAACATTGTGAATATTAGTTATATTTTATTATATTCTCCTTAGAGAGTAATAATTGATTAAGTTTGCATATTTGTAAACTGGGATCATACCTTCTTTATCTGTCCTGTCTAATACATATCCACAAGCCACGTTAAGCTGTGTAAGTTTAAATTTAAACTTAATTAAAATTAAAAACTCAGTTCCTCAGTCACACTTGCCACATTTCAAGACCTTGATTGCCTTTAATGGCTAGTGGCTGACACACAGAACAACACAAATACATATTTGCATTGATTGGGCGATGCTGGTCTGGAACTATTTTATTCACTTGTCCTCAAGTGACAGATTTCTAAAAAGAAAAAACCGAAGTGCCATTTAATTAGGTTGTTTCTGTACTTACATGTCTTACCATTGTTCTGAGATGAAGAGGGAAAGGTTGAACATGATCCACAGGGCCTTGCCTGACCACCTTTCTCTCTAAGCAGAAGTTCTACACTGGCAGCTTGGACTGTATACAAGTCCAGATTTCCAGCTGGTCTAGAACAGTGGTCATTGGCTATCGACTTATAATCAATTGCTTATAATCAGCATATGGAAGGAACTGTTCTAAGTATTCTTTGTGAATTCGTCTAAGTCACAACAACCCTGTGAACCAGGTGTTATTAGCTCTATCTTACAGAAAAGAACATAGAAAAACAAAATAATGAGATATGGCATCGAGAGATAGGTAGCTAGGAAGTGAGAGAACTGGAATTCCAGTTCAGGGAAGTTAATCTAGAGCCCCCCCATACTCATAACCTGTGCGGTCTGCCTGAGTTAGGCTCTCAGTGTAACCCACAACACTGTTGTTCAGATGTTCGTATTTATTTGTAGGGTTGTTTGAAGCCTCTTTCCCCAACAAGAAAGTTGTAAGTCCCATGAAGGAGAGCTGGGTCCTTTCCCCGCGTTACCATTTTGGCGTGTAATAGGTAGTTGGTGCATGTTTGTTGCAGGAATAAGTAAGAGTGCCTTGACATGGCTCATCACTGAGCTTGAACGTGAGACCAGAACCTTTTAGAAGCCGAAATATTTAATCCTTTAGTTCATTGTCATTTGTAAAATTAGAGAATGATACTGAAATTTCAGTAAAGCAAGTTGAATTCTAATATAAAAAATGTGTAACTTCATAATGCCTAGAGATTTGTTTTGTAGTTTTTTTAGTTTTGTTTTGTTTTTCTCATACTTTCACAAAGTATGAGAACAGGTATTAATTAGCTTATGTTCAGTAACACTCATCCATTATGTCAATAATTAAAATACACTGGCATATGTAATCTAATTAAAGTTATGTTTATAATAACTTGTTAACTTATTTAAAACTTTTAACAGCATTCATATTTTGTTATCAAAAGAAAATACATATTTTGATTTGGGCCACATTGAATTTTTTATTTCTAATTAAATATATGTAATCCTTAAGAGTGGAGTTCAAACTAAAAGCATTACAAAAAATGGAATTTGATAAGGAGAATTGGTTTTTTGGCATTTAATTAACAATCGTAGTAAAATTATTTTGAAGATACTTGGCAGCTCAGTTTCCAAATTTTTACTTTTGTGATAGGTTATAATTAAACTAGTTTCTTGCTATTTGAATGTATGTTAGATATGATATAAAAAGAAAATGTTATTAAGTTGTATGAAGTATGGAGACAATATTAATTGTTAATTGTGTCATGAAAAAGAGTGTTTTTTCCTTTGATAATATTAAAGTAATAACTCGTGGTGAAGTCAAGAAATTTAAACAAAATGCGACTGTGGATTGGATGTTACTTCTAGTGGATGTTTTTGAGAGCTACTTGTTTAGTGGCAGTGTAGAACTTAGTTTTAGGTGAGGCTAAAAACTTAAGGCACACAGTTTTGAATGACTGTGAGATCCCTGAGATCTACAAATCTCATCCAGTTTTTTTGTGCAATGTTGCAGCTTATGAAGAGCTGTGGATGGTCCTCTAAGGTTGGGGTTTAGAACAAAGTGGCCTGCATAACAAATCCAGCTCTTCTCAACTAAACCACAGGGCAAAGTATCAATTAAAGTGTAATAAATTAGTACCTGTTACATGGCTAACTGATTTTGGGAAGCAGTCTAGAAATATACCTGAAAGATGTATCTTTTATGTTACCAGCAACATCCCAGTAACAATGATTGAAGGCCATTCTGTTTGCTTGGGATAGTCCCTCTTGAATGTTTAAAGCTTGAGGATGGACCGTAGGCAGTGTGTGAATCCTGGGACTGTCCTGATAGGTTGAGTACAGCTGTTTGGACACTGGTCATTTCAGTCACAGCTGTGTATGCAGAGAATACTACTGTCAAAATTATGGTGACATTTTAAACGCAAAGTATCTTTCATGTAACTTGTATGTAACTTTATAGTCATGTATTTGTTTCCAGCTCTCTGATACATGCCTTAAGAAATGTTGTATCAACAGCCTTATATATGGTATAACTAAACCAAGAGAATACAGAGAAGTGGCCAGAACATGGAGTTTATCACACAATAGTTCAACCTATAGTAGTTAGTGATGACCCCACAAACATGTCAGCTTTGTGTAAATAGTTAAAAGCAATTTCAGGTGACATAGTGGAGCCTAAAAGGCCATAAACATGATACAGGGTGCTCAGGGCTGGTGCACCAGAATGAACCAGAAGGTTGGAATCGGGAGGGAGGTGGGAGGGTGTTCTGGAAGGGGAACACACGTATACCCATGGCAGATTCATATCAATGTATGGCAAAACCAACATGATAATGTAAAGGGGAAAACAAATAAATAAATCAGAAAAAAAAGGGGGGGGAAAGAAAGAAAAAGAAAGCCCAGACATAGTCTTAAGGACATACAAAGCCTGCAAAAAAAAAAAAAAAAAAACAGGACATTTTAAGCTAGCACAAAGCCTTTTTAAAAGTGCATTTTGTAAACTATATAATGCATCTGTATATTTTATCATTTACCAGTTGTCTTTACCATCATCTTTGTAAGTATACAATGTTATCATTGTATGTGTTCTACACACCAGGAAACAGACTGAAAGAAATCTATGACTTGCCTAGGATCTTGCAGCTAGTACATAGTAGAATGGGAATTCAAACCTTAGTTTTCTGATGTAAAAAGAAAAGGCCTCTATTTGACCATGCAGCTGTTGTGAGTTAATGTGGGTGATGTCCTATGTAGAAGGCTCCCATGGGTTTAGAGTTTTGTTTTGTTCAGGTGTGGTGTTTATATAATCATTCAAGTTAAATATTGGTAGATTTGTGCTAACAGAACTTGGGTGCTGGAATAGCTTCTGGAAATACTGTTCTACACTTTTTTTTCCTTCATACATTTTTGTTTGCTGAGTAAGCACTATCCCACTGCCAGGCACAATCCTAGATCTTAGAGACTCAATGATGTCAAAGGAATGAATGAAAAACAGATTTGACCAATGTTTGTGTCTTGTAAATAACTAGTGATGAAATAGATCATGTCTGATAAATTAAGTAGAAAACTCCAGAGATGTGCCTAAGTCATAAATGAAAAGGTTGACTTGTTTCTTCAGTTTGGGAATTCACTTATGAATTCATTCTGCAGGATTAGATCATCTTCTAGGTAGACCTTCCACATTTTTCAGTTTCTTCCCTTCATAACCACAAATTTATCACTGCTGCTGCTAAATTGCTTCAGTCCAACTCTGTGCAACCTCAGAGATGGCAGCCCACCAGGCTCCTCCATCCCCAGGATTCTCCAAGCAAGAACACTGGAGTGGGTTGCCATTTCCCTCTCCAGTGCACGCATGCGTGCTCAGTAGCTTCAGTCGTGTCCGACTCTGTGCGACCCCATGGACAGCAGCCCACCAGGCTCCTCTGTCTGCGGGAGTCTCTAGGCAAGAATACTGGAGTGGGTTGCCATTTCAGCTCACTGAATCATTCCTAACCACTCTGCATACATACACTACTATCAGATTTCACATTCTCATGAAACCGGATTATAAAATATTTTTGAGTGAGAGCTGTAAGATACAGATAGGGTATGAACTTTAAAAATATATAAAAGTTTAACAAATATTTGTTGACCCTATGATGTTCTTGGGGCATCCTTTTCTTTAGCACTCAATAGCACATTATCCTTACTCAAATTCCTTTACCTTCTCCTCAGCACTTCCTGCATCTTCTTCAGAGATGACTCTTCTTTTGTTCTTCCTCTGACAACTGAGTCTTCTCCAGAGCTGGTACTTTGCTGAACTCACTTACATACCATGTGCACTTTCCTTATTTTTTTCCCCTTCTTTACCACTTACATTGTCCTGCCAACGTGAGGAAGCATCCACAGGGAAGAAGGGATCACCCCTGATTCTGTCTTAACCTTGTTTGCCGCTTCCTGTCTCATTGATGCCCAGGTATGCAATATATGATAGCCTTCTATGATCCCTACTTTCTGGAATTCATACCTTTTCCTTGAGCAGGGTCTAATATTTACTTCTACTAAATAGAATATTCCTATAGGGTGATAGAACGTCACTTCCAGGAATAGCAGTGTTACCAATATCAGGATCCTTGACAGCTTTGTGCTGGAAGAACTTAAAATTGGCCTCTGAGTCAGGAAAAGGACAAGGCCTCTGACTGTTTAAAAAGAGCTGTCCAAAAAGGTGGTGCTATCTGGAAACAGACTGGAACAGGAGAGCCAGGTACTGTACCTTCAATAGAAGGTTTGTCTCTACTTCTGTTGGCTACCTCTGGTCTTGGAGGAAGTAGTGCATCTCTCTGAGCCATTATTTTCTCATTTCTATAATGGCTGGAGTTCAAATTTAGGATTGTGCTAAATGTCTTCAGTCCACATTCTCTACATCCAGATATTTAATATTTTGCTTTTTGATAAGGATGTTTAATTTACAAAAACAACAACAACAAAATTTCATCTGGGCAAGTTAATTATTTCCTTCAGAACCCTTATGTTGTAGATATGAAATTTATATACCATCTTAAATATTCTGATATTATTTCTCTGGATATTAGCATAACTGGGTGTCTCTTTTATCAAGTTACCATTTACAGTAACTTCCTAGAGATATACTTTTTATAGTTAGGAAGGCAGTTTGAATGTGGTCACACTATCTTAGTCTTTTTGAGTTTGTGTTCTTGACAAGTCCAAAAGGTTTCTGAAGCTAAAAATGACTTGCTTGGGCAAAATGATACGTGTCCCTTTCTGTACGCTGCATGTATTTAGTTCCTCCTGTGGAGCTGGCATGATGTGCCTGAAACCATCTTCTGAGCTCTGAAATGTTGCTGGTATCTAATAATAGCATGTGAAATATTGATGGGGTTCCCACGACCCTCTGGCCATCTGCTATAACTGGACACAAGCAAATGGCTTTTTTGTTTGTTTGTTTGTTTGTTTTGCCATGATCTCTCCTTTCTGAGCCTTTTTCTACTCAGGTCTCCGTGGTTTATTAACAGTTTCTTTTCAATGCCAATGTTTCAGAAACTAAATTCTACTAATTTCCTGTAAGCCCATGTGTGTGTGTTAGTCACTCAGTCATGTCCAACTCTGAGACCCCATGGACTGTAGTCCACAGGGCTCCTCTGTCCATGAAATTCTCCAGGCAAGAATACTGGAGTGGGTAGCCATTCCCTTCCCCAGGGGGTATTCCCAACCTAGGGATAGAACTCCAGTCTCTCGAATTGCAGGCAGATGTATTGCAGGCAGATTGTTTACCATCTGAGCCTCCAGGGAAGCCCATTTAAGCCTATGTGGTTTACAAAATTTTCTTGTCATTGGGAATCAGTGAAAATATTTTTAAAGCTATATTTATCAATAAGACAAAAGTAGATATGGTAAAAATAAAACTATGTTTGGAAAACATCAACCAGCTATAGGAGGAGGATGTAAAAGTGAGGGGAATCTGGATTCTTCGGGTTTGGCTCCTGTGCTGATGAGTTCTATATCCTTTGCCACTGTTCTCTCCTAAACCATAGCCCCATCTTCTTTGAGAAAACACCTAACAATGTGAATCATTTTTTCTTTGGCTCTTGGTCATTATGAAGGATCAACATTTAGGAGACATCTCAAGTTGCATTTTTAACAGATGCATTAAAAATACTAGATCAAACAGTTGGATTTACTTAAAATATTTTAAGTCAACTTAAGGGTGTGCAGATCATTAGTACAAGATGGCATCACCTAAGATTTTTGAAGGGTGAAATTGGGATCCTCGTAGCCAGCGTGTGTGAATTTAGCTTAGGAACAGTCACTGTGCCAGCAGATTGGTTGGTGCCACTGTGCACATCGTGATGCAAGGGGATTTAGGGCATTAGTGGTCCACTTTTCTTTCCTGCTGGGCTTCTGGTACCTCTATGATAACGGATCTGGTTACCAGATCAATACGGGGGGGTGGGGGAGAAAATGCTTTGAAGGGAAAGCAAATATGGTATATGCAGACAAATATATTTACTAGAATGTTTTGAGGGGCTAAAGCTTACATAAGTAAAGTATATATATTTTTGTATACTTTCAAAAACACCTGTAACAGATTTCTACTTTTAATGGCTTTTTAAAAAAATTGCTGTTGGGCTTGAAATGGTGATAATAGCTGATTTATTGATAGGGACTTGAAGTTTGGAAGTGGGAAATAGCAAGTTGGAATAAGGAGGTATTTTTCTGGAGGAAGAAGTACCAATTCCAGTGCTCCTTCAGAGTCAGTGCAGGGGATGGTTTTAAACATCCATTTAATCGGTGTTGAAAAGGGCATGAGTGTCTAGATTTTCAGTAGTGAACACTCTAAAAGATTGACAAAACAGCCTTTGTTTGTTCGCTTCAGTTTTTTTCCCCACTTTATTCACATTGCTAATTTTTATTTTATAGAAAGTTTCTAGTTGGACTTCAGTGATTGAGTTTTTCATGCACCTTGGTTGGTAGCCCATTGACACCATTGGTCTGGGCCAAGCCTGTGCTTTATTTATTAATTCCTTGTTATTACCATCCACTACATATACCCCTAACCCCCATTACCATGCACACTAGTCTAGTGTGGTTAGTGTGTGTTTTTTTTTTTTGTTTGTTTGTATGTACTCTATATAATCTGTTTTTTATATTATATAAACTGTTATATAAATGATATTCTCCTCCAGTTAATATTTTCACTCCATGGTTTAATTTAAAGTTCTGTCCCTGGTCCTATGTGAATATTACCTTGTTGATTCTGACTGCCATTGGATATTTTATGATGTACATTCATCCAGTTTTGTCCCTCCACCCCTGTGACCGGAATCCAGATTTCTTCCACATCCCCATCATCACAGAGTGGGCTGCATGTCTCTTGGGACCTGTTTGATAGTTTCTCTGGGAACTATGTCTAGAATTATGATTGCTTGGTCATAGACTGATGCATGCCTGCTAAGACACCTCGTTCATGTCCAACTCTGCCCCCCAGGCTCCTCTGTCCAGGAGGTTCTCCAGGCAACAATACTGGAGTCGGTTGCCCAGTGACTGCATTTAATTTGCATAATTCATACCTGATGGTCTCTGAAATGACTGCATCCATCTCTATATCCTCATACCCCATCAACACTTAGCATGGTACAGCTTTCAAATACTTTTGCCAGAGTATCAGGTGTAAAACATCTCATTTCTATGTGTGAACTTCATCATCTTTTCATCAGCTTGTCATTTGGGGGAGGGGATATCCTTTTCTACAAATTTTTTGTGGATAGCTTTTGGCCATTTTTCTGTTGGGATTCCCATTTTATATTGATTTGAGGGCAAAACAAAAATCTTCTGGTTTCTCATCTATCTGTAAACTTTATCCAAGAAAAAGATACTCCTAAATGTGTTTTCAAAAAACTTTCTTCTTACTTACAGCTTGTAGATTTAAGTCCTTCCCTACTAGGTTTCTAAGATGCTTTACAACATTTTCTTTTAACTTTGCAGTTTTACCTTTCCCAGTTCGACTTTCTTTCATCTGGAGTTCCCATTGTATCTCACTGCCCTGATCCAAAGCCTTCAAGCAGGGCCTTCTCTGGTGGTCCAGTGGTTAAGAGTCTGTGCTTCCACCGCAAGGAGCACAGGTTCAATCCCTGTTCGGGAAAATAAAATCCCGAATGCCAAGCAGTGTAGTCAAAAAAATAAAAACCTTCAGGTGGCCAAAGTTAGCTATAGAGTGAAGTCAGAGCACCCAGGGGGTGTCTCAACATCTGTCTCATGTTTCCTTCTGTGAATGTGTTCCTTCCAGTCAGATGTATTTGCACTACAGACTTTACTCATCTTTGGACCTCAGGTATACAGAATATCACATCCTCTGAAAACATCCCCTAACGGTAAAGTGAGCATTGTTACATAATTGAAAACTTGTTTTTCTTGCTTCAATCATTTTCAAGTCTAGAAAAAGACTTTCCTTTTCTTGATTTTTTAAATTGAAATACTTTTATTTAAATTGTAAAGGTAGTACCTTATTACTTCAGAAGTAAAATAACTCAAAAGTGTCCAAAATAGGGAATGATAAATTTTAAATCCTAGCCCTTTCAAAATACTATTTCTTCCTCTTTATTATATATAGAATTATTTGAGTAGAAGTCTGAGGAGGGATGTCAAAAATCCCAATGCCCAGGCCATGTTCCAGACCAAATAAACCAGAATCGCTGGGAGTGGGACCCAGGCATTGGTATTTTTGATAGCTCCCTAGGTGTTTCTAATATGCAGCCGATGTTGTAAATGCTTTTACAGCACTTTAAAACATCCCGGGGGGGGGGGGGAAGAGGGAGGGGGGTTCCGGAGGGGAAGCATATGTAAACCCATGGTGATATCATGACAATGTATGGCAAAAACAATTTAAAAAAATAATAAATAAAAATTAAAAAAAAATAAATAAATAAAACATAAAAAATGGGTCATGTACTATTCAACATCTTACTTTTTCCCCAGATACTTGCTTTGCAAGATTTAGAAACGCTTTGCTCTATAGCAGAAATTAGCAGTGTTGTGAATCAACTCCAATAAAATTTATTAAAAAAAAAAACCTCCATTTGGTTTAAAGTTTATCTATAATGAAAAACTCCATTTACTTTGAAAATGTTCTCAAGTATGCCAGACTTGTTAAGCATTTAATTAGCATTATACAATAGTTATTTTAGATGGATTAACTGTTCCTGGGAATAATGATAACTTTTGACTTGTTACTAGTAGTATAAAATTCTTCCCTTTTTAAATTAAGATTCAGAGTTTGTCAAAATTCCTACTGAATGGCTGGTGTCCTTGTGGGAACTTTGTTTCTGTTGTGCCAAACGGCAGAATATAGTCAAGTACTCCATAGGACCTAAGATTTGTAAAAAACTTAGAAGCCAAAAGAATCAACTTACTCAAAGTTAAATTGCCTTTTTCTTTTTTTTAAACTGAGAAATCACCTTATCTCTTATCCTCAGTCGCTTCCTCTCTTCTGGCTTCTTTTCCCTGAACATCGCTCTCCCCAGCTGTTAAGAGCTAGAAACCTGCTTCAGCACCCGTGCGCTGTCCTGCGCTCACTGCTGCCTTCAGCCTGGTACCTGACGCTGTGATGCGCTCTCCTCTTCCTCCGTCTCCAGCCCTGCCCTCCCCAGCCCTGCTTGTCCTCCCTCTGCTCTGCTGGGCAAGATACTCTTGCTGTTCTAATAAAGGTCTTCCCAGCAGCAGGTAGTCCATCGATGGCCACTCCTTAGTGAAATTTCTTTTCTTCCTTACCTGTTAGGATCCTCTTTTTTTGCTGTCTCCTTTTATCTTTGACTTTTGTTTTTTTAGTCTCATTTCCAGCTGACCACTGTCTTCCTTTTATAAGTTACCTTTTTTCCCCTACTTGTAAAAGTGTTATGCTTGTTTACAGTAGAAAATATGGAATAGGTAAAAAAAGGTAGAGTATTCAAACTTCACCATTTAGAAATAGCATTTCAGATTTTTTTGATTCCTTATGAAAAATGGGATCGTGCTCCCTGTCAGTCTTTAGATATCCATAGCCTTTATTTCCTCTCTGCCTAATCATATGTGTTTGTTAGGGGAAGCACACTGACTGAAACTCCCACCCTGGCCAGGCCCCATAGTAACCATTTGCCTGAGCTGTTTCACGACAGGCGTCCTGGAATACAGAACTAATAAGCCACCACCAACCGGAAGAGTTCGGGAAAGGTCAAAAGGAGACACCACATGTCCGACCACCTCCCAGAATCCTTCTTGCTGGCATCCATCTTGGCTGAACAAGGCATGCACCACCAGGAAGGACTCGGAGTCAGAATGGTTGGTTAAAGACAACCCGGAAACTAATCCCGTCACCATAAAACCCGAGACTGTGAGCCACGTAGCAGAGCTGTTCTCCTGGGTTCCCTTACCCTACTGCTCTCTGCCTGGGCACCCTTTCCCAATAAAATCTCTTGCCTTGTCAGCACATTTGTCTCCTCAAACAATTCATTTCCAACTGTTAGACAAGAGCCCGATTTTGGGCCCTGGAAGGGGTCCCTTTTCCTGCAACATGTTTACTAAACTGTTTCAATTTTGGTTACTGTTTCAGCTTTTAAAAATTCTTTTAAATTAATGTGCATATAGCTAAAGTCGAGTAATACCAAAAGGCGTGTAATAAATTACAGTTGTCACCTTACCTCATTCTTTTTCCCAGAGGCATGGACTTTTAATTATGTTAGCTTTTTCTTCTGATATTTTTCTCTCAACTTCTAAACAGCATGGTTGTAATGTTTCTTGAATCATCAACATTCGACAGTATCTATCTACATCTTATTATTTTGTAAGCGAGTATTTCTGCGTTACTTCTCTTTCCTCGGGCTTCCCTGATAGCTGGTAAAGAATCCACCTGCAATGCAGCAGACCCCAGTTCACTTCCTGGGTCGTGAAGATCTGGTGGAGAAGGGATAGGCTACCCACTCCAGTATTCTTGGGCTTCCCGTGTGGTTCAGCTGGTAAAGAATCTTTACCTGCAATGCAGGAGACCTGGGTTCAATCCCTGGGTTGCGAAGATCCCCTGGAGAAGGGATAGGCTACCCACTCCGTTATTGTGCCCTGGAGAATTCCATGGACCATATAGTCCATGGGGTGGCAAAGAGTTGGACATGACTTTCACTTTTCTTTTTCCTCTTCACTTTCTTAATACTTTCAGTCTTTTAAAATTGAATCACTGTTTCTTTTCTTTTTTAGTTGAAGTATAGTTGATTTACAATGTTGTGTTAATTTCTGCTGTACAGCAGAGTGATTCAGTTATGTACATACAAACACAATTTCATATTCTTTTTCATTATGGTTGATCACAGGATATTTAAATATAGTTCCCAGTGCTGTAAGTACGACCTTACTGTTTATCCGTCCTGTATATACTAGTTTGCATTGCTCATCCCAAACTCCTACTCCATACCTCCACCATCCGCCCCCCTTGGCAACCACAAATCATTCTTCTGGTCTATGAGACTGTTCCGTTTGTAGATGAGTTCATTTGTGGCATATTTTAAATTCCACACATCAGTGATACCGTATGTATCTGTCTTTCTCTTTATGACTTACTTCATTTCTTATGATAATCTCTAGGTCCATCCGTGTATGTCTTTTCTAATTACAGTTTTCTCCAGGTATATGGCCAGGAGCAGGATTGCTGGATCATATGACAACTCTAGTTTTTAGTGGAACCTCCCTACTGTTGTCCATAGTGTCCATAGTCGTCCACCAGTTTACATTCCCACCAGCAGTGTATGAGGGTTCCCTTTTCTCCACACTCTCTTCAGCATTTGTTATTTGTAGACCTTTTAATGATGGCCATTTTGCCCAGTGTGAGGTGGTACCTCACTGTAGTTTTTATTTGCATTTCAAGCATCTTTTTATATATGTATTGGCCATCAGTATGCTTTCTTTGGAGAAATGTCTGTTTAGATCTTCTGCCGATTTTTCTGATTGGGTTATTTGTTTTTTTGTTGCTGAGTTTTGTGAACTATTTGTATATTTTGGAAATTAAGCCCTCGTCAGTCACTTTGTTTGAAAATATCTCCTCCCATTCTGTAAGGTTCTTTTTTCATTTTGTGTGTGATTTTCCTTTGCTGTGCAAAAGCTTGTAAGTTTGATTTGGTCCCATTTATTTATTTTTGCTTTTGTTTCTGTTCCCTTAAGCGTGGTAAGTCACTTCAGCCGTGTCCAACTCTTGGGACCCTATAGACTGTAGCCCACCAGTCTCCTCTGTCCATGGGACTCTTCAGGCAAGAATAATGAAGTGAGTTGCCATTTCCTACTCCAGGGATCTTCCCAACACAGGGATTGAGCCCAAGTCTCTTACATCTCCTGCATTGACAGGTGGGTTCTTTACCACTAGCGCCACCTGAGAGGCCCTCTATTCCCTTGAGAGACTGTCCTAAGAAAACATTGGTACAATTAAATCACTATTAATTGTTTGTCTTATTTTGACTCACCATTATTTTGATTCATGGATGAATCAAGTAGTCTTTCTTTTTGTATTTCTCCTCCAATGGAAATACTTGCCTCATTTTTCCATTTCCTTAATTCTCTTTTGCTCTATGACTGAATCTTCCCATACTCTCCTTCTGCCTCTTAGTACCACTTTCCATGTGGTGGTTAGTCTAGCAGATAATAATTGTGTTTCACTGTTTTCTTTTGACCCACCCTTTTGGGGCCATCCCTTCTGTCTTCCTGCTCCAGACTTGGCTAGTTGCTTTGCAAGGCTGCTTCACAATGTCCATTGCACCAGGATAACCTTCATCAAGGGACTTAAGGCATCCCCGACAAAAAGGCATGTTGAGAGATACATTCATTGATACAATGATGTTAGCAAATTTGGGCATTTGAGAAGGTCTCAGAAAGCCTCTTGGAGAAGGCAGTGGCACCCCACTCCAGTATTTTTGCCTGAATAATCCCATGGACAGAGGAGCCTGGTGGGCTGCAGTCCATGGGGTCACGAAGAGTCAGACATGACTGAGCAACTTCACTTTCACTTTTCACTTTCATGCATTGGAGAAGAAAATGGCAACCCACTCCAGTGTTCTTGCCTGCAGAATCTCAGGGATGGGGAAGCCTGGTGGACTGCCGTCTCTGGGGTTGCACAGAGACGGCCATGACTGAAGGGACTTAGCAGCAGCAGCAGAAAGCCTCTACTGTCTCTAGGTGTCAAGTACTTGGTGCTGACAGTGAGCATGGCTCAGCCCAGCCTTCTGATGTGTGTGCCTGCTCATTTGTCAACACACTTTTTACCTCTCAGGAATGCTAGTCTTGGTCTGACCATTGGTTTCCTCTTTCTTATTTCCCCTCTCCCTGCCCTCTGGAGATCCCTTCTCTCAATCTCCTTCATTCTCCTGTGTGATAATTGATTGTATTGCTAACTTTTTTTTTTGAGAAGAGGTTAGGAAGAGAGAAGTAGAATCCAGGGGCAAGATTTATTTAAAATGAGGTTGACATTTTCAGACTTTGGGAAGTAGACTCTTACTATTATTAAAAATGGGATTATTTTCTTTTTAAAATTTAGGACCTTTAAATGATTCACTGATGAGGAGGCAAGAGCTGTTTGCACTTAGCATATTTCTCATTATACAACTCTAGATCCTCATCTCTTACACTACTTTAGGCATTGTGCTCTCTTCTCCGCAGTCTAGGACAAGAGATTATATGTCTTCATTATGTGCATTAGGAAAATCATTTCACTGCAGCACTAAAATTTTTTTAAATTATGGAGTGGGAAATGAGTTCTATTTAAAACAGAAAAGACTTTTTAGTAGCAAAAAAAGTGACCTTTGTACAGTCTTACCCGAAGTTCATTTGAAATATCAACTGTGCCAAAAACATTCTTTGAACTAGGAAGTTATTTGCAAGTGTGAATAAGTGACTTAAAATATGCCTTAGTAATTTGAAGGTAGATGAGCAAATTATGAACCTGATATGTCTGAAGTGATGATTAATAACATTAAGGATGATTTATTTTAGAATAAAATATTTGAACGAGGTAATTACAGATAGTAAAAACACTTCAAATATGATGGTAGATTGCTTTCATTTTAATATGAAAATTTCTAGATGAACTGCAAAGACTTTTTTGAGATATGAAATATTTTCATTGTAGATAAAATATATTTAATATTTATTTCTTTTAATTTGTAAGTAAACGGTTATGAGCTTTTAAAACCACTAAAAGGTTTAGTTGGATATTTGCTAGTCCTTAAATTTGAGCAAATATTTTAACTGTTTTGAGCCTATTTCCTTATCAATGAAGATAAGGAATCATCAAGATAATTCATACCTATAGGGTTTTTTAAAATTCAATGAGACTAACTAAGTGGCCATTCTATTTTTTAAAGTTCTTCCCTTTTTAATAATAAAAGAAACTATTAAAACAATATAGTACCATTTCTGAGACTGATAAAAGACTGGAAAGAACAACAGAAACTTGTGTCAACAAGAATCAGTGACACTGGCTCACACTGGTGTACGTCTTCTATAGAGGAAGTTGGCACTAGGCATCAACAGCCCTCAGAAATCCAGAAAGAACATCTTGTCCACAACTTCTAATGTACTGTAAGGCAGTAATCACTCAGATAGACCAAGACTGCTGAGTTGTTTAGAGTATTAAAAGCTATACGTGTAAATATTAAGCTAAGGGGAGAGGAGCTGGGGTTTGAATGGAGTGGGAATTCGGGATTAATAGATGCAAACTATTGTATATAGGATGGATGAACAACAAGATCCTACGTATAGCACAGGGAACTGTATTCAATATCCTGTGAGAAAGCATAATTGAAAAGAATGTGTGTGTGTATATGTGTGTATATATATATATATAACAATCACATTGCTATATAGCAGAAATTAATACATTATAAACCAACTATACTTCAATTAAAAAAACAGGAATAAAAAATATTAAGCAAATACATCATACAAGAGACTTCTGAATAGCCAATAAAGTATTAATCACTCAGTCAGTTTAAACTCTTTGCGACCCCATGGACTATAGCCCGCCAGGCTCCTGCGTCCATGGGGATTCTCCAGGCAAAAATACTGGAGTGGGTTGCCATGCCCTCCTCCAGGGGATTTCCTGATCCAGGGATTGAACCCTTGTCTCTTGCATCTTCTGCACTGCAGGCAGATTCTTTACCTGCCAAGCCATGGGGAAGCCCATAGCCATTAAAGACTTCTGTAAAGTCAATAGCTGTGTGTTTCAAAAATAAAGGAGAGGTGTATGTACATATTTTTAACCTTTATTTAGGTAAATGGATATCAGTTTAAGCATACCTTTTTAAAATAACTACAGTGATATGCTGACTTTTTCTATTCCATGTTGGGTTGCATTTATGTTTATACGTTTTTGAGTGCCTTCCTTCTTGTTTGGTTCTGCCTAGTTTATAGCTCTGTGATCCTTTCCCTTTTGCTTCCTTTTCCTACTCCTCTTTAGTTCCTTTGCTTTTGCTTGCCCAGTGCTAGGTATAAATCACATGAAGAAAATTAATACTGATTGAGGAGAAGTTTTCTTAAAAAAAATCATCTTCCAATTCTTTAAAGTGTGGCTGTATAAAATGGTTTGCCGTTTTTTTTCTAGAAACATAGAGGGTTGAGAGTTTAGGAGTCGATAGACCCTGGCTTGAATCCAGACTGTCACCTGCTCAGTGTGTGACCTTATGCAAGTTATTTAACTTCTTTGGCTTACTGTATTCTCAACAGTGAAACAAAGATAACTTGTAACTCAGTTTTTACCTTGAAGATTAAATGATACAATGTTTGTAAAGTGCTCAGCTGACTCCTAAGAAGTATTCAACAAATGATCGCATGAAGTTTCCAGAGATGAAATGGAGGCAGGACATCTTATTTCAAGTACTGTGTCAGAGTTTAAAATCCCAGTAAATGTTGCCTACTCACTGTAGATTCAAAACCCAAACGAAACCAACCAATGAGACAGAAGTGTGGAGTACAACTCAAGAGTTTTATCTGTTGTTTCAGAAGTATTATGAACTTTGATATGAAGCATGGCAGGTAGAGAATGAGGAAAGGACTATGGGGGAGGGGGAAATAAACAAGGCTTGGTGGTGTTTGGTTGCTAGGTTGTGTCCGACTCTTGCGATCCCGTGAGCTGTGGCCCTCCAGGCTCCTCTGTCCATGGGATTCTCCAGCTAAATAAAAAGATGAGTGATGACCGGATAACTTCCTTGAGGCAATGTGAGCATGGGCAAAAAAAGGGAGGGGAGAGGACTCTTAAGTTTGCTGTGTAGCTTTTCACACATTTTAAAATGAATACGAATATAAATAATTTGAAATTGACAAAAATCATATCCAGATATAATAAAAGCATTTTTACAGTCTTCACTACATTCTCATGATAAACCCTGTATTTTCGGTACTTTGTCTCAGAACTTTGCCATATTATGAGTTTCACATAGTGTTCCCAAATGTTAATTGTGTTGTAAAGAGTAATTTTTGAGCTTCATTTTTCTTTACAACATTTCTTCAGTGGTACAGATCTTTGGAAAGCTAGCTTATTATGCTGATATTGACCATATAGCCATCTTCCCCAGGATGCTTCTTTATAATATCTGGAGACTCTGCAGTGTTGAACCTTGGGAAATAAGATGGTAGGGCAGAAGTCTGAGGCCCTTCCAGAACCTGTTCCTCTCTGCTTTGTTCCTCTGTACACTTCTGATCATTTCATTCCGACACTTGCTGTTGCCCCGTACCTCCAGCAGGAAGCTTATAAATGCTTCTTTTCTACAGAGATGGGAGATTTGGGGAAAGCCAGGTGCCCTGCCTCTCCTGACCATGATGGCTTTCTCTGCCACAGTGGGTGACAGTCACATCGCAGCCTGTGGCCACAGAAGAGAGCAGGGCTCCCTGTCTCCCCCACAGATTGAGCCCCTGGGGCCAGTGCATCAGTTCAGCTCCTGAATCCAAAATAAGTGTGGAAGCTTGTACAGTAAGAGCTGTAAAACACTCCACATGAAAAAAGCTGCCATGGGGTTGCCTTCAGGGGTCCAAAATAGCAATCACTTTAGATTCCCTGCATGTTTGAGCTGTTCCTGATGGTGGCTAATGAGAACAGCTTGTGAAACTTAATTTTAAATGCATGAGGCTAAATGACCAATTGGGCTCTTGTTTAATTAAAAAATGGACCCCTTTGACATCAGCACTGTAGGTGTGAATATTGCCTAAGGTGCACAGTTGCCAGCCTCAGAAGGTAATGTTCCAGTGGGGCCCCTACTCGGAACCTGACCAGGTTTCACAGCCCTCTTGCTGAACACCTTGCCCCAGCTGGACTCCTCTGTCTGCAAAGCATCCCAGTACCCATCTTGCTCAGTTTCCTGGCCTGTTCTTGTTCTGTGACCCCATTGTGTGTGTAGCCCTAGAGAAACTACACCATCACAGAGTTTTGGCCAAATAATGTTTAGCATGTATCTGCGTTTTAAGTTAGAATAGCAGAGGTCAGTGTTCTGATAATTGTAAAGGATGATTGGCCGTGTGTCCACTGGCCTGGAGAGAAATTTGTATTTGTGTGGGTGGCCAAAGAGAGCACCACTGACCCTTACTAGAGTTTGAAAGCTAGGTGGTCTGACTTCATGACAGTGTGTTATCAATCATGCCATCGTCTTAGTACCTACTCATCCACTTAGCTAAAAATGAGGTCAGTTATTTCTGGGAAAAAAATGGGTAACACTTGCACCAAGCTGGGGGGAGAAAAAAAAGCCCTTGCCTGTAGACTTGTCTCAGGCGTCTGGAATAAAATGAAGTTATTGAAGTACAGAGAGTATAAAGAGTCTGGGTTTAGAGGGCAGGATGCATGAATTGATCAAAGTCTCACCTCCCCAAACTTTAATTTGCAGTATCTGATTCTATTATTATGCACAGTAACATGTATCAGAAAGTTAGATGGTAGATGGTATTCTCCCAGACATGTTAGGAAGTTCTTATTATTGTCTGATGCTAAAGAAAGCAGTCTAGAAAGTCATCTTCAGTAGCAGTTTATTGGCACTTTTATGCACAGTGTATGAGGTAATTTAGAGTGTTTTACATCCACAGATAATCAGAGCAGACTAATCTTGCATGTTTGTTTCCTAATTGCTCTACTTTTAGCACTCCCATCATGTCTCTTTCTACTGAAACACCCAAACGCAGTGGCATGCACGTACTCATGGTATAGTGGCAAAGGTGAAGGCCCTCATCAGCTCATTTGCTCTGTAGAGAAAGCAGTCATCCCGAGAACTGCCAGTGACAACCTTGTTGCTTATACCAGCCAAGGTCTATTATTAAGCATGTAGAAATGTTTGGTTTTGCCTTACAAATATATTTTTGCTCTTTGGTAAACATGCATAATAGCAAAAAGTAAAGATAACTCATCCTTATTAAAACCTGAGTTCTATCAAGAAAAGGTGCAACAGCATTTATAGATGTTTTGTTTCCCTGGGCAACAGAAAATGCAGTCCTTATTTAACTTAGTGGCAGTGCTTTGGGAAAATAGGAGCCTGCAGACGGTAATGGCCTCCATTTTTTCCACAGAGGTTCCCCCAGGTCTAGGCTTAACTTTAGCCTGGGGTCCATGACAGCATGTGTGCAATCGAGCCAGCTCTCATGGGTTGTGGCCCAGGGCCCTCTGGTCTGTTGAGCTCTGCTTGTAGAGTTGCCCACTTTGAGTCTTGAGCCTGGACTGAGCAAAGCCAGCTGGTAGCTAGTGAAGCTGCAGTTCCAGCTTAGGTCCTTGCTGTTTTTCTGTGGCCTTCTCCATCACAGCGACCCAGCAGGTCTGTGAATCCCATTTGTCCAAACTGGGCGCCTGTCTTGGACTCTTCCTCTCATTTTCCCTAGTTTCATTCATGGTACCAGACCTCAGACCCTAGCTCATGTTTGATTCCTCTCTTTCTTCTGCCCCCCATGTCCCGTCAGTTATCAAGTCTTATTGACTTAATTGTTTGATGAATTATTTCTGTAGTATTTCTCTAATCTATGGTCTCAGCTCAGTGCCTCCTTCCAAGTTTCCTCCGGCCTGAATTGTTGGGATAGCTCTCAGCAATGCCTCCTTTCTGCTCTTCTTTCCAGTCAGCCTCACATGGGCTTTCTGAAGCACACAGGTGATGGCATCACTCTCCTGCTCAGATATTTCCATTGGAACCCTAATGCCCATCAAGCAGATGAGACCTCATCTGTAATACCAGCCATCCTTCATTTCCTAGGATTCACCACTGTCTCCTTCAAGCACAGTGCCACTCAGCCAGACCAGAGTGGTCATCAGCTCTACCCACAGCCCACAGCATGTTACCCCCATTCTTCTTCTTCCCATTTGTCACTGTCCAAGGACTTTACATCCTGCAAGGCCCTTCTCAAGTATTTCTTCCACAAAGATGTTCCTGACCCTGACACCCTCCTTCCCCCTACAAGTATACACACACACACACACATGTGCATGCGTGCCATTTACCACTTCCCTTGTGCCTGTTTTATTCTAATTACCTCAGATACTTTTTAACAATGTGTTTATAGCTGTATGTCCCATTATTTACTTCTGAACTTAATTTCTTTGTGGTCAGAGTTTCTGATTCACCATCCTATTCTCCATGGTACCAGGCATGGTGTTCCACACACAAATCAATAAATGGATCCAGATCTTGATTGTTAAGATTCCCACTTGTCTGTGTTTCATTCTCTACAAAATCCCTTTGTAAATTGTGCAGAAAGTAATGTCAAGAAAACCAGTCCTTGGCCAGTTTTAATAAAAGTTAACATTTGTTCATCTCTGTGTTAGCCAGATGAACTGTGTTAGCCAGTTTATGAGGATTTTATGGTAACATTTAATTATGTTCTGTCTTTAAGTAGGGAAAAGTAGCATTATAGAAACAGAATGGAGACACACCTACCTTTTTGTGCTTTGTGGTCTAAATACATAAATCAATAAGAAAAGATACATTAAATGCATTTTTTTTTTAGTTTTGTAACAGGCCATGGGAGTTTGTGTGTTGAAGGAATCATAAGGATTGACTACCATAAGAAATGATATCTAGTCTTCTGTTAATCAGAAAAGGTTTTCTCTAAGAGAACAGTTTAGACTCTAATAGTAGAGAAAAAAATACAGAGAGATGTAGGTATCTGGGAGAGGGCATGGACTAATGGAAATGTGTGTGTGTGTGTGTGTATAGTGTATATGCTGAGCGACTGTGACAGGTGTGCTTCAGGGCCAGTCTAGTCATTCTGGCTAGCAGGTCTGTTTGGGCAGAATGGATACCAGAGAGTGGTGAGAGACCCCTCATCTGAATGCCCAGCTCCCTGCTTGTACTCTGCTGCTTGAGGCTGCCCTTCGCTACTAGCCGTCTTGTAGAGCTATTGCTTTGTCTGAGAACTCAGAAATCTAGGAGAATTAAGCTGCTAGACCTGGGCACAGAGAGGTTTTAGATTGAACTTCATGTGGACAAGGGTCCTGGCTCAACAGTGCTCTGCAAACACCGTGCTCCCTGGGGCAGGCTTTCCTGTTCTGCTGCTCCTGGGCTACGGCCTTGAGTAGGCGGTTTGACTTCTGAGGTGTATTACCAAAAAGTCTGTTATTACCAACGATAACCTCTCACTTCATAGGACAACAGCCAGTGCAACAAAAATCCCAACATTTATTATTGCCTAGAAACTCTGCCTTTTTGGCCTTTCTGGGTTTCCACTGATGTTGCCTAAAGGAATCATCTTCTAATTGCTACACACCAAGTTGTTTTACATGCTTCTGTTTCTCAGTGTTCCGCGGATGCCACGTTACTGAAAGCTGTGCTTTAGAGTGTCTTCACAGATTTCGCCCTCCCTGCCCTGCACAGCCTCCCTGCTTGAGGTTCTCGCATAGCAGCTGCTCACACACCCTGCTGACATCCATCCACAGCACATGTCCAGCCAACAGAGCTAAATTGGAGTGAGCAGGGCTTCAGTGCTGGTGAACTGGCTGTGCTCCAGGACTTTGCCACTCCAGTCTCACTATCTGATGTTCAGTGTTTTGTTGAAAAAGGCAGATTTAAACATTTCAATAAGGGTAGAAACAAATTTCATAGCTTTGTGAAAGCTGCATAACTATCTTCAGTGTCTCTATAGTGTGTTGGTTTTGATTCACGTTCACCTTTTCTTCTCAAGCACGTGTGTGGTATCACCATGCATTGTTTACTAGGTGAGGTTTTTTCTTGCCTAAAGCAGGTTGTGACCTTGATCGTCCCTTATACTGTGGAATCTGTAGTGTCTTTAAGGTCACCCTGGGGCTTCTCTAGATATGTTACTTCAGGAGCATGGTTGTTGGCAGTGGGCAGCTTCAGGACGATATTTATAAAGCACACTGGTTCATACTTACATTCTCACTCAGGTTTTCTGAGAGCTGAAAGCACTTGGTAAAGTAAAATGGAGGCTATTAATGAATTTGCTTACTACATTCACGACCCTTCATATGAATCAGAAGGCTGATCATGAAACCTCGAGTTCTTAATATGTCAGAGCAGTTATATTTTACGAACTGGGGTAATCCAGGTTGGCTGGTGATGTAAACTTTGCAATATCTTGATAGTTCCTGGAAATAAGATACTAGACACATTAGTGACCTCCAGGTCCGTTAGAACCCAGATTCCTGCCTTTGTAGCTTAGGGTCCATACAGACTCCGGTTCTGATCTCTTCTGAGGTCTTCCTATCTTCCTATTCCTCTTGTGGGGCTCCCCCCAAAGCTTTTATAGATGCTATCTCTCTCGTTCTCAACTAGTGCTCTGGCCCGAAAACCTTAATTTCTATCATCTCTCAAGTCCGTTTGAGCTTTAACATTCCATGACACAATGCTTCTCCTTCAGTTGCTGCCACTGGTCTTTCCTTGACATCTTACCTGTCTCCATGTCTCACCGGGTCTGCAGCTGAAGTGTCTTCCAGTCACCTTCCATGTGGATCGCTGCTGTCACTTCAGTTGAACCCCTGCTGTCACTGGAATTCTGTGGACCCTCAGCCCAGCTAGTCCCAATGTTTCCAAGGCACTGCTCGCTTTTAGAGAATGCCCAGATGCCCTTGGTGCAGAGAGAGAGGTGGTCCACAGAGTTAACTCATACATGCTAAGAGGTGCTGATGGTGGACTCCGAGTGCTTACCTGTGGCACAGCCTCTACAGTGTGTCAGAGATGGGTTCTGTAAGGTTAAAAGTTAGACATTCATAAAAGCAAAGAATAGTAAGCTCTCCCTGTTTTAAAATAAACTTTTGGCACAAATTCTCTGGACTTTCTGCTCTCTGGCCTTCTATTTTTACATTTAAGAATGCTATGAGGATTCTCAGTACGAAGGCTTCAGGCCTGCTTATAGTCTCTTAGCATTGCTGTCCACATCTGTTTTGCATAAATTCAGTTAGAACCTCCCCTCGTAGGAATTCTTCAGCCTACTTAAAACTTTGAGCCATAACACATGTGAAGGAATTGGAAGCACTCCTGGAAACGACATTTGTCAGATGATATAAGCATATTCAAATTGTTAGCTATATTTGCTATGTTTCTGGTATTTCTTAGATGTACATCTACTCATGTAGAAGATATGTCACCAGGAGTTTCAGTAATGCTTTATTTTTAATTTGTTTCATAGTTTAATCGGCAGCTGATTAACACTTTAGCATAGATCCTCTTGATTCTCCTTTTACCTCTAATTTCCTCCTCCTCCAAGGATTCAAAAATATTGTACATAAACAGATAGTTCAATAGCAGACTAAGGGAAATTGCTATTAAAATGAAGTCCCATTAAGTAATTTTATAAAGGAAAGAATATTTTCATAAAGTGAGACTATATACTTATATAAAAATTAATGTTTTATCAAATTATTTTCTTAGTGGGGATATAATTGCAATTTTTAAAATTATGCCTTAAATTTAAGATCTTATGTATCTCACTGAAATTTTATGTTGAAAATTTGAACATTCCAAATATTTTTTTTTTAAGTTGCATCAAATTATTTTATTTTTATTTTTTATTTTTTTATTTATTTTTATTTTTTATTATTGTTTTTGCCATACATTGTCATGATATCACCATGGGTTTACATATGCTTCCCCTCCGGGTCCCCCCTCCCTCCTCCCTCCCCCCCGGGAAATCTCGCTGCACCAGTCCCGAGCATCAATCCTGGGCTGGCGATTGGTTAGACACATGACAATTAACATGCTTCAATGCCCTTCTCCCATCTCATCCCACCCTTACCCTCATCCACAAAGTCCACAAGTCTATTCTATACATCTGCGTTCCTTTTGTTGTCTCCCATGTTGGGTTCTCATTACTGTCTTTCTAAATTCCATATATATGTGTTAATATACTGTATTGTTGTTTTTGCTTCTGGCTTACTTCACTCTGGATAATGGGCTCCAGTTTCGTCCATCTGAGTAGAATTGCTTCAAATGAATTTTTTTTTAATGCTGAGTAATATTCCATTGTGTATATATACCACAGCTTTCTTATCCATTCGTCAGTTGATGGGCATCTAGGTTGCTTCCATGTCCTGGCTATTGTAAACAATGCAGCGATGAACATTGGGGTGCACGTGGCTCTTTCAATTCTGGTTTCCTCGGTGTATATGCCCAGCAGTGGGATTGCCGGGTCATATGGCAGGTCTATTTGCAGCTTTTTAAGGAACCTCCACACTGTTTTCCATAGTGGCTGTACTAGTTTGCATTCCCACCAACAGTGTAAGAGGGTTCCCTTTTCTCCACATCCTCTCCAGCATTTATTGCTTGTAGACTTTTGGATGGCAGCCATTCTGACTGGTGTAAAGTGGTACCTCATTGTAGTTTTGATTTGCATTTCTCTGATAATGAGTGTGAACATTCCAAATATTTTAAACACCTCCTTTTTTTTTTTTTAATAGGAAATTTTAGCAGCTGGGCATAAGTGATAACCATTCATTTACTCAGAACTGTTTTTAATTCCAAGTCCAGTAAATGAAATGTTTTTGAGTTAATTATTAACATTCTAAAAGTACAACATTATTCTTATAGTTAAAAATTTATGATCTTTAACATTTTTATTATAAGCTTTTCTATAAGTATTACCCAAACTATATCTTCATCTTTCTATACACAGTTATGAATGTACTCTCTGATTTGTTGTTTTGGGTTTTCTCAGCCTTAAGTGTGTATCAGGACCACCCAGAGGTTAAAAACAAATAGCCATGCCTGCTCCCGGAGTCTGATTGGGCAGGTTGGGGTGTTGTTGGCCCTGCAAGACTGCACTTTTCAGCACTACTGGTTAGGAAATCAAGTAAGCAGTGATCTATTGTGGTTTTCAAATATAAGTTGAGGTACAAGAGAACAAAGGAAAGGTAAGAATGGTTTACTGGAGTTTGTATGGTTCCCAGCTTATATTTAAGTTGCTTTTTTAGCCATATTCCCTTTTTTGCTATTCTGAGAATATTGCATTTTACTTATTTTGATTTAAATGTATATAGTGCTGACAGTGTGGTATTTCTTGGGAAATGGCCACATGTACATTTGCTAGTTTTCATTAATAATTTGAGAGATGGTGAATGGAGCTTTGCAATGACTTCTATACTATTTGAGTCAGTATTAGGAACTCAATATAAATAGTTTTCTATAAAGTACATGCCCAGTGCCAAGTTTCATAAAGGGGATATTCAGTAAATGTTGAACAAATGATTGTGTAACAGTTCATCTTGCCCTAGCATCATTGAGTTATTCCTTGAAAACAACTGATCCAACTTTGAATATCTGAGAGTTATCTGGTTTATTGACTTTGCAGTTTTTATAACTGTTGTTTCTCACACTTGTGTTCCTGTTGTGTTCCTGAGGGATGGTTATCTCACTGATAATTTAGTGCATCTATTGTCAAAAGCAGGAAGCAAGTTAAATATAAAATTATGCTTTTACTCTTCTCTTACTTGTTAATAATAATTACTGGATTAGGTGTATTAACGTTTTAAAAAGTTCTTTTGGGGATGATTTGGCTTCATTATTCAAGCTGGTCTTATAATCTTCTTCTTATATATTTTCAAAAAACTATTAGCTAATCTGGAATGTAATTGTATAGCAAGTTAGACATTATTTTTATATACATCTTCCAAATTCACCAGGAGTTTCCAATTCTTTTTTAAAAAAATTATTTTTTTCCTTATTTAGGGCTGTGCTGAATCTTCATGGCAGCATGAGGGCTTTCTCTAGTTGCAGTGTGGGGCCGCTGTTTGTTGTGGTGAATGGGCTCTAGAGCACAGGCTCAGGAGTTGTGTTGCACGGGCTTAGGTACTCCATTCCATGTGGAATCTTCCCGAACCAGGATTGGAACCTACATCCCCTGCATTGGCAAGTGGATTCTTAACCACTGGACCACTGGGGAAGACTCTCCAATTCTTTATCATTATTACTTTCTAATCACGTTTCGGGCTTCTCTCATGGCTCAGTTGGTAAAGAATCCTCCTGCAGTACAGGAGACCTGGGTTCAATCCCTCAGTTGGGAAGATACCCTGAAGAAGGGAATGGCTACCCACTCACTATTCTGGCCTGGAGAATTGCATGGGGTCACAAAGAGTCAGACAGGACTGAGCGACTTTCACTATCTACTTAACCATGTTTACTGTGATAGCTCCCCAAATGTTGAGAACATTGAGTATCTATGTAATGTTCCATTTTCCAGTTACTTTAGTGCAATTTCAATGATGTTTTAGTTTCGGTTTTGATGGCTCTCCTGTTGGTTATGACAGATGGAGTCACTGTAGATTGCCAAACAGCCTGCTCATATCAGTTTGGCCAAGATGCTTCTTCCGTGTGAGAAAATGGACAAAAGAGCTTAATGGGGTTTTCAGGGGAAAGTAAGAGAAATGTCCGTTCCTGTCCTGATTCTGACGCCATTGTTTCATGGATTCTAGCTTATAAAACATTTCTATACTGCTCCTGCCTGGTCCATGAGGAAATCCTAAGAGGAATTAGATAACTATTGGAATCCTGATAGGAAGGGCGCTCGCAAACTTCAAGTTTAGGAAAGACGATGAGCTCAGCTGTGGGCATGCAAAGTTTTTCAGTGTCTGGAAGAATGCCCTGTTGATGGTCAGGAAACATGAGAATTGAAATTGAGCTTAGAGCTCCAGCTCATATTTTTAGTGATTATTCTAAAAGTGATCACTAAGGTTTCACCTCCCACAGCCCCCTTTCCCTTCAAATAGATCTTGTTTGGAAAACCAAACACCTTGGGAACTCCTGGGGCTTAGGAGGAATCAGGACTCAAAAAACTGAGCCCTAGTCAGAAGAGGATTGACATGCTGAAGGGTCGGGCGTGACTGAGCGACTCAGCACAGCACAGCACAGTCGTACAAGGAGGGCTTGACTGAGGCCAAAGTTCTTCCTCCTGCACCCTGCTGCTATTTGTGATAAACGAGTGAGCACAGTCTCTACTATACTCATGCTGCTTATATTCGAAGCTAGGGACGATGAGATCAGGTAGTGATGAGTGTTAATATGAAAAATAGCAGGGTGGATGAGACAAGAGAAAAGAAAGCCATGGGATGATGGGAGGGTGTTGGTGAGGTCAGGCTTAAGGTGAGGATTGACTCAGCTTGAGTACCTCAGCAGTATGCGGTAAGGACGGAGAGCTGGAATGGGAGCATGCCAGGGCCTGGCCCAGCGGGTGCAGGGGCAGTTAGAGGACAGGGCAGAGTGCCGAGTTCCTGAAGTGCAGGTGTGGGTCAAGGAGCCTGGACCGGCTGAGGCCCACCTCTGCCAGCCTCCACTCTGGTGCAGAAGAGCTCTGCGGTTCCCAGCAGGCATGCCTTCAACTGGGAGTCTCCACTGTTCTCATTCTGAAACACTAAAACATTTGGAAGATAGTACATCTAAACTTTTTTTCCTCAAAGCTATATATGAAATTTGAATTTTAAAAGGATTGTATAGTAAGAAGGAAGTATTTTTTAGTTGGATGTGACAGACTTGCGTTTCTTCTGGGACTGTACTGCTTTGGTTGCTCACTGCCCTGAGAACCGGCAGACCCCTTAGCAAGACTAGACTAATGAGCTTCCAGGAATCTCTGAAGTGCAAGCCTTGAGGTGAAATGACCTTCCTCAGGGAACCTCCTGAATGGCTGTGGTTGAGGAGCGAAGACAGTCTGACAAGAATAGCTCCTGCTTTTATTTTTCTTTCTTTCTTATTGGTATTATCTTGAGTTTACTTTAGAAGAAGGGTTGAGAATAAGGAGTTTGAAAAACCACTCAACTAGATGGTCGTCAAGGGTCCTTTTTGTTTCCAGAGTTCTGTGAAGCTGCTATTTTTATTTGTCTTCAAGTATATTGCTACCACCTAATTGAGCCACAGAAACATGTAGATTTGTGCTGGTGACCTCAGAAGTTTCTGAAAGAAGTCTGACTAATCGTGTTGTTGACACAAGGGCATCCTTAGCAGTAAGAGTTGTTACTGTGTTTAATGCTATTTGTTTTGTGATTACTTCTGAAATCTGATCAAGAATTGATGTAATTATGTCTTCAAATTCTATTCTTATGTCTACTTGCTTTTAAGTTTTTAGTAAAACTTTATAAATTAAAATATTCTAAAACTCTGAAGAGAAATAGGGAAGGGTTAGCATGGAACTTTCCCTACTCCCTCTGACTAAAATGCTCACATGAAATGTTGCCAAGAAGTTCCTATAAATGTAATTTCACCTTGTGTGCTTTTGGAAGGAATGGAACAGCCGGTTAAAATATTTTATTTTTGACTAGAGAAGATAAATCAGACGTGATTAGGTTAATAAGAGAACTGCTAAATGTTTTCTAAAAGTGCCATACTTAGTTTATGGCCATTGTTCATAGCTACACATAGAGGACACAGTCTTATGAGGTACTGCCACTACTTTATCTCTTATGAATAACTGTGAGGAATTACAGAAAGTCAGGGGTGGGAATAGTCAAGTGAGTCCTTTGGCCCACCTAAAGCCTGTTCCAGCCAGAGTCTGTTCTGTTCTTTGTTTCCCTTTGAAGGCCAAGGTGGCATGCCCCATTACATGGGTGTTTTATATTCTGTACATTTATCATGATATGTTTATTTGGCAGTGGTACAGATGTATTGATCCAGAAATGATTGATATCACATACTGAATGATTGTATACAAGTTTAGGGAGAGACCTGTGTGACTAAACCACTATGATGTGTGAGGATGAGTTTATGTTGTTAATGGAATGGCTTTGTTATAGTGTAATTTCCGGAGCTGCTCATGGCAGCTGTGAGTCGAAAGTAAATTGAAAGCCAGCTGGTTTAGGTATCTTGGTGGTGAAGATCAACAGAGTACTGTGAAACCGGGACTCTCTTATGGGAACATGAGACTGTTCCAGCCAAGTCTCAGATGTGTTTCATCTGACACTCCCAGCTCCCTCCCTTGCTGTACTGGCTCCATTTGAAAACTTTACTTGCTCAGGAGAATGAACTGCAGGTCTTGACAGAGAAGCAGACTTTTGACTTCTTGGTTACTTTAATATTTTTTGGTTCATTTGGATCATCAGATTATTGAGGTTAACATTGATGTCTTGCTCAAACTTCTTTTGTCTCTCTCACAGTAGCAGAAGAGTAGAGCAAATACATTCTAATTAGGCAAGTGATATGAAAGTGATGTTTGGGGTCTTAGGGTTCATAGAATTGCTGGAATGTAGACTGCTACCTGAAAAGCCCTCTAAACCTTTGTTGCCAATTGAATGCAGGGTAATGTGAACCCAGGCCCTCCGTGGTGGGCTTTTGTTCACAACTGAAATATTCCTAGGTCTGCCCCCAGGGGAAGACTTCCTCCACCCTCCTTCTTTGCCCATTGTGTTTCTACCACAGAGTGACTGCTGCCTTTTCCTTTCAACAGATACGTCCAATTTTCCCTGCCCAGGGAATATTTTATCCTTTAGACATCTGTATAAGACATTGAAAAGAGAAAGGAAGATGCTAGTGAGGGAAAATTAGGAACCACTTTGTATCCTAGGCAATTCCTTATTCTTACTGACAGTTTATAATTGATATATAGGTAGGAAATTGATACTAAGAGATCCAGCTGCTCTAAGAGTAGGAGTGTAGTGACTCAGAAAGAGGAGAGAATTGTTGAGCTATAAAGTGAGCAGATTGCCGTTTCAGTGTCTTTTTCTATCCTATCAAAATACCAGTTTGCTCCATCTTGACCAAACATTTTAAATTAGTCATATTTATGGTGCCTCTGATGTTCAAAATTATGTATGTTGCTGTAATTCTTACAGGGTGTAAGGGCACATACTTTCATGTAGACAGATGGTACTTTTGTCATAGTCTTTTTAATCTTGGAATGCTGATTGGGCATCAAAATTTTATATTTACAGTATTACCTTAACTGTAGAGAGATTCTGAGGTGGCTGCGGAAAGTCATCTGACATGTGTTCTCTTTGTACTGCCAGGGTTCTAAATATTTATCAACATTACTTATTCATACTCTGTAATGCCATACTTTATTGGAGAATGTTCCACCTATCAGAGGGCATTAGCTAGGTTTTCTGCAGTATTCAAGAGACATGAGCATAACCCTGTCAACCTATTAGTGAACTTCGAATCAGTTTATGATTTTCAGATTAATAAAGGCAAGCCTCCCCTTCTACCTCCAAATTAAAATGATACAAAAATGCATCTAGGGCACAATAGTTTAAACTCAAAAGTCATACTTATCTTTTGAGATCTAGTTGTGTCGTGCCAATTTAGATTCTGACAGATTATGAGTTTGTGATGAATTCATTTTGATAGACTAGAGTTATCTTTGCACTCTGAATAATGAAGTTTTAAGCAAAAAAAAAAAGTTTCAGGGGTATATATAAAACAGTTAATCTTTGAGGTATTTTAACACAATTTTAGAATCACTATATGCTGTTTTTGACCTATTTGTTAAATCACAGCACATATATCTATGTTTTTATTAGCAGCAATAAAAAACATATCTTTAATGTATGGAATAATTCAGTCCCTTTATTTTTCTGCCCATTTAATCAGAACTGGTGATGTTTCAATATATTGAAACATAATCAAGACTTTGATAACAGCTTTCTGGATTATTGTGGGAATCATAACTCTGATGTATAGTGTTTCATTAAAAGTACACTTTAATTATACGCTAGATCTGCAGCTGAGAATTTAGAAATACTAGTGTAACCACACTGTGACAAAGGTTGTGTTATCTCTTGCTAATGGAATGTAGCTTCCTTGACTTGTGGCTATTTTCCTAAGTTCTTCCTTTAATAAAGACAAAATCCTCAGCCTAAAAAGAAACAGGTTACCCAAGTAGGAAGATTGAAAATGAAATCAGACTCTTCCTGACATTTTTAGTGCCAGCTACTGAACAAAAGACTTCTTTAGGGAAGCAGTTTATTCAGTGGCTCTTTCACTGTGAGCCATCTAATATATTAAACATTTTTCAGTAAGCACAGCAGTAGAATGCCAGTTTCTGTTTTCAGCTCCTCACATAGTAAAACCTGTTCTGTCAGCAAGCATTGTATGAAATGCCCTAGCACATGAGTTAGACACCAAAGGGAAGAGAGATGTCTGAGACAAGGGTCCTGGTTTCAGTCAAGTGAAGGAACTTGACTTGCATAGATGAGGGAACATTAGGACAGATACAAGTAGGTGAAAATGAATATTGGGTGCTGGTTAAGACTCTCCTCTAGATAAGTTGGACCAGAGGAGTGAGTCATCAAAAAAGAAAAAAAAGCATTTCCAGGGCATGTTGAGAAATGCCTTCCTAAGAAGGAGGCACGTGCAAACTCTGGTTGTGTCGAAGAAGGAAACAGTTTGGTGAGGCAGAAGGCAGTGAGCTTGGTTTTGTGCTTGCTTGAAGAATTTGACATGACAGGAGGTGGAGTAGCTACTCTCAGGAAGCAGCAAGACAGTCCAGAGCTAGAGCTCTGTGAGGGAGAGGGAGAGGCTGTGATTCCACTCAGCCAACCTCACAGCAGATCTCAGACCTGGGATTAGCACCAAAGAGAGAGGCTTTGTGTTGAGGGAACTACTGCGTGCAAGGGTGCCCATGGTTTGGGTACAGGCAGATGCAGTGGGGTCCCTTCCAGATTTCCACCTGACTTTTGCCTCTCATTTCTGTGGCGATCTATACTGCTGTATAAACTTCCACTATCCACCATGCTTCATCCTTGAAGGGGCTGCTCAGTTCCTCTTGTTTTGGAAGACCACAGTGATCAGGGAAGACTTCTTTGAGCCCATGTGGGTTGAGGGAGGAGAGGAAGGCAGGGGAGAGGAAACAGGCAGAGGTCTAAAAGCCCATGGTAGAGGCTTCTACTGTGATACCAGTCTTCACAGAACATTTTTTCAAATCCTTGCAGTCAGTGGTTTCAGTTTTCCATACATACTGTATATGCTGATCAAAATAGTGCTTTTTAGTTATTTTGAGATAAATTTTATTTGAATGCTGAAACTTAGCAGAACTTCAAAACAAACAAATATTCTGCCCTTTGGAGGGGGAGAGTTTGCTGTAACTTCAAAATATTTAATGTATTATTTATCTGATGAATAATATTTACTTGGTTAACTGTGTTACCTGACTGAACTTCCTTCTGGAAAGCACTACTGAATTTTATTAGAGAGAGACACAGGCAGAAAGACGCACTAAGACCAGTTAGGAAGACATTTTCAGAGTGAAACATTTCTGTTGTTCAATTTTATTTTCATTCAAGCTTTCATCCAGAAAACATTTATTTACCTTTCCTTTGACTACGGCATGCCATTTGAAATGTTATTGTATGAAATAGGAGCATATGTAAACACAAACTATTCATAATAGATACCCTCTCTGAATCAGTCCCCTAGGATACTTAATAAAAAAATCTCAACTAAAATATATTTAGTCATAAAAATGGATAGCAATAAAGCCAGTAGAAACGGTATGTTATGAATTGTATCTTAATATTTTTATATGTTATGGTAACACCTTGTTGGAGAGAAGTTTTTCTGGTTGCTTATTGCAAAGTTAAAGACAGTTCTGTATTATTGCATAGTCTTTTGTATGCATTTGTGCTCCCAGGGAGACCAGATGAGAAATAGACAAATACTGTGAACTTTAATGACTACAGCCTTTATTTTTAAGATGTATAAAATAGGGAAAACCCTCCTAGTTGCTTTTTGGATGTCACATGTGGAATACAGAACCATGCTATCCTGGTTCTTGGTATTGAAGTCGTTTGCACTTTATGAGTAAATACACTGGTTTTTGAAAGCAAAATTTAAAAACTGATTTTAAATATAAATGATAACCTAGAATTAAGGCATGGTTCTGCAGAAGTTGACTTAAACTAGTGACTGTTGAAAGAGTTAAGTTTCATTGCCATGCATATGGTGGTCACGCAGCATAGGAGCACAGCAGATAAACCGGAGTGGTAGACTGTGGATAGGGCCCCATGTACAACTGTCATGGGAGTTTGGTAAGTATGTAGCTGTTTGTTTTTATCATGTTCTTGAGTGACTAATGGACATCAGTTACTCATGTTGACTAACCTTTTCATTTGTTTTGTGTTAACCCTTTCTTACATTTCTGAATTGGGGTGAGCCACTCCTCAGCAAGGAGAGATAAAGCCTTCCTCAGTGATCAATGCAAAGAAATAGAGGGAAACAACAGAATGGGAAAGACTAGAGATCTCTTCAATAAAATTAGAGGTACCAAGGGAACATTTCATGCAAAGATGGGCTCGATAAAGAACAGAAACGGTATGGACCTAACAGAAGCAGAAGATATTAAGAAGAGATGGCAAGAATACACAGAAGAACTGTACAAAAAAGATCTTCACAAACCAGATAATCATAATGGTGTGATCACTCACCTAGAGCCAGATGTCTTGGAATGTGAAGTCAAGTGGGCCATAGGAAGTATCACTACGAACAAAGCTAGTGGAGGTGATGGAATTCCAGTTGAGCTATTTCAAATCCTGAAAGATGAGTCTGTGAAGTTTCTGCACTCAATATGCCAGCAAATTTGGAAAACTCAGCAAGAGAATTCCAGAAAAACATCTACTTCTTTATTGACTATGCCAAAGCCTTTGACTGTGGGGATCACAATAAACTGTGGAAAATTCTGAAAGAGATGGGAATGTCAGACCATCTGACCTGTCTCTTAAGAAACCTGTATGCAGGTCAGGAAGCAACAGTTAGAACTGGACATGGAACAACAGACTGGTTCCAAGTAGGGAAAGTAGTACGTCAAGGCTGTATATTGTCACCCTGCTTATTTAACTTATATGCAGAGTAGTAGATTATGAGAAACACTGGGCAGGAAGAAGCACAAGCTGGAATCAAGATTGCCAGGAAAAATATCAGTAATCTCAGATATGCAGACGACACCACCCTTATGGCAGAAAGTGAAGAGGAACTAAAAAGTCTCTTGCTGAAAGTGAAAGAGGAGAGTGAAAAAGTTGGCTTAAAGCTCAACATTCAGAAAACTTAAGATCATGGCATCTGGTCCCATCACTTCATGGCAAATAGATGGAGAAACAGTGGAAACAGTGTCTGACTTTATTTTTCTGGGCTCCAAAATCACTGCAGATGGTGACTGCATCCATGAAATTAAAAGACGCTTACTCCTTGGAAGGAAAGTTATGGCCAACCTAGATAGCATATTGAAAAGCAGAGACATTACTTCGTCAACAAATTTCTGTCTAGTCAAGGCTATGGTTTTTCCAGTGGTCATGTATGGATGTGAGAGTTGGACGGTGAAGAAAGCTGAGTGCCGAAAAATTGATGCTTTTGAACTGTGGTGTTGAAGAAGACTCTTGAGAGTCCCTTGAACTGCAAGAAGATCCAACCAGTCCATCCTAGGGGAGATCAGTCCTGGGTGTTCATTGGAAGGACTGATGTTGAAGCTGAAACTCCAATACTTTGGCCACCTCATGCGAAGAGTTGACTCATTGGAAGAGACCCTAGTCAACACTAAGGTCTCTAGTGTTGGGCGCAGGAAGGAGAAGGGGACGACAGAGGATGAGATGGCTGGATGGCATCACCGACTCGGTGGACATGGCTTTGGGTAGACTCCAGGAGTTGGCGATGGACAGGGAGGCCTGGCATGCTGCAATTCATGGGGTCGCAAAGAGTTGGACACGACTGAGCTCCTCAGCTACATTTTTTTGGGGGGAAAACAACTAGTGGCTGAGGCCTGAGTTTTGAGGTCACCACAGTTCTGAGCCTGTCTTCAGTTCTGCACTTTCAGGAACCAGAACTAATCTGTAAACCAGAGCACTCATTTATTAATTTATGAATCCTTAATTGCCAGAGTGTTCTTGGTTGTTGAGTAGGCTTCTCCCTTCTGGCACCCAGGTAACTGCTGCAGTGAGGAACCTAGAATCCTGTCAAAGATGAGGAGGGTTTCACGAGATGTCTCGTTTCAGAACCATCTCTTCCCTTAAGGAGCTTACAGAGAATATCTTTCTAGTAGCCTCATAGGTCTGACTCCCCTAGACAGGGCCAAAATCTAGATTTTCCTCTCCCGTTCTTCACACTCACAATGTCCCCTCCTCTGATTCTGATGTGAATTACATATGATGGAGCATAAATCACGTCTAGTCTTTTCCTGATTATAGATTTTATAAAGTTCTTGAGGAGAATGCATTTACTGGTTCTTAGTTGATTTCCCAGGGCTTCCCAGGTGGCGCTAGTAGTAAAAAGTCGGCCTGCCAGTGCAGGATATGCAAGAGCCTCGCCTTTGATCCATAGGTCAGGGAGATCTCCTGGAGAAGGGCATGGCAACCCACTCCAGTATTCTTTGACTGTAAAATTCCGTGGACAGAGGAGTCTGGCAGGCTACATTCCATGGGGTCACAAAGACTCAGACACAGCTGAGCAGCTAAACAACAACAACAATGGTTCCTTCATCTTTTAATATCCAGGGCTTTCTCTCTCCTTTTCTTCTTCTCCTCTCTACCCTAATTTTAATCTGTTGGCATTCTCTGGACACAGCACACTGTGATGTTTTATGTCTCTTGGTCTTTATAGTAACTCTCATCTTCCTGGAACTCCCTCCTGTTGTGGCATATTTTATGTTCTTTACTGTTGCATTTATCACACTGTTTTTATTCCTTTCTATCCTGTTAGAATGTGAGCTCCTTCAGCATCTTGATGATTCTGAAACCTAACACTGCTTGGCACATAAATATTTCTTTGATAGAAGTGAAGGTAACTTACTGTTCTTCCCTTCATGCTTCATCTCATTGTTTCCTTCTTTCACTCAACAAACTCTATTGAACACTTACTGTGTTTCAGGCATTTTATTGGTGCTGAGAATACCTTGGTGATTTAGATGAAAAGAGTTCCTGGTCTCACTGAATCTAGAGTGTGATTGGAAAATGCAGAACAGTGAATAGGAAATTCAGTCTAGTTCACTGCGTGCTCCATCTGTCAGCAACAAAATGCTAGAAGCTTTGTCATTTTTTTCTTGTGCTTTCTTCAAAAAGCTGTTTGAAGATGTTAAGTGTGGAAATGTGTGTGTCTTCTGGAAAATACAGTATTAAGTGCACAAAATCTAAACTAATTAAAGGAGGCTGAAATACAAGTATAATTTCTCTGAATTCAACTTGCTGAAGACAGGGACAAAAAGGATTGTTATTAAAGTTGTTTATCTACCATACTTCCAGTTTCGATGCCTTTTTAGATTTAGGATTTTCCAGAGCTACTTGAAAAATTGGAATCATTGCATACGTTATCGCTTAAACCAGTATTATTAAAAGTGACTTCAAGCATGTATAAGATTAGTGTTTTTGATAATACTCCAAATCAAAACTGTCAGCTTTCCTTCTTTACCTGTGCTTTTAGCAAAGTATCTTCTAGATTAATATCTATTATGAACTGGACTTGTTTTATGCAGATTGTTGTATGTCTTGGATGGGGAGTTGATCTTCCCAACCACGGTACCAGTGTGTATCATATGCCACATCTATTTCCACATAAATGTTCATGAGACAAGCATGAAAAATGTAATTAAGATTCGCACCTGGCCTGGAGCAGGTTAAGTTCTTTTTCTGGAAAACCATTTTATTCCTTCATTCAGAAATGATGTTTTCCAAGAAATTGTTACCAAACTTAACAGCCAAAACACAACTCCATGCTTAATTTTGTTGGCGGGAGCCTTTATTGAAGAGAATTTTAATTTTTCTGTACTATTTTCTTAAAAATACTTAATGTTTTTTTGTTTTTTTTTTAACATGCTGACATTATTGGTTAAGCTGAGAGAGCCAAATTTTAATCATAAAGGACAGAGCAGTACCTCTTTCTAGCTTTATTTGCTCATTAATAGTATTTATTATCTTGTGGGATTTCCCAAAGCACGTTCCTCAGAATGTTAATAGGTGGCCCTCAAACAATTGCAGGTCAGAAAAGTGTGTAATACTGAGATAGATTAGATTAAACAGGTTCCTCTACTTTGAGATCTCTCAGTCTTTAAATGCTCTATGCCACTGCTTCTGAATCTTGAACATGTATACAAAACAGTGGTGATGTTATTCACATGAAGATTGATTCAGTAGGTCTGGGATGAGGCCTGGAATTGTGTGTTTCTTCTAAGCTCTGAAGGGCTGCCAGTATAGCTGCCCCACAGGTCTCACTTTAAATAACAACATTTTTAGGAATCTTCAAGAGGAAGCATTTCCTACACTTATACTTCCCAACTTTGGAAACATTGTTTCTGATGTACTACAAGTAGTCCATGGAGCATATTTTGAGAATTTTAAATTGAATCTTTCAAATTGCAATAAATTTGTAATTTAAATAGAAATCTGACATAACAATTCTGAGACGTCTACTACAGAATTTGTAGGTTATTATCAGCTAGAAAGCCTGGTATAAATCGCAAGACACTGAGAAATCATTTAATGAGTCCATTTAAAAAAAAATCACTGTGATGAAGTAAACAGACAGATACTGCAGATGATAACTGGTTGTTAGTAGACTGTATACTTCTTTTCAAAATGGATCTTATAAATGTTATTAAATGCCCAAGTCCTTAATTAAACAATTTTACTTTACTTTTATTGCCTCTGGTTATTCACTTATAAATTACCATATTTCTGAATCCCCATATGTGCTGTGCTAGTGGTTTTATTAGTCTTTAAACTTTAACACTAGCATTTGATATGAAAAGCTAATGATAAAAACAGATTTTTATTTAAACAGCTTTAGATTTGATATGGCTTGCCATACCCTTAGTTGCAAATAAAACAAGAGTCTAGGGAAGATTTTGAGAAATCTGTTAAACCTGAAGCAAATTTTTACATAAAATGAATGCATTATAGCTAGGCTTCTCCCTACCCGTGTCCTTCTGCTGCACCTAGTGTTCAGTTCAGTCACTCAGTCATGTCCGACTCTTTGCGACCCCATTTGACTGCAGCACACAGGCCTCCCTGTTCATCACCAACTCCCAGAGTTTACCCAAACTCATGTCCGTTGAGTCAGTGATGCCATTCAACCATCTCATCCTCTGTCATCCCCTTCTGCCCTCAGTCTTTCCCAGCATGAGGGTCTTTTCAAACGAGTCAGCTCTTCACATCAGGTGGCCAAAGTATTAGAGTTCCAGCTTCAACATCAGTCCGTCCAATGAACACCCAGGACTGATCTCCTTTAGGATGGACTGGTTGGATCGCCTTGCCGTCCAAGGGACTCTCAAGAGTCTTCTCCAATACTACAGTTCAAAAGCATCAGTTCTTTGGTGCCCAGCTTTCTTTATAGTCCAACTCACATATCCATACATGACTACTGGAAAAACCATCTTGGACTGTAAGAATATCCAACCAGTCCATCCTAAAGGAGATCAGTCCTGGGTGTTAATTGGAAGGACTGATGTTGAAGCTGAAACTCCAATACTTTGGCCACCTCATGCAAAGAGTTGACTCGTTTGAAAAGATCTTAATGCTGGGAAGGACTGGGGACAGAGGCAGGAGAAGAAGGGGACGACAGAGGATGAGATGGCTGGATGACATCACCGACTCGATGGACATGGGTTTGGGTAAACTCTGGGAGGTGGTGATAGACAGGGAGGCCTGGCGTGCTGCGATTCATGGGGTCACAAAGAGTTGGACATGACTGAGCGACTAAGCTAAACTGATTAGATAGACTTTTGTTGGCAAAGTAATGTCTCTGCTTTTTAATATGCTGTCTAGGTTGGTCATAACTTTCCTTCCAAGGAGTAAGTGTCTTTTAATTTTATGGCTGCAGTCACCATCTGCAGTGATTTTGGAACCCCCAAAATAAAGTCAGCCACTGTTTCCACTGTTTCCCCATCTATTTGCCATGAAATAATGGGACCAGATGCCATGACCTTAGTTTTCTGAATGTTGAGCTTTAAGCCAACGTTTTTACTCTCCTCTTCACTTTTCACTTTTCACTACACTTTCACTGTACCGAGTGTAGTGCCCTCACTTACACAGGCTATTGAAGCCCTTCTTTGAGCTTCCTGTATCTGAGCTCTTAGTACTCTGTTTATCTCGAGATGTATTTTATTGTGGATGTTTATTTACCTTGTCTTTGTGTTTAGGCTGTAAATTGGATACGAGGTCTTATTCATCTTCATATTTTCAGTTACACCTAGTTTATAGTATTTTATTTAGTAAGTTGAAGAGCAATAATGTATTAAATAAACTATATTTTAGAAGATAATTCATCATGTAAAATTTAATTTTTTAATCTTATAATACTTTAAAAATAACACTGATAAGTTAAAATTTCCCCCTGTATCTTCATTTCTTGTCTTGGTGGTTGTATCAGTTAGTATCACTTACCATGTAACAAGTCATCTGAAATCTCAATGGCTCAAACAACAGTTTTTAAATTTCTTGTAATTCTAAATTGTCAAGAAGGTTCTGCTGGTCCTACCTGGGTTCACAGGTGGCTACAGTTAGCTGCTGACTTGGTCAGGGTAGAACTTTCTAACATGGCCTGTCTTACATATTCCAAGATCTTGGCTGGAGTTGCTGGGCCTGTGTCTTCATAGCATCTTTTAATCCCGAGCTCTTTTCACAGCATAGTGATTTCAAGGTTTCTGAAGAAGCTGCACAACCTTTTTAAGATTTAGCCTCAGATATTGTACATATGCAGTCACTTTGGCCACATTTTGAGTCACAAGAGGCCATCTCCACATTCAAGGGTGGGCAGTGGGCTCTGCCTTTTCCTCCTAGGAGCAGCAGAGGTGCAGTTCCCTGGAGTCCTGTGAGTGCCCGTCTTCCCACTTATCTAACTTAGGTTAAATAAGAACATTAGTACAGTTTACTTTCTTGAGCTTTTTACATGTCTCCTGTTGGTACCATGTGGAGTTTCTTTAGACTTGACCTTCAATTTCCTGAGTTATTTGCTTAGCACTCTTTCTTGTGTACTAACCCTTCTTTGATCATATTTGTTATTTGGTTGCAGAACTTCATTTGAAGAGTATTGAAGCCACATTTTCTTGGGTTCCCAGCATGTCCTAAAATGCCTTTATTTTTCTTCATATTTGGATAATGATTTTTGGTTAGTACTTAGAAATTATTACTATAACCATCAGGCTTATGTGAAACTGATTCTCATTCCTTTGTATGCAATTTATTTTTACTGCATGGTAGCATCTACAATCTTTTTTTTTTATCCTTGGAACCTAGAAGTTTCAGTGGATTGGGTTTAGGTGTAATCTGTTTCATTCATTTTATTTACTTATTGGCCCATGTTAAATATTAGTTTTCAGCTCAGAAATTTCCATTTCTTACTTGTTTTAGTATTTTCCTTTCTTCTTCATACTTGTGATAAATAAACATAACTCCTAAATCTAGTCTCAAGTCTCCAAACGACTCTTATCTTTTTTTCTCTCTCTCTCTTCAGGCAGGGAGTGGGGTGCAGCATTCAGATCGAATCCTTTACATCACTCTTATGAAATATTCTTTAAAAGAATTAATTCTGCTATTCATTGCATTGATAGGGATTTTTGTTTTTATCCTATAAGTTATTTGCAAGGTCTTTGGCTATGTTTCTCTTTCACACACACAGTTTCAATTCAAACGTTACAGATGTTAGGTTACCACTTCACTCTTTAGGTGTAGGGAGTTCTGTCCCTTGTGGGCATCGGTGCTGACTGAGGCTCTGCTGTGTCCGGTTCTCTCCATCTTTGCCTGTGACTGCCACTTACGCATGTTCAGTGCAGGGGCCAACCAACCACCTAGTGGCATGGTCTCCCTCTTGATCTTCTGATCGTGCCCCAGGCTAAGAATCCCAAGATCCTCTGACTCTGAGCTCCCTCACCTGCTGCTCCAGCTGCTTAGGAGGCTTGTGTGTGTGTGTGGTTTGGTTGCTTCTGGTTATTTTGCCATAGGTCTGCAACCATTAGTTTTCTAATATTTTGGCACACTGGTGGCAGTTTTTGAATTTTTAGACTGGCTAATTTTCTTATCCTAAAAAAGAAAAAATGCCTTTTCCATTATTTCATGGTGTTGTGAATTGGAAAATTGCAGAAATGTATGCTCATCTCACCTCTCAGTCCAGTCATCCCCCCTCAGAGTTACATTCTTATCCTGTTGGTTATCCCCATCCTATCTTTTTTATACCCTTTAACATGTGAGACAGCTGTGTGCTTTAAAGGATCCCAAATCCTAAAACAAATGAACAACAACAACAAAAAAAAACCTGAATCTATAGTATTTTCCAAAAGAGATTTCCTTTTTTTTTTTTTTGCTCTCCATAAGAAATGTTTTTTTTTTTTTTTTTGGAAATTTTGAAAATACCAAAGTGTTTATCCCATATGGAATCTTTAGTTTTTATTAACAGTTTTACAGGATTTGCCTGTCATGACAGAAACTATGTCAGTACTCCACCTGACTCTGGGGAGCACCATTTACACAGCACACAATGTAAGTGGCCATCTCGAGGTGTGAGTCATGTTATTAATCCTTCAGTTTACTCATGCAAAAGAATGGAGAAAAAATACAGAATCCGATGTATTTCATTGGATAAGACAAAATAAAGAGTATTATTATACTTTAAAAAAAATTATCAGTAAGGAGAGTAGAAATGGGTAAATAGAGGAAAATCCAGTATCTAGTTGATCTTCTATCTCCTTGAGTTAGTGAGTTAGTGTCATCTGTGGTAAAGGGCGTTGTGGTTGAGTCTTAAGTTATTCCTGTATATTACATCTGTAGCCTGCAAAGAAAGCCTTTTACAGTCACTCTAGAATGTGCTTGGCCTGCAACCTGAACAGGAAATTTCTTGTTAATTTGTGAGTTCACTATGAGAAAGACACACAGTGTTATACCAACAGTTTTATGTAAAAACTTGTCTCCAATAAAGGTAGTAGTGAAAACACATAACAGTTCATAGCTTTCCAAAAAATATTTCACAAGGCTCAAAAGAATGCTGTCCAATAGAATGATAAAAAGTAATGAAATAAAATGAAGTAATAAAAAAGTAATGAAAGGCTGGAATAAAATGAGAACACAGGTGTAAGAGTTGATCACAAACTCTTCTGAGCTTTTTGTGTAGCTAAACAGAAACAGTCAACAGTAAGACTTCCAGTCACCATCATTCTCTCAGGAAAAACACAGTGTCCTGGCCTTCAGGTGCTTTTTTAACAGAGAGGTGTGATATAGTAGACAACACTCTGAAAACCCCTGAGGAGCATTCACATCAATTCAGAACATAGATGTTCTCATATCTTAGTCTCCACCTCCAGGTTCAGAGAACTTTGTCTCCTATTTCTGACACACACCCAGTGCAGGATTCCTTCTGTACCTTCCTTGCTACTTGATCTTCTGAACTGTGGTTAAAGACCTCCAGCGATGGGGAATGTACCACCTCTGGGGTTTTAGTTCTTGAAAGTTTGGACATCTGGCTCTTTACTCTGAAAGGAAAGACCTTCCTGAGCTTGCCCTCATAGCACCAACCTTTAATTTTATAATATAAATATAATAAAACATAACTGTTAGCCAAATTTGATTCAGAGTATAAAGACAGTAGTAATTTTGGTTAGTTACAAGTTTGCTACAAAACCATTAGTTTTTGGTCTAGCTCTTGGGACCAAAAATTCTGACCTTGCTTGTGCTTGGTAGTCCTGAAGAGATTCATCGACCTATGCTTTTCTGCATGGTCCTTTTCTTGTTCAGGTCAGATTTTTCTCTTCCTGTCCCATCAAGTGTTCTTCCTGTGTTCTCAGCTAAGCTTCAAGCTCATCATTAATTTTGTCCTTGTGCCCTTTCACCATCCTACTCATCGTCTCGAATGAATACACTTGTATCCATTCCTGTTAATGCGCCACCCATCACTGGAAGTGGACACGGACCTGAAGAAGAGGTGGGCATTCCCTTGTCCCTTTCTTTCTATCACCTTAAATGCTGATATCGGTACAACATAGCATCACCTTGGCTTTGTGGAAGCCTCTTTTCATTCTTGATTCACTCATTGTGCTCTTGAACCTAAAGTGCCTACTAAATCTTTCCCCTGTGTGCCTGAGCTAACCTAAATACAAGATCCTATGTTTATGCTTGGTGGTTTTGATTTTTTTTTACATCTCATTAGAAGCAACTCATTACTGCAGTGTATCAGCGATTTCTATATTTGAATTTCATCACCTGGTTAATTCAGTGTTCTTACTCATTGAAGAATTTGAGCATGCCCTGTATATTATTATTATATTATGGTTAAAGTTTTTGGTTAGGGCCGGGCCAGGATCAGAGCTCCCTAGCATCACATTAGAAACCTCTGTAGTTTGATATATTTTGTTCAGGTATTTACAGAATGTCAGAGGCAGCAGTTGCCCTTGTGCCAGCCCTGTTTCTATGCTGATTATAATACCGTGGGGGACTTCTAACATCATCATGCCTCAATGAGTCTAGACACACTGCACTTCCGTGGTTACAGTGTCAAAGAGAAATTAGATGAGCTTAACATGACTTTTCTTTGGCGTGCCCCGTTTTGGTTCTCACAGTCATCTCTTGGATAAAATCCTTGTAAGAATCTCACCCAACATCTATGTCTAGCTCTCTAGTTGGTAACATGAAGAAGTCTACTTTCTTCTTTCCAAAAACAGCAATGGCATTTTCCTGTTTCCAGTTTTCTGGCACCTTTTCCATTCTCTGTGATTTTCCAAAGAGCCAAAATGGTCCAGCAACTTATTTGTAAGTGTACACAGGTCCCTAAAATGTAATTGCCCAGATCGGGCCAGTTAAGATAATTGAGGGAAGCACAAAGCCTAATTTCTCACAGTCTCTTTGCTATATAAGTAGTCAGTGCTTTTTTGCTTTGCTAATGGGGAGAGGTAATAATATTCTGTAACTTTAGTCTTAGCTTGATTCCTTCCAACTCCTAAAATTGTTATGAGAGCTATGTAAATGAATAGATCACTTTACTAGGTGTACAGCTTGTCGGTATTATGGTATCCCTTCTTTGCCTCATCTTGGTGATGGTGTTTAAGGACTATTCAGAGATGAGTGTAGAGAAGTGTCTCACCCTCAGTTATGCCTGGGTACCCTGGTCATCATCGTCTGTCCTGTGAGCGTTAGTGATAGCCTGCAATGTCTCCTAGTCTTTGAGGAATCTGAAAGTAGAAATCACGCCTACCTATGCAGGTCTCCTCTCTTTCCGAATAATAGTTTGTTTTTCATCACCTCTTGCTGTTGATTTCGGTGTTGTTACTGCATCACTTGCCTCTTGCCTCTGTCTTGATCTGATTGATATTTTGCTGCCTCAGCTAGATGATGAGCTACTAATGGTCAGTGACCTTTGTTTATGCCTGTATCCCTGTATCACCCTGCATGTTGTTACATGGCAAAGTGGTATGCAGAAGATGTTCATCTGATACCATAGATCTGGACAGTCATCAGAAAATAAATATAATGAAATTAAGTATTGTTCACTCACAGTGATGTAATGCAATTACAACAGTATTTTTCAGTATCTTTCTTTAAATAGCAAGGATCCTCCTATTTTTAGTCAAGAGTAATTACTTCCCCAGTGACGTTTCTTTCTTTCCCAAATTCTCTTTGTTCACTGAAATTTTGCTTCTCTTTTTCTTATACGTTGGTTATTTCAGGGTATTATACTCTTGACATTTAAATTTTTGTTTCTTGGCATTATTTGTTTCACTGTTGCACAGTAACATTTTTGTTCTTTGCAACCATCTGCTTATTTTAAGGTGTGTAGTTTTTTGATGGCATAGAATATTTTCATATCTTTACCAGCCTTAAGTTCAAGTCTAGGAGTGTTATGTGTGGCATTTTTTGCTTCATAGACCTTAAATCTTATCTATAATGAACACTGGTTAAATACAGAAATGCATTATTTTATCCAGTTAATGATATTTTCCCCTGGAGAAGGGAATGGCAAGCCACTCCAGTATTCTTGCCTGGAAAATCTCATGGACTGAGGAGCCTGGTGGGCTACAGTCCATGGGGTCGCAAAGAATCGGACACGACTGAGCAACTAACAACACCAATGATATTTTAAGTGCACTATTTTATATATCAATATTAACATATATACTAAAAAATAAGGATTATCATAAAAATCATCCCATGGTGTTGTAGGAAGAATTAGTAAGCTCTTTTTTTAAGTGAGGAAGGCTCATGTTCAAGGCACTTAGGTTTTGATTCTGGACCCACATATTTCAAGCCTGGAGGTCCTCCTCCCACTTGAACTGGAGGTCCTCCTTTTTGCAGTTGAGGCTGCGCTTAGCCTGGGGCCCCATAGAAACTGACAATAAAGAATTTACCTCTAGAGCAGCCATGAGAACTCATGGAGAGCCCCATTGGAGGAAAATACACGTACTCATCAGACCCATTTTCCATTTCTGCCTATTAATATGGCAGCAATAAAGCAACATTGGCAGCACCCTGGAACCTAACCCCAGCTTCACCAATGTGCAAGTCAGGAGAGTGAGGAAGGAGGTAGAGGCTCAGGTGATATGTTCATTTTCCCTTGTCTTACAGATTATGAGTTTGGAAATAAACAACAAGCTGATATTGACATTTGAGGGAATGGGGAACTTCTCCCCCAACCCCCGCCAGATCATCTACAGAAATGAACAGTTGAAAAGAAATCAAAATATGAGAGTAGAGTCATTTTTTGGAGAAAACTATGAAGAATGTCAAAAACAGCATTTGAGATCTCAAATACAGGTACACAGAGTAATGTATCAAGCAAGTAAGATCTCAGGAGCACCATGTACTTGTGGTCAGATTTGCCTAATGACTGTCAGGAGACGCAGGAGAGACAGTCAGTTCTTCATTCATGTATTCATTTATTTGTTGAAGATTAATTGAGTATTATAATATACTCCAGGCTTTAGGCTGGTCTCATGGTGTAATAAACTGTATTCTGGAGGAGACAGATAGAGAGACTGACAGGTAAGCAAGTTATTAGAATATTTACAGTATTTTGTGTGGGTACCTTTTCCCAGTCTTTTTCAAGTTTATATAAAAACCCGTATCAAATCAGTAAGTTTCCCAGCAAACACACCACTCTCAGTATGTGTTGTGTAGGAGAGGCACCTCATCACTTGGCAAGAACCCATTTTTCTGTCACTATCTATGGTCCTGAAAAATAAATTCTCTTTTAACACCATCACCATAGTCATTGTCATCTTTGCATAAACAGATTCCTCTAAGGAAACCACGCTAGCTATAATACTCCACCAGCAGTCTTGGTTTTTTTAAATACTGCAGAATTTTGCCTATTTTTTCAAGCCTTTTGTAAGTTTCAATTCCCCTTTTCTTCTAATGCATAAGCCTCTTCTGAAATCGTAAAGCATTTACAGTTGTAGGTGTCGTCTTACTCGTGTACTTCTTTGAAAACTGACCCTTATAGCAATCTAGAGTACTTGTTACTATTTTGTTCATAATAAGGTAATCATATTTACTTAATGGTGAACTGTTTAGAAAATTCAGCAATTTTATAGCATCTAACAGCTTTATTGTCCTTGGTGTAGTTTTGAGTCCTCTTCCTTAACACTTTCCATGTCATTTTTAGACTGTGATGTTGTTTAAATATTTTCTCGGTGTTTTTTTATTGTCATTATTATTCTGTTGTTGCTTTTTAGTATTTGGTAGTACTAGTTCTACTTTGACCCCGGGTGTCGCCTTTTAGACGTCATATAGCTGTATGGCGTTGTGATCATGGCGTTGAGAAGTCTGTAGTAGTTTCTGGGAACCCTGTGTAATCACGCGGCCCTTGCCTGTTCCTGCACAGGAGCAGATGAACGTGTTAACCCTTTGCCTGCTTGGTTGCAGGAGGAATGCCAGCTCCTGAACAGGCCTCACTGGTGGAGGAGGGGCAACCACAGATCCGCCAGGAAGCTGCCTCCACTGGCCCCGGCATGGAACCCGAGACCACAGCCACCACTATTCTAGCTTCCGTGAAGGAGCAGGTACATCCTCTGATTTTAGACTTTGCAATTAATGATTTCTTCAATGCCTTTAAAAATGAATCTTTGGATGTGTTTTCAATTTGTCTAACGTCCTTGACGCCTTCACGTTTTCTAATTATAAGGTGTTTACATCCCTGAGTACATTGGGATGACTGGCAGGTAGAGCCGCTCCAGGTGCCAGTCAGAATCGGAACATGCAGGATACTTGTGCGTCTGCAAGTAAGGACAATCTCAGTGGTGATCGGTGTCTCTGTCTCGCTCGCCTTGCAGAGTGTGCATGCACGCCCAGCTTTGTAAAGCGTGTTTTACATCGCTGACTTTTCTGTCAAGACTGGCAACTTGAGGCCTGTGATAGCCTTAGATCTGTCGAACGCTTTAACATGGGTATTACAGAGGGTTGTCTCCGTGACTTTTTGGATTAAAGGTTCTATTCACTGTGTTTGTCTTAATCAGAGTACACTCATCTTGTGAGCTACTGTTCTAAAACTTGTCACACTGTGCCAGTTTGCTTAAATGTCATGTTTATGTTGATTTTTTAAAGGCACTTAATACTGTTATCCTTCAGATCCAGGTAGCCTTCTAAGTTAGATTTTGATATGGTGGGCTTAGAGAAATTTTAACGGCTTAAGATTTAGAAGCTTAATAAGGTGAATGAAAGTGTAAACCTCCAGGGAGACTTTGCTTTTCTGCCTTCCTCCCTCAAAAAACACACAAGCGACCAAAAAGTATATATGCCCTCTGTGAGGGTTATTTTGTTGGAGATAATCTAGTAGTGAAATTGTCTATTTAAATTACTAGTCTTTTTCTCCTCTGGGGTACAAGCTTAGATGTTGTATGTAGGCTGGAATTCTTTGAAAAATCAATGTCAACAACTCCTATGACTAATGATGACAAAGAGTGAAAGGGTGTTTAAAACTTCCTTATTTTATTTTTTGCTGTAACTTAAAGCTGGGTGTGTATATAAAAGATTGCTCTAAAACTAGGAGATGTGTCTTGCCATTAGAGCTGTATTTTAAAGAAAAAATGATTTTACAACTTACCCTAGTAGCAAGATGTCAGAATATTTTTCATTCATCACAGAAATTTGAAGTTTTTAAACATTTCACAAACTAAAAATTTGGTAAGACACAAGAAAATTAGAGTCAGTACTATTGTCATTTTCTACCAAACTATAGATTATCTAAGATTCTATCACCTTTAGGGAGGAAAAAAGGACTCTTTCTTCTTAGTTGTTGAGATCTGACCCAAGGAGCTGTAAAATGAGAAGACTCTGATTTATTTGTGACTCTTAGTATATACTGCATTTTGGTGAAATATGACAGTTAATTTATCAAAGTGCCCAGAACTAACATAAAACCAGAAACTGTGCTAAGCATAGCAATAGGAATCTTTGTGTCTGTACCTTTAAACTAGATAACCCTGCATATAGAAGAAATTGGAAACCTATCAGAATTTTTGCCCTATAATTCCTTGATGGCCTCACATGACTTCAAAATTTTATCTTTTGGCAATGAATAGTATTTTGAATGGATGTTGTGTGGGAGAAAGCAAAAAGAATTCTGATTTCTTGAGGTAGGCAAAAAATATACAGGTATTTGTTATTTATTAGAATTATCATATGTTTCCCACTTTATTTAATTAGTGGTAAGATATACTTCTTCTATGCTTGTCCTTAAGAATTTGAGTCCATTAATATACATTTACAGTTTTCATTCTTAATTTCTTTTAAGATTGTCAGTGCTCATTACTCAGTGCATCAGTCATTCAACCCAAGACACCATAGCTAACTCTAGTTCCCATAGAATTTGTGTGGTATAAAGAAAGATACTCTAATTTCTCTATAATTAGAGTGAAAATTTCTTAGACTTTCCTGAAATATGTCACTTGCCTTTGTCTGCCAAATGACACAGAGCACAGAAAAGTTGGCTAAGAAAACTAATTACTATTTACCTTACGTATTTGATTCTAAAATATTAGTCAGAATGTTGTTTTAGACGCAAATGAAATGGTTAATTTTAGATCATGTCCTTGGTCATGTATTGTATCAAACAGCAGTATTATTGGATAGGATGTACAATTGTAGGGAAAGAAGAGGTACCTCACTTTCATAGGCTTGGAGTGATGGGATCAGGTCCACTGATCTCAGAGAACAGACCTTGTTTGATGGTGGATGTGTCTCAGAAGGCATGTTTCGTTGGGATACAGAGATTCCTTCAGTGCGATGGGGAAATGGCTGGGTTCCCAACATGCCTCCACTACTTACTGTGTCATCTTGGCAAGATTTTTAACCTCTCTCTGCCTCAGTTTCTCATTTGTAGAATGAAGATAATAATAGTTATTGAAACATTAAATTAACCTATGTAAAATTTTTATACTGCCTTACACTTACACTAATATCACTATAATCATCATCATCTCTACATAAGAAGAAAATGCCCTCCCTAAGAGAAGCTGGTGGTTCTACTTTTAAATATGTGTCTGTCGGGACTGAGAAACTTCTTCCAGGCCACTGATATGAAGACAAAAAAACTTTTTTGAATACTGAGCCATGTTTATGCTGTGACAGTATATACTTCGACATGGCATTAAACTTCCAAAACTTCACCATGTTGATCTCACCAGTTGAAACAGCTTTATGTATTTATTATAAGTAGAATAGTGAAAATAAATTTATTAACATGCTGACATAGTACAAACTCGAACATCATGTCAAAGCACTTGGTTAAAGAATTGGAAAGTAGTATCTTTCAACATGCACCTGAATTTTGAGAGGAAGAATCTGGGTTCTTGTAAATGATATCCAAGCCACTACAATACCTCATGTGAATTCCCCCTGGACAACTCATGATAAGTAATAGGGAAGAAAATGACAGGCAGCCAGTAGCCAGCTTGTTAACAAATCACTAGTCTGTTAATACCTGAGATTGGATTTAGGGAGTCATAGGAACACTGAACTCTTTCTCTACTGGGCCTCTCTTTCCTTCAGATCCTCCCATGCCAGAAGCTGTTCCTTACTCTTGACAAAATGCAGAGATTCGTGTTCTCTCTCTCTTATGAAGCTGTGACCTCTCATGTGCCTTTGTAGACGAAGTCCTTGCTCTTTTGCAGATAGAGAAAAGGAGCTCACTTCTATTCAAGTGCTGCCTCTTTCATGAAGCCAACCAAGTTCACCCCAGCCTGAAGTCAAGTCTTGCTGATCTTTCTTAGCACTTTATACCACTGCTCTGACTCATCACGTGCTCCTTTGGATGGTATAACTAAAAGCTACCTGAGGATGAAAATGAAAGTTACTTAGTTGTGTCCGACTCTTTGCAACCCCATGGACTATACAGTCCATGGAATTCTCCAGGCCAGAATACTAGAGTGGGTGGCCTTTCTCTTCTTCAGGGGATCTTCCCAACCCAGGGATCGAACCCAGGTCTCCCGCACTGCAGGCTGACTCTTTACCAGCTGAGCCACCAGAGAAGCCTAAGATACTGGAGTGGGTAGCCTATCCCCTCTCCAGTGGATCTTCCCCACCCAGGAATCAAACCAGGGTCTCCTGCATTGCAGGCGGATTCTTTACCATCTGAGCTACTGGGGAAGCCCCTACATAAGGAAAAAGGCATTTTTTACATGTTGCGTCACACATATGTTACAGGCCACTCCTTGCCTGGACCCTTGAATATTTTTGTTGAAAGAGGAAGTAAATAAATAATGCTATCAGATCACTTTGTCACCAACTGGCTATTTTGTGAGGATAATGGAATCTGTTTCCATATTCATAGAAATATTACTAAGCAAGAGAATCTCAAGACAGCACCTAGAAAACTAGTTACGTGGCTGTACATTCGTATTGTTAAGACAGTTTACACTATATCCATATTGATCTAGAAATTAAATCTGATTTCTATGTGGAACAAACTTAAATTTTATTTCACATGGATGATCAAATAATGGCATAAGTCTTTTAAAAATATGAGAGAAATTTATATTTCATCTTCTATCTGTCCAACTTCGCTGAAAATGAAGTGTAGGGAATGAAAGGATGCGGTTTATCTTGGTGATGTCACAAAATATCCACCAGCATCATGTAAACCAAGTAATTGCAAAAGACATGTCTTCCAGCTAAGCATCATCCTTCAAGAGAAAGGAAAAGTCAGCCCATGAGATTAGCAAAGTAATGTTATCCTTGGACTCCAGTGTAAAATTACAGGAAGTGTCAGGTGAACTTAAGCCACCAGTTGGCTGTTGGGTTTATACAATCAGGACCATCATTTGGCAGTTTCTACTGTTCAGTTCAACTCCTGCTGCGAATACAGGATTCCCAAGATGAATGTACAAAATAAATTATTTTGTATCCTGATAGTTTTCAGACTTACCCAAGAATGATCTAGTGCCTAGATTATATGTGGTCAGGTAAAGAAATATGGCCAAATGCAGTGCCCTCAAGAGAGCCTTGCCACTTCTTATGAAAATCAGACTAAACTGATTGATTCATCCTTGAAATGGACAGCATGCCTTTGGATGGAAAGGAATTGGAATCTGGTAAGACATTGACTCATTCAGAAATTCACTGCCATCCCTGCAACATAGAAGTGTCAGCATGCTAATGTCACAGGCTCAGGGAAACAGTGAGCCAGGAGCAGGCTCTTAATATCAATGGGGGAGTATACTGAACTTTTATAATTGGTAGAATTTCATCCTGGATTATAGAAATACTCTTTAAAAAATCATATGGCCAATCCTAAATCATGTTAAATAATTTTCGTAGCTCTGTTTAAGGTGCAAGTTGATTTACATTCTGTAAAATCACACATGTAATATTTATTACATTCTTTCATCTTCTGTCATAAAGTTTCTTGAATAATTGAACTGTTTGAACTTGGCCTGACTCCCTAGGTGCTCTAACTTCCATTGTTCTCCCACAAACCACACCCTCTTAATTTGAGTGTATGACTTAAGAAGTTTGGAATCCAGGTTTAAGATTGAATTCAATCCAGATAGCATGAAATGGTAAGCAAAGAATAGATTTGGTAAAACGTGCTAATATTATGTGTACTTCTCTTACTCTGGTGAAGTCCTAAATGAGGTATTAGATGTACTTCTTTTGTTATCTTTGATGAGTGAAAATTGGAATGTTCTTCATTTGTGAGGCTTTCAAAGAGAATAATACCACCTTTAAAGATAATATTTTCTGACTTTGTGAAAATTACAATTCTGCCTTCAGTGTGTTCATATGAACTTAAGTGATATTTAAATATCAAAGAGTGAGATGAGAGTCATTATAGAGATCCTTAATTTTTGATGATAAAAAAGGAGATTTAGATCCCAACTGTGTTCTATTGATATTACTTCATTTTTACATGGATGTGTTAGCTTCAGTAATTACACACCCTTTCCTGTATGGCAGAATGCCCAGAACTGAACAAATTCCAGTACAATTATTTACTTTATTTCTCTGAAACTGAAACAGCTCAACTGCTGTACACCTGCTTTTGCAACTTCCTTTTATTTGGCCCCTAGATTTATTTACAGTGAAATAGTTCTCCCTGACACACCTCAGCCCCATGCAGAAGACAGAATTTTTGCTTCAGCTGTAAACAAGCATAGTTTGTAGCCTAGCTAAAAGCATTGTACTTTAAGTACAACACAGAAAACTTCACATGTTCCCTTGTAGTAACTTAGTAATTTTTCTCTTGGTAACTGAATTATCTTGGCAATTGTAATTATATAACAGATAGGAACGTCTTCTTTGCCTGAACTACATCATCAAACCCAAGGTAAGACTGGATCTTTTCTTAGTGACTTCTGTGGGATCATCAGATTATACAGCCTTTTCTCTTTAATATTATGGAATTAAGGCTCAAAGTGGGGACAAGTGGTAGGTGTCTTGCGATACTCTTTGGCCTGGGTTCAAGAATTCTGAATGCTGATACTTGGTTCTTAGGAGACCAGTCTTCTTAAATTGCATGTGACACAGTGAAAATTTAACATTTCTCTTCCATGTGTTAATGATGTAGGGTACCCCCAGTTCGAGTATCTCTGTGGTTAAATAATACAAAAGAGTATAGTTAACAGGTTTATTTATTCATGTATTTGAATGTACAAAAAAAAAATCTGTCCTTATATTGCCAAGTTAGCTAACAACAGGTAAACTTTTACATCTGCCCATGTTTTCCAGTAGTCTGATAAGTGATCAGCTGGACCTGTAAGCACAGTTCCCAAGTCTTTTCATGTCTGAGGAATACATTTTGAATAACTGATTTTTTGTTCTATTTGATTCCCTTGGAGACATCTTTTTAGATGTATTGACACAATAGGTGGTTGTTTTGTTTTACTTTGTTTTGTTTGACGAGCTCTTAACTTCCAGGAGTTCGAACAGCTTCTGTCTGGCTCTTTATCCATAGCTGAGTTACACTTGAAGACCCGGAATACGTAGTAGAAACCCCCCAAATATTTATTGGGTAAATTAATTAATAATGTAAAAATGCTCACTGTCCCACTGTCATTCATTTAAACTTGCTTTTAACTAGGTAAAAAAAAAAAAAAAATATATATATATATATATATATATATATATATATATATATAGAAAGCCTACTCTGAGCAAAGACTGTCCAGAAAAGACATGGAAGAGGTGGTCAGGAGACCTATAAAGGTGGTCTGTTTCATACAATTTCTGCCCTCAGAAGAATACAGAGTTACAAACCATACTGTATATTTTTATTTGTGGTAATTGGCACATAATGAATATTCATTCATTGGAACCACAAAATCCAAGAATATATGTACATTTGTCCCCTATTTTAGTTAATCAGGCTATAGATATATATTGTATTATGCCAGTTTTATGTAAATTTGTTAACTTAGGCATTATTATTAACTATTAGGCAAAATTATTGCTTCAGTTTTTACCATTGAATTAGCTGTACCTTTGGTTTACATTTGAAAGTAATAGAATATTTTTCCTTTATTAACAGTTAAAGTCAACCTTGCCTTTGCATATTTAAAATGATAATTTACTTTTCAGTTGAATAACTCTGTTCATAATTCCTGTTCAGAGTTAAATTATGAATATATGGAACAATTTTTACCCTGTACATACAAACTTTATGATATTAAATGTGAAATGAGTGACTGCTGAGTTGGTGAGATTAAATGGGTGACAGGATCATTCAGCATCAAATTCTTTGTACTGCTTGATTGTTTTTCTTTGCAGAATCATTTCTGGAGAGAAAATTATCTCAGAAACATACTTTTTCCCCATAGGTATAACCTTGAAGTTACTCCACAGCTATTGCAGACAGTTTGTCTTCATGTTTGTGTTCTTCATATCTAAATTGTAGTTTTTGTCACTTTTGCAGAAAAGGGTCCATACGGTGTTACTGAGTATTTTTATTTTATCTGTGTATTCATTCCAAAGTGATCAGATCTGCTTGTACCTCAGCAAAGTAATTTAGGCTTTGAGTATTTTGTTCTAGGCACTCCTAAGAAAAATCATTTAAAATGTAAAGTTGATTTCAAGTAATGCAAAGACAAATCTGTGTCTTAGCTTATAGAATCTTAATAGTTTTTGTGCACTGAAACCTTCATAATATAGAGATTTAAAATAATAGAAAAATTTTGCAAGCAAATTGAAAGAACACATTATTGAAACATGAAGATAAATCATATTATAAAATTCTGTATAAATCATATTTCAGATATGAAAGTGTCTATCATAAATTGGAAGACAGTTTTTTAAATTTATTTATTTTGCAGTTGAAGGATAGTTGCTTTACAGAATTTTGTTGTTTTCTGTCAAACATCAACATGAATCAGTCATAGGTATACATATGTCTGCTCCCTCCTGAATCTCCCTTCCCATCCCACTGCTCTGGGTTGATACAGAGCCCCTGTTTGAGTTCCCTGAGTCATACAGCAAATTCTCATTGGCTCTCTATTTTACATATGGTAATATAAGTTTCCATGTTGCTCTCTCCATACATCTCACCCTCTCCTTCCCCCACCACCCACCCCACTGTCTAAACCCGAGTCCATAAGTCTGCTCTCTATGTCTGTTACTCCATTGCCCCTGAAAATAAATTCTTTGGTACCATCTTTCTGGATTCTGTATATATGCATTAGTATACAATATTTATCTTTCTCTTTCTTACTTCACTCTGTTAACAGGCTCTAGGGTCATCCGCCTCATTAGCACTGACTCAGATGTGTTCCTTTTTATGGCTGAGTAATATTCCATTGTAGGTATTTACCACACTTTCTTTACCCATTCATCTGTTGATCGACATTTAGGTTGCTTTCATGTTCTAGCTGCAGTGAATAGTGCTGCAATGAACATTGGGGTACATGTGTCTTTTCCAATGTTTGTTTCCTCGGGGTATATGCCTAGGAGCGGGATTGCTGGGTCACATGATGTTTTATTCCTAGTTTTTTTAACGAATCTCCATACCGTCTTCCATGGTGGCTGTGTCAGTTTACATTCCCACCAACAGTGCAAGAGGGTTCCCTTTTCTTCACACCGTTTCCAGCATTGATTTTTTGTAGACTTTTTGATGAGGGCCATTCTGACCGGTGTGAGGTGGTATCTCATTGTAGTTTTGATATGAATTTCTCTAATAATGGGCAACGTTGGGCATCTTTTCATGTGTTCATTAGTCATCTGTATGTTTTCTTTGGAGAAAGGTCTGTTTAGCTCTTTTTCCTGCTTTTTAATTGGGCTGTTTGTTTTTCTAGTATTGCCTTGTATGTGTTGCTTGTATATTTTGGAAATTAATCCTTTGTCAGTTGTTTCATTTGTTATTGTTGTCTCCCATTCGGAGAGTTGTCTTTTCACCTTGTTTATAGTTTCCTTTGCTGTACAGAAGCTTTGCAAGTTTAGTTAGATCCCACTTGTTTGTTTTTTGGGGTTTTTTCCCCCATTATTTTAGGAGGTGGGTCATAGGAGATCTTGATTTGATTTGTGTCATCGAGTGTTCTGCCTATGTTTTTCCTCTAAGAGTTTTATAGTTTCTGGTCTTACATTTAGGTCTTCAATCCATTTTGCATTTATCTTTGTGTGTGCTGTTAGAAAGTATTCAAGTTTCATTCCTTGACATGTAGCTGTCCAGTTTTCCCATCACCACTTATTGAAGAGACTGTTTTGCCCCATTGTATATTCTTGCTTCCTTTGTCAAAAATAAGGTACCCATAGGTGTGTGGCTTTATTTCTGGGCTCTCTAACTTGTTCCATCAGTCTATATTTCTGTTTTTGTGCCAGTACCATACTGTCTTGATAACTGTAGCTTTGTAATATAATCTAAAGTCAAGAAGGTTGATTCCTCCAGCCCCGTTCCTCTTTCTCAAGACTGTTTTGGCTATTCAAGGTATATTGTGTTTCCATATGAGTTGTGAAATTTTTTTGTTCTACCTCTGTGAAAAATGCCAGGTAGTTGGATAGGGATTGCATTGAATCTGCAGATTGCATCTGGTAGTATAGTCATTTTCATAATATTGATTCTTCCAACCCAGGAACATGGACTATCTTTCCAGCTGTTTATGTTATCTTTGACTTCTTTCATCAGTATCATAGTTTTTCTGTATACAGTTCTTTTGTCTCCTTAGGTAGGTTTCTTCCTAGATATTTTTATTCTTTTTTTGCAGTGGTGAATGGGATTGATTCCTTAATTTCTCTTTCTGATTTTTCATTGTTAGTATATAGGAATGCAAGTGATTTCTTTGTATTGATTTTGTATCTCACAACCTTGCTAAATTCACTGATTAGCTCTAGCAATTTTCTGATAGTATCTTTAGGGTTTTCTGTGCATAGTATGTCATTTGCAAACAATGAGAGCTTTACTACTACTTTTCTGATCTGATTTCTTTTATTTTTCTTCTTCTCTGATTGCCTTAGCTAACATATTCCAAAACTATGTTGAATAATAGTGGTTGAGAGTGGCACTCTTGTCTTGCTCCTGATCTTAGAGGAAATGCTTTCATATTTTCACCATTGAGAGATAGTTTTCTTAGAATTGAAATCTTTTGGCTTTTGAAGGAAAATTTAATTTTCCTTTCGAAATTGGAGTTCTAGGCATTTCAAATTTGAATTTCAATTTGTAGGCCTTTACATGTGAAAATTCCTATAAACCAGCATGATATAAGAATAATATTAATCATGTGGTATTATCTACTCTGATATGCACATATCAGATTAATACATTTTCCTAAAATTATTCCTAAAGCCTAAATCAAGATAAAGGTCCTCATCCACCACATATATGGCCTTCTAATCTGTTCTGGTGGAATCAATTCTTAACTCTTTACTCAGCATTCTGTTTTCCTTTAGAAATTCTTTTCTATCAAAAATTGACATAAACCCATCATTTTTTCCATTTGCAAAATATTTTCATAAATTGTTTTATTAATAAAAGAGTAAACCTGTCTTGCCCAAGTGTAGAATAAATTGGCACCTTCTTTTTTCACTCATGACCTTATCTGCCTTCTATGTTTCTTGCTTAAAAGAAACAGTTGTTGGAAGAGGGCAAGCTTACTGGATTTTCCCTATTGTCCCAATTTGCTCAATTATTTCTTAGAAAGATGAATGTTGGTTTTTTCTTATAATGTAAGCAATTAACAGCAGGATCTTGATTTTTCTTTTTGTTAGCAAAGTATAATGAAAAAGTGAATTGTTACTAAATTATTTTGTGGAAAAATACATCTTAGTAATTGCTGTTGTTGGCATTATTCCCAGCTGATTAGAAGATTTGATGGTCTGTAGGTAAGAAGATGAAACTTAGATAGGTGTGGATACTGAACAGAGTGCTGTTTCACTTAATTTATTTGATCTGCACTATAGAATAGGGAAAACATTTTTATTCATGCAGAACGTGGATTTAATTGGATTTCTTTTTTTAATATCATACCCTTTAAAAACTTCTCTTGATTTCCCATTGAAAACTGTGAAGATGCCCACCCTATTGTCAGAGTTGGAGAGGAGTTCTACTATAAGGACAATAGAACAAAATTGAAAAGAATGATTAGCAGATATTTATGTTAGATCTGATGTTGTAAGTACAGAGACCCTACATTGCTTTATGTGACTTCCCTGCTTTTCAGTACAGTCAAATTGCTGTCTCTTCTCTTTCTGCCACCTTCATCACCACTACTACTACAGGAAACAGGTGAAAAACTTTAGAAAAGATCTTATCACTGTTAGTGAGATATAAAAGGCAATAAACTCTGTAGAATAGAAATCCATTAGGAAACTAATAATCTAACAAATATTATTACTTAAACTGTGTGCCAGGCATTGTGCTAAGTGCTTTACATGAAGGATTTCTTCTATTATTTATCAAACGTTTATGAATTGTGAAAATCTGTAAGGTTTTTTTAACCACTGAACATGTGATACAAATTTCTTGTTCTTTGCATTTTTCCACTTGAATAGACTAAATGAGAAAATATATAGCCTCGAGCTATACAAGTAAGTTGTTCCAGTAAATTGTTTTTAATCTTTATATCAGCCAGGATGTTTTCAGTTGCTTGTAACTAAAAACCTAGAATCATACAGATAGTTATTATTATTACTACTATTTACAGATGGGAAAATTGAAACTCTGATAAAGTTGAGTAATGTGTCAAAGCTTACACAGTTAATAAATAGGAAATCTAATATTCATACCCAAGGAGTTATACTCTAGAGATGCATAGTAAATAATTGACATCTACAGTGGAGGTAATAAAGGGAAGATAGATAGATAAGAAAATTGAATTACTATTGTTGACAAATATTATTTGAGAAGTTATCTTGGAATATGGAAGAAAAGAACAGAAAAGATGTAGATGTCCCTAGACGTGGAGGCCAAAGAGAATATATCTAACACAAGTATTGTGGATATTCTTGAAAAAGATGTTAGAATAATTAGAGCAGAAATAATACTTAAATATAATTTTGAAAGTTTTTCTAAGCAGAAAATATAGCTCTGAGTATACAGATTTGAAGTGGTCAGCACAGGCATCACATATGGAAAATGGACCTGTCCAGGAATAATTTTGACCGTTTTATGTTATACAAAGATGAAGAGGAAGAGGATTCTAGAAGAATCCATATAAATAGTTTAACTACAAATGATAAGATCAGACTGATATATAACTTGGTGTGGAGCAGTGTGTTTAGAGTATTGAGGGGGGAAAAATGCTTATAGTCCAGGAGTTTTATACCCAGCTAGAATGTCTTCAGTGTATGAAGAATGAAAAATATACTTTCAGACATTTAAGAAATCGTAAAATGGATTCACTCTTGTACCCTGGTACCCTTTAATAATAATAGTTGAAGATGTGCTCCCTTCAGAGAATAACCAAATATAAGACTCAAGAATGAGAAATTTATGGTATAAAATAGCTAGTACATCATCTCTTACTTGATTAAGATTCCAAACCAGGAATCTAGGGTTATTTTATGCTATCAGTTAGATTTTGCAGTTCTTCTCCAGTGCTTTCCTGTCTCTTATGATCCCCAAACTATATTCTCTTTCACATAGTTCAGATGGATATATTACTCTGTCTGGTGACGATCACTGTTAGCCATTGGTAGTATTCTGATTCACTCTTGATGATAGTAGGTAAACTGCATATGTGTTTTAGGTACTCCACAGGAAGAATGCCTCATCGGTGTAGGGTATCATTTAGACATTTGGTGGCATTTTTCATTATCACAGTACTTAAGATGTTTTGCAACCTATAAGCTTATATTGAATGCTCTGAGTCATGGTTTGTTGGCTTATTGAATTTGCAAAGACAAAGAAAAAAAATCTTCAGTTTGAGCTGGGAACACATTTCTATACATGTTTTTATCTTTCTTGAATCTATGCATACTTTAACTGTATGTAAAACATCAGTGTCAATGGTATCATCTTAGGTATGTTAAGATATGTATTTACTTAGAAGTACTCTTATAAGGAAATTCCCAAAGGTATTCTAGACTATGAGGACTAGAACTGTGTCCTTAGCACAGGACAGATAGGTTAAAGGAGTTTAGCAGTTACCTGTCAGATGAGTGAATAAAATAAATGCAATATGTGCTGAGTAATTACAAATGAAAAAGAAAAATACAGTAACTACCTAGTAAAAGGGAGGTATTTGACATTAGCAGACAATTAACAAAAAAAGGGATATAAATAATGTGCCTGTGAAATAATATTTTTACCACACTAGTAATTATAGAAATACATATTAAAATAATGAAAATATATCTGCCTTTCATATTGGTAACAGTTAAAGAGTAAAAAACTGTGTGAGTACAGTGATGTTAGCAATTTCATGCAGTATTGCTAAGAGTAAATTGGCAACCATTTTGTAAAGCACTTTAATGATATGTGTAATAAAGGCTTTAGGAATGGTTATATCTTTGGTCCAGTAATTCCAATTCTAAGTGTCTAGTCTAAGGAAATACTAAGTGTTAACACAAAAATATTAATCATAGTGATGTTGATGATATCTAAAAATTGTCAACAGTTGATTGTCTAATAAAGTGGAATGAATACATAATAGTACATGAGTAAAAAAGGTTTTACACAGCATTTAAAAATCACATTTCTAAAGAATTTTTAATGACAGGAAAAACTCATAATACAAATGAAAAGATGAGGCATCTAACCATACAGGTAAAAATTTGCTATAGAAATGCACATGAGTGTATTCATGTGTGTATATGTGTGTGTACACATGCACATGTGCAATCATTAATAAAACAAGAGAGACTTCTGAATACTGAGTAAGTATCTTAAGGCTTTTTCCTTTGTATTTTCCCAATTTCCTTATAAAAGTCATGTAATGCTTAATAAAAATTCTGAAGCCATAAAATAATATGACTGAAGTTTTCAAAAAGATAATAAAAAGGTTCAGTTCAATTCAGTCACTCAGTTGTGTCCTGCTCTTTGCGACCCCATGGACTGCAGCATGCCAGGCTTCCCTGTCCATCACCAACTCCCAGAGCTTGCTCAAACTCATGTCCAGTGAGTCAGTGATGCCATCCAACCATCTTGTCCTCTTTCGTTCCCTTCTCCTGCCTTCAATCTTTTCCAGCATCAGGGTCTTTCTAATGAGTCAGCTCTTCGCATCAAGTGCCAAAGGATTGGAGCTTCAGCATCAGTCCTTCCAGTGAATGTTCAGGATTGATTTCCTTTAGGGTTGACAGTAAAAGGTTACCATAGACTAAACTGACAGAGAAGGAAAGAAAAGAAGTAAGTGTATATAGATTGCAAGTTGTGGGAAATATGTCAGATAAATCATGGTTGGAATGGAAAATTTAGCATCACTGTGATGGCAGCCTGCAGATCCAGAGGGTATCATAGCACAGTGATTAGGAGCAGCAGCTCCCACTTCTGACCCTGGCTATGCTGTGTGACTTTGAGCAGGTTACTTTAGATAGAGGCTCCTGTGTCTTCGTTTGTAGTAAAATGAAGGATAACGGTTCCAATCTTTCTGAAGCAGTGAGTATTCAGTAAACATTCACCGGCATTCAAGGATACAGTTGTTACCCTTGAGATGATATGAAGAAAGGTTGTGGAAGCAGCAAGTTCTAGCCCAGGGCCATGTAGGAAGCACCTGCATCCAAACTGAAGACTATTCAAAGGCGCGGGTCCAGGCTGAGCCTTGGCCCATGGAAGGAGTTCTGTCCAGAGGACCCGGCAGAGGCTGTATGCCTTAGGGCCCCTGTGGCATCATGCTGATGAAGCGGATGGGAGGAGTCAACATCTTTCTGCACCCATGGAGATAGGGGTTGTATCATCGTCAAGCAGTTCTGCATATCCAATTATCTGTAAATACCTTTACACAGTATATTCAGAAATCTCATTATGAGATTCCTCAGCTATATCTTTACCAGTTGCTTGGAGGGCTTTTCTACAAAGAATCCTTAAGTCAGAAAAGAAAGATGTAGAGAAGTGTACCAAATAACTGTGTTTTTGGAGGGCTCAACTCAAGGATATAAACTCCAAGGATGCTTTCCACTGTATTTCAGAGCTTAGTGTCTGATACTAATCAACTTTCCATACTTGTTGAATATATATTTATTGAAAATATCTGTGTGTTCATGGAAAATAGGTAGGGAACAAAACTCAAACATAGTAGCAAACATCAGAGTCACTTCATGAAGTAGTCACTCCCTAGGAATAGTGAGGGTAGAAGTAAGAAGCTCCTTCCCCCAAAAACATAGTAGGAGGGGGGTTACATATCCAAAAAAAGAAAATAGAAGTTTCCTAATGACATGTGTCTGAAAATTTATACCTGATATTTTTTCCCTTCCATTATAAAAATCAAGTCTGCCTAAAAATGGTAGTCATGAGAGATTTGTTCAGAAATGAATGTTCATTTCTAAAGTGGAATGGTGATCCTCACGTCTTGTCCAGGACCACACTACACTTGGGCTTCCTCTGCTTGCACAAACAGCTGCCTCTCTAACCCCACTGCCTGGGGACAGCAGACTGACTGCTTCTCAAAATGATGTCACTCACTGAGGGTAAGGAGTGAGGCATCTGTCCTGACATGATTATATTTTCCAGCTTTTAAGTGCTTCTAGCAATATTTCATTGAAAATGTAGCCTTAGTGAGTCATGTCTAAGCCTGAAGAAACACTGGTGCTCTTACAGAGAAGTTGAGAGTTTGTCATTGCTGGAATGGCTCATACCTCTAATTTATTCTTGCCTTCCATAACCTGGATGAAATCCAAGCCCAATTGTATCCACTCTGACTGATTTATTTGAACTGGCAGAACTCACATGTGTAGACTCTAAATGTTCTCTTATGATATATTCCTACACAGAAGAAAGTAAATGTAGTAATTAGAACTGTCTTATTTTATGACTAGAACTATGAAAAAAAAAAAAAGGAGCCTTTTCCAATACAATTCTTATATTTGGAAAATAACATCCCAGCTTCAAAATCCTTTAGCCCGGGCAGACTAGGAATACACAACGAAATGGAGTAGATTGGCCACAGACTTGCAAAGCACAAGGTCCAGTTTGTATTCTGTGGCTGTTTTAGGTAGCATTTTGACTGCCCGAAATAGGTTTTTAAACGTCTTGAGAAAACCATGTTCCCCAATTCAGATTTTGATTCCCACAGCAGAGTAGTACTGGCAAGTTCGAAGGTCATGTACCTTTGACACCTCAGAAAAATGTCAGATGGCCACCTGAGAGCCAGGTTGTGAGGGAGGAGGTTACCAACCAGGAGAACTGAGCCAAAAAAGAATAGCTCTCTCCCACAGTCTTCAGTAGGACATGCTGGAGGGTGCTGCTGGCCACTGGGCAAGCTAGTCAGTCCTGGGACCCTGCAGAAGAGGCACATGGAGCCCTGAGCTGAGGCGGGGAGCGGGGGCGGGTCAGTTTGTCCTGAGGACATCACTGTACCATGGGAATATTTTCAAATGTTAGCCTTGTTCTTATTTATACTAATAATCTGATAATCCTGACTCATCAATGAACTCTTACAGAGTTTCACTGTACCCTTACAAAGAATTCAGTCATTTCTTAGTAGAATGGGAAGCAGGCAGACATTGATGTCAGGCTGACTTGGATTCAAATCCAAACTCCCACAAGTAGCTTTATGCTATTGGGGAAGCCCCTTAACCTTTCATAGCCTGTTTCCTCTGTGAAATTACAACAGGGCCCAGTTTGTAGGTTATATAGGGTGTATATTTAAAATGCCAGTAAAGTGCTTGGTACTTAATAGGTGGTCAAACCCCTCTCTAGAAGCAGAGCTGTCAGGTATTTCATTAATGTTGAAGTTTTTTGTCTTTGGGGTTTAGTAATAAAACTGGCATTCAGATCTGATTGCTCCTGAAATTGCTTTTGCAAAAGGAAGCCACCCACAAGTGTGGTGTATTGTTTACCCTGTTGCTCTTTGTTTCCTGCAGAGCATTTAGTTTTCATTTTCATCTACTGGAAATCTTTATTTCCCAATCTTTCAGTTTTGTTTGGTGAATTGAAAAAAATCCCACTCCAACCCCTTGTTTCTTGTTAAAACCTGCCTTAGAACTCTTCATTGCCTGAAATGGATTTAAACATTCTGCAGTCCAAAATAATGTCGTAGGATTATTCTGAAAGAACTCTCTGCTGGATCCAAGAAGCCATTAATTGTTTTGAGACTATGAACCGTAGCTGGTGGAAGTGGCAGATTCTGACTCGGTGCAGGAGATGTGCTGAAGCAGTCTGGTGTGCTTCAGGTCCTGCAACTGCCACAAGGAGGTAGGCAGTGCTGTGGTTTGAGCCCCAACCCCTTGAAGGCTGTTTCCAAATGGTCATATTGTGAAGAATCCACCCATTTCCTTAAATCAATTTAGAAAAAGGAATTATTTCTTGAATAATTTTGTAATACTTTCAATTTTAGATATTAGACCCGCACATGCTCTGCGATACATTGCATTTAGTAAGCCCTTATTTATCTGTAGGAGATGTCTAGAATTCCTATCAAACTGACAGCAGAGATGAGACTCTAATAGGAAATAGTAACCTCTGACTTCCTTTTCTTACTGGGTGCTAAGAAACAGTGCTGTGATGCTGTGACAGTTGCTGTGTATCTGTACACCAAGCACAAATTATTGACAGTTCTTAGTTACTGTTGACATTTATTGAGTACCAATGTGTATGACACTGACTCACATAAGCACTTTGTATGTATCACCTCATGTCATCCTCACAGAGTCCTAGAGTCAGTCACTGTATTAGTCCCGTTTTACAGCTGAAGTAGCTGAGGCTTAATGAGTTTGTAAAACTTAAATCTATCAGAATGTAGACACTTTCATCCACAGCAGAAACCCTTGTTCCTAGAACGAGGCCTGCTGCAAAATAGACGCTCAACTGGTGTTTGCTGGATGACTGCACTTCATAAAGTTCACACATCTGATTAGAATTCAGGAGTTGACAAAGGATTCAATTCCAGGGACTCTCAGATACTAAAGCCTGTAGCTTAAACTTACATGTTTTTCTGCCCCTCCTTTCCCTTAATCAGCCCTCTGTTAGACAGTTTCAAGAAACAGAGGACATGATCCCCACCCTCTAGATGCATAATCCAATGAAAGATGCTTAAAACCCAGTAAAGATGTTCAGAATATACTTGCTAAGCTTCAGAATACGAGTTGAGGCAATTAGGCATTAAAACAGTCAACTCTGCCATAAATGTGTGTTAATTGGGCTTCAGGTTTAGCTGCTCTGAAAAATGAGACATCAAAATATCATGGCTTAAATAAACAAGATAGAAACATGCTTCTGTCACAGAACATTCCAGAGAGAAGTGGTCCAGAGCTGCCAAGACAGCTTTGCCTCATGGCTGCCGTCAGCATTGTAGACAGCTCCCAGTTCTCATCGGGTTCTGTCAGGAGGTAAGGGTGGAGCGTCAGGGGAGCAGATGTGTTCCTTTCGGAGGGCATTGTCTAGCAAGGCTTGTTCCTCTCAGGCATTGAACTGGGTGAACTGGATCATGTGGCCACAGCGAGCAGCCTCAGAAGCTGGAGACTGCAGGCTCCAGCTGAATTCAGATAAAATTATGATCAACGACTAACAGTTTTTCCCACAGTCCACTTGGCAAAAGTGTGGGTGTCCTGGTCTGTGGGCCTTGTTCCTCTTCTGCCCTCTTTTCTATCTGGCTTCCTCTACCTTCTTGATTAGTGCTGGGCTGGGCTGAGCTGTACTGGGTGTTCACTGTGGGCTCAGCAAAGGTCAGAATCATTACACTGATTTTTATATTCTCTGTTTAACATTTTTAAGTGAGATGCTGTGGAGGATAGACTAAAATTTGATTTCCTTGTGTTTAGTTTTTAAAATTTATTTTATTAGAGTGTAGTTGACTTACAACATTGTATTAATTTCTGCTGTACAGCAAAGTGAATCAGTTATACATATATATATAATTTTCCTATTTTTTTCCATTATGGTTTTTCACAGGATATTGAATGTATTGATAGTTTCCTGTGCTGTATATACTAGTTTACATCTGCTAATCCCAAACTCCCAATCCATCCCTCCCCCTCAAGCCTCACCCCTTGCCAACCATAAATCTCTTATGTCTGTGAGTCCATTTCTGTTTTGTAAATAAGTTCTTTTTTTTACTATTTTTTTTGGATTCTACATATACGTGGTTATCGTATAATATTTGTCTTTCTCTTTTTGACTGACTTAGTATGATATTCTCTAGGTCAATCCATGTTACTATAAATGGCATTATTTCACTCTTTTTTGTGGCTGAGTAGTATTCCATTGTGTATATTTACCGCATCTTTATCTATTCATCTGTCAATGGACATTTAGATTGTTTCCGTGTCTTGGCTGTTGTGAATAGTGCTGCTATTTACAGAGGTGTTAGTATTTTTTTGAATTACAGTTTTCTCTGGATATATGCCCAGGAGTGGGGTTGCTGAATCACATGACAACTCTAGTCTTTTAAGGAACCTCCATACTGTTTTGCAGGCTTCTCTTGTGGCTCAGCTGGTAAAGAATCCACCTGCGATGCAGGAGACCTGGGTTTGATCCCTGCATTGGGAAGATCCCCTGGGAAAGGGAAAGGCTACCCACTCCAGTATTCTGGCCTGGAGAATTCTGTATTATGGAGAATTCTAGAGAATTCTTGGCTTGTATAGTCCATGCAGTCGCAGAGTTGGACACGACTAAGTGACTTTCACTTCACTGAATTACTGTTTTCCATATTGTCTGCACCATTTCCATTCCCATCAGCAGATGTATGAGGGTTCTCTTCACACCCTCTCCAGCATTTATTTGTAGATTTTTTGAAATGATGGCCTCATGGTGATACCTCATTGTGATTTTGATTTGCATTTCTCTAATATTTACTGATTTGAGCATCTTTTCATGTGCCTGTTGGCCATCTGTATGTATTCTTTGAAGAAATGTCTATTTAGATTTTTGCCCTTTTTTTGACTGGATTGTTTTGTTGTTGAGTTTAGTTTCCTTGCGTTCTCAATAAGTGTCTATCTTTAAATGCTCTTTTGTTTCCCCTTTAAGCCTAAATATGCCAATTTTTGAAGTCCTGTTAATATTGCTTGAATTTTTTTAAAAGCCCTCATCAAACTTTTCATGCTCTTGCCATCTTGTAACATAGTAATGGAAATTACTAAATATGCTATGATATCTTAATGTTTCATTTATATTTCTTTACTTCTCTGTTCCTGCATTTGGAAAAATTATATTACCCCAGGGTCTTAAATTTAAATATATTTTCATAATGTCATCAGGTCTCTCTCCAGAGTTACATCTGTTAGTTTTTTTCCCCTATAATACTGAAAATTTTCCCTCTACAGTTTATAACTAGAAATGAGTAAATTTCACAATATAATCTCAACAAAACATTACTCTTTTAGGAAAACAAAAGTTTTCTAATACAAACTTTTTAATCCTTAGTAGGAAAGTTATCTATCCTTTTTAAACTTTTTATTCCCAGTACCTAGAACAATGCTCAGCATGTGACTATAGTACTCCAATATTTGTTGACTAAATCATATTTAACTTTAAGGTTAAAAAAAAAAATTCTCCATTTTAGTCTGTAGGCTTAGTTTAAAATATTGCAAAATAATACACTTAGTGTTTGACTACAGTAACTATCCCCTGTGTGTGTGTATGTATGTGGGTCGCTCACTCAGTCATGTCCCACTATTTGTGGCCTCATGGACTATAGCCCACCAGGCTTCTTTGTCCATGAAATTCTCCAGGCAAGAATACTGGCGTGGGGTGCCATTTCTTTCTCCAGAGGATTTTCCCCACCCAGGGATCAAACCTGGGTCTCCTGCTTTACAGGCAGATTCTTCACCATCTGAGCCACTGGGAAATACCTCTAAATAACCAATATATTTACATACAGCACATGCTTACACACAGATGTATGCATTCCCATGTATACGTACACACGTGCATTTGTTTGGAGGCCAGGCCACTGAAAACTTCACCCCTTTGAAACATTCTAAGAATTGCTATGAAAATGTCCTTATAAGGCCCTCACTCTCAACCTTATTCCATCTAGTTTGCAGCATATAATTTGATTATTTTTGTATTTCAGTAGATTATGTTTTGGCTGTGCAAATTTAGCCCAGGAGTTGAGAAGCGGGGAGGTGAGGAGAGGGAATAGAGGGGAGGAATAAGAAAGGAGGATGGACATCAGAATTAGCAGAGGGACTGTGACAGCGCCAGGTGACATTCCTGTATCACAGAAGGACACAGAACAACTCAAAGGCGGGTCTTAATACCCAAGCATTAGTGATGCCACCCTATGGTTGTGGTTGTGCATGTTTTGTTGATAAGATTATGATTAATTATTAAGAAAAGCGTGTGTGTTCCATATATTCTATTTAACAAATCAGAAGAAAGCACAACATCTTAGGTGTGTTTGAAATCAGAAAATAAATTGCCTTTTGGAGGATTAGCTTTGGATATCCAGAAATTTTAATCCTGTGAAGCAACTCTTTACTCAAAGATGACAGAGAAATGAAAAATTATTAAGTAGTATAAAGAATCCATGTAGCCAGTTTTAGAAAGGAATGCATGAAAAGGTTGTAACTAGGAAGAAGAGCGCTAAGGGAGCAGACCAGTTCTAGCCATCCTAGTTATCCTTATCAGAGAGGTAGGTAGAATTTTGTTAATAGGATGATAATTAGTGTTTACCGTGCACTTGGGCCAGGCACTGTGCAGGTGATGGCAGTGTGTATACTAATTAAGTTCCCCCCAGTAGCTCTGTGATCTAGGAATTGTGCAGATTATCTTAAATATTTTAAACACAGATTATTTTAAATGCATGGGAAATGAGGTGTAAAAGGGTTAAGTTGCTGTTTGTGAGCAGTAGTAATGAAGAATTTGTTTTGTTTGATGACATTGAGTATTTAATGTGGTCTAATTGGACGTGCCACCAGAAGCCAGAAGGTCCTCTATTCTCATTCAGGCATCTGTCCAACTCTGTCTACACATAACTGTTCACATGCTTCATCTGTCCAGACATTAGGAGAGCACAGATCCATGGCACGAGAGAGCCCTCTTTACATGCGGGTGCAAATGGGGAGTAGTAACCGTGCAGTGACATTTAAGGAAACTGGAGCTCAGTGAAGGAACCACCACTCTCCCACCCTCCATCCGTCCCTTCACACACGCTCACTCACTCACTCACTCCTCCTTTTACCCTCAAAGGCCTCTCAGTCACCAGACCAGGATCTGATTCCGTTCTCTCCACATGCCCATGTCACTGGGCACCCAGAGACCCAGAACATGTAGTCTTGAGTCCTGAGCATGGCAGAGAGCAGGCCTAATTTACATATTTAGTTGGGAGCTACTGGGTACTGGAAAGTTGAGCTTTCATACTGATTAGCTTGGTTATCTCAGGAGGAAGTCTTTCTTTGCTTCCCCTTTGGGGGCCCAGCTTCCTCACCAGACACCTGGGCCTCCTCTATTTCTCTGTATACTCTCACTTTACCAGCTGTTTCCCCTTCCTGCAGCCTCAGTTTTGTCCTTTTTTGCTCCTCCTATAACCCCACCAGAAGCACTGTCTCTTGTTGTTTGTTCAAAGAAAGGGAAGTGGAAAAAGAGACTTAAAATTTTGAGATATGGGTAAGTCTGTTCTTCTAAGTTGTAAACTGCTGGAGGGCAAGTGCCCTTGTTCTACATTGCAAGGCATTAATAAAATCTCATGAACTTAATGCTTTTTATAGTAACAAAGCACAACTATAATGGAATTTAATCATATGCAGAAGTTAGGATTTTCCTAATAATACCTACATTCAGTTCATAAACTTCACACATATTTAAACTTGCTTCCAGTAGTTATTCATCATATCCATGAAAAATTATAGCTGTTCATTTATATATATATATATAAATATATATAATTATATAAATATATATAATGTATATAAAAATGTGTGTGTGTGTAATATATCTGCATATTTACCACCTAATGACATGCCTTGTTTCTAACCTGGTACCATAGTTTTTCCTATTTGTAAACTTGTGATAAAATGTCATAAGTGCATTGTATAATATGATCTAATTAGTTTAATATTTATAAAAATTCTTTGAACGTAAGTTCTGTACACTTGACAATCAGTTGTGCCAAGAATTATGATTGCTTTCTTCATGTAATTCCCAGGACCCAGTTTCTCCTACGTATAGTTTCTCTCATGATCAATCAAAAAAGGTTTATATGCAGTGTCTTTGAAAACACTTCAAAATTAGAAGTGTTTATGGTTGAGGGAGATAGTGGATTATATTATACTTGCTAGTTTTAATCTTGAAAATAAATTAATTGTAAGCTCAGATTAAATTGGTATCTCTTCAGTCATTTATATCTTCAGTCATTTATACCTTGACATTTGGATTCTACCCATCAAACTCTGCATTATGCTGTCAGATTATTTTTAAAATGTATCCTGAGGGAGGCGCTGGAAGCTGAGGTTGGCCTGGAGGTTGTGGAGAATGGAAAGTGTGATGGAGGCACAGTCCCCGATGGCCGAGGGCGGCTTCAGCCAGGTCACCCGCAAAGGCGGCCGGCGAGCGAAGAAACCGCAGGCCGAGCAGCCGTCCCCGCTGGAGGAGGGAGGCGACGCGACCTGCATGGACACCGAGGAGGCCCGACCCGCAAAGAGGCCCGTCTTCCCGCCCCTCTCCGGGGACGGGTTCCTGAGTGGAAAAGAAGAAACCAGGAAAATTCCAGTCCCAGCTAACAGATACACGCCATTAAAAGAGAACTGGCTGAAGATATTTACTCCTATTGTGGAGCATTTGGGGCTTCAGATACGCTTTAACTTGAAATCGAGGAATGTTGAAATCAGAACTTGTAAAGAAACCAAAGATGTTAGCGCTCTGACAAAGGCAGCTGATTTTGTGAAAGCCTTCATTCTTGGGTTTCAGGTGGAGGATGCACTTGCCCTTATTAGACTGGATGACCTCTTTCTAGAGTCTTTTGAAATTACAGATGTTAAACCTTTAAAGGGAGACCACCTGTCCAGGGCAATAGGCAGAATTGCTGGCAAAGGAGGAAAGACCAAATTCACCATTGAGAACGTGACCCGGACGCGGATAGTTTTAGCTGACGTGAAAGTTCACATCCTTGGTTCTTTTCAAAACATCAAGATGGCAAGAACCGCCATTTGCAACCTCATTCTGGGAAATCCTCCATCAAAGGTTTATGGCAATATTCGAGCTGTGGCTAGCAGAGCAGCAGACCGATTCTGATTTCGCATCAAAGACTTTTAATACTTGACCTATATAAAGAAAAAGACTTCTACCCGTGGTCACCCGACACCGTATGAAGAACTTTTCAGTCATGGGTACCATTATTATACTAGCACATTAAGTATAATTTTATCATTATTTCCATTTTAAATCACATGTAGCAGGTTTGTGTAGTTTATAATCCTTTCATTTGAGGGGGAACCTCTTATTTTAAGCAAGAGTTCTTTATTTTCTGAGTTTTTTATTTATAAATTTATAGTGTTTTCTAACTTTATAAACATTTCTCTGTCAGTTGTAATTAAAAGAATTATCTCAGAAAATCCCTCTGAATTGTGACTCTTAATAGTGTGTGGTGTGTGAATATTTTAGACCCAGGTCATAAACAGGAGTTTGAATATACTCTGAAATAAGAAAGACTAAACTTTGTACCAATTTTTGCAGTTTGTAAAAATAAGTGTTCAATAAAAGCAGTCAGACCTTAGCAGTATTAGGTTTATTTCTTCTAAGTAGTAAGGTGAAATGTAATAAAAGAGAATTTTTACCCCTAAGAAAACTACTGTATTCTGCAAATGTAATAGATTGTTTTAACAAGCAAAAAAAAATAATAATAAAATGTATCCTGAATTTGTAACACTATTTTGGGATTTATTTGAATTGAATTTTATGTAAGTAGAAAATTTTATGTGATAAAAGAACATTAAATATAATGAATAAGTAAAAGATTTCAAATGCCTAGCTTTTTAGATTCCTTTAACCAAAGAATTTAGTGAAGTCCTTTCCCCAATTTACTTTTTCATATAGTTTGGGGGGTTTGTTATTGTTGTTCAAACATAATTTTTCTTCAGATTTTTGCTTCACTTTCCTTGAAAGATTATGAAAACCATCTCTATTACTTGATTATTGTTGCACTCTAAACCTGCAAACAGAAAATGCTTAGGTAAAGATGGTTAGGTGGTATAAACAAAAGGCAGTGTATATTTAAAACATGATGCTTTTTTGGAATGTTGCTTTTCTAGGTAGTCACAAGATACTTGGGAGTTCAGTTGACCTCCGTATACAAGAAACAAAAGTGATATTTTTGTTGGGATAGTAACAGCACAGGGCATGAGCCAAAAATTGTAAGCAGTAATTAGCCCAGTGTGTCAAATTCAACCTAATTTCACTTTTGAGAAAAATACTCCCTCTCAAGCAGCTCAGCTTGGTGGATAGAAGATTAAAACAACCACCACAAAGAAACAAGGGGAAGCACTGAGACCCAGATTATGAATAAAAAGCAGTGGGGTATGATTTATGGACTGAGAGAAAAGTAAGCTGGGCCTGTATACATGAATGACTGAAATACCAAAGTTCAGGTGGTAAAAGGTAAGAGATGAGTTGTAATCACACAGCACAAGGCTAGAGTAAGTCAGACATTTTTTTTTATGTTCATTCTGTCACTGAACGCTGGGTGATTTTAGAAAAGACTTGACTTCACAGCATTTCAGCTTCCCTACTGATTAGGTGGCCAGGGATGGTATGGCAGCTGTTCAGAGAATGGCATTTGGAGTCTGACCAGTCTGGTTTGAACTTTAAACTCGGTTTTAGTGTAAGTGTTAAATCAAACTGGTAACTTATCTATGGCAAGTATGTTTCAAGAATTTTATCAAGTTTCAAGAATTAATTTTGCATTGTGAAATGCAAATTTGTATTCTTTTACACATTTTTAAGAGGAAAGTAGACTAATAGAGGAAGAAAAAAGCTGTAGTACATCTCAATATCTGATAGTATATATAACATTACATTTATACCAAAACTAGCAGAGACATTATATGATTTTAAAAAACTATAAACCATTATCCCTCTTGAATATAAATATAAAAATATTTTATAAAATATTACAGAGACCAACTCAACAATATATAAAAATTTAGATCATCATGACCAAGTATGGTTTATCCCAAGAATGCAGGTTTGGCTTAGCATTTGAAAATTTTGCAGTGTAATTGACCAGATTAATAGAAAAAGAGAGAGAAAACCCACATCATTATCTCAGTGGATAAAGAAAAAGCATTTGATAAAATTTCAGTGCCCATTCATGATGAAGTCTCTCATCAGGCCCAGATAAAGGGCATTTATGAAAAATTTAAAGCTAGTGTTATATTTCATGATTAAATATATTCCAAGGTTGTAACCAGTACAGTAAGGCAAGAAAAAGCATAAAAATTGGAAAGGAAAATTAAAGCAAGAAGACTCAAAAATTGAAAAGGAAAATTAAAATTATGTTTTTACAGAGAAGATATGATTTTTACATATAGAGAAGTTTAGAGCGGGAGTCAGCAAACTACAGCCAAATTTGGGCTTATCTCCTACTTTCATGTGACTGTGACTTAAGATGATTTTTACATTTTTTTGCCTATTTGATTGTAAAATAGATAAAACCATGTTAGAAAACATTTTGGCAATTCTAAAATTAATCAAAAAAATAAAATAAAATAAAATTAATCATACACTTACTTCATGATCCAACACTCTTGAGTATAACCCAGGAATGAATGAAATAAAAACGTCCACACAAAAACTTAACATATGAATGTTTATAGCACCATTTGTAGATGTTTACAGTACCCCCAAATTAGAAACAGCTTAATTGTCTGTATGCAGGTGAATAAATGAATTCTATTTTATTCATACTACTAAATAAGAAAAAAGAAACCACTGATACACACAACAATTTGGATAAATCTAAAAAACATGCTAATTTAAGAAATCAAACACAGAAGAGTTCATACTGCATTATTTCATTTATGTAAAATTTTAGAACAGGCAAAATTCACTTACAACAGCAGAAAGCAAACCCATGGTTGCCAAGGAGTAGGGGGAAGGGCATATGAAAAGGAGTTAAGGCAATTTTTGGAGAGGGACAGATACCTTAAATCTGATTAGAGTTATAGTTCATTGTTGCATATGTTCAGTGAAACCCATCAAACTCTGCATCTTTGAAATGGGTTTTATTATATAAAGGTTATACCTCAAAGGTGGCTTTATTTTTTTGTTGTTGTTATTTTATTTATTTTCTTTACATTATTGTGTTGGTTTTGCCATACATGCACATGAATCTGCCATGGGTATACATGTGTTCCCCTTCCAGAACCCCCCTCCCACCTCTCTCCCGATTCCATCCCTCTGGGTCATCCCGGTGCACCAGCCCTGAGCACCCTGTATCAAGCATCAAACCTGGGCCGGCGATTGATTTCACATATGATAATTTACATGTTTCAGTCATCCCACCCTTGCCTTCTCCCGTGGAGTCCAAAAGACTGTTCTATACATCTGCGTCTCTTTTGCTGTCTCGCATACAGGGTTCTCATTACCATCTTTCTAAATTCCATATATATGCGTTAGTATACTGTATTGTTGTTTTTCCTTCTGGCTTACTTCACTCCCTATAATAGGCTCCAGCTTCGTCCACCTCAGTAGAGCTGATTCAGATGTATTCTTTTTAATGGCTGAGTAATATTCCATTGTGTATATGTAGCATAGCTTTCTTACCCATTCGTCAGTTGATGGACATCTAGGTTGCTTCCATGTCTTGGCTATTGTAAACAATGTGGCGATGAACATTGGGGTACATGTGTCTCTTTCACGTACCTACAGACACCTCATCTTTGACAAAGGAGGCAAGAATACACAATGGAGAAAAGACAATCTCTTTAACAAGTGGTGCTGGGGAAACTGGACAGCCACTTGTAAAAGAATGAAACTAGAACACTTTCTAACACCATACACAAAAATAAACTCAAAATGGATCAAAGATCTAAACATAAGACCAGAAACTATAGAACTCCTAGAGGAAAACACAAAAATAAACTCAAAATGGATCAAAGATCTAAACATAAGACCAGAAACTATAGAACTCCTAGAGGAAAACATATAGAACTCCTAGAGGAAAACTCTCCAACATAAACCAAAGCAGGATCCTCTATGACCCACCTCCCAGAATATCGGAAATAAAAGCACAAATAAACAAATGGGACCTAATTAAAATGAAAAGCTTCTGCACAACAAAGGAAACTAAAAGCAAAGTGAAAAGGCAGCCTTCAGAATGGGAGAATATAATAGCAAATGAAGCAACGGACAAACAATTAATCTCAAAAATACAAAAGCAACTCCTGCAGCTCCATTCCAGAAAAATAAACGACCCAATCAAAAAGTGGGCCAAAGGACTAAACAGACATTTCTCCAAAGAAGACATACAAATGGCTAACAAACACATGAAAAGATGCTCAGCATCACTCATTATCAGAGAAATGCTAATCAAAACCACAATGAGGTACCACTTTACACCAGTCAGAATGGCTGCCATCCAAAAGTCTACAAGCAATAAATGCTGGAGAGGATGTGGAGAAAAGGGAACCCTCTTACATTGTTGGTGGGAATGCAAACTAGTACAGCCACTATGGAGAACTGTGTGGAGATTCCTTAAAAAACTGCAAATAGACCTGCCATTTGACCCAGCAATCCCACTGCTGGGCATACACACTGAGGAAACCAGAATTGAAAGAGACACATGTACCCCAATGTTCAAAAGTGACTTTAAACTAAAAACTATTATGTTTTAAAAAACCCAAATATGGCTTGTCTTAAACTAGATTTTGGGCTTCAGCAGAGCACAGGCTCTTTGGTAACATTTTTTTTTTTTAATCTCCTCCATTTAGCTCGGTACTTGGTGCAAATGTTTTTGAGCAAATACCTTGAGTAAAATATAGAAACAAGGTGACCTAATAGGCTGGGAGTAGAAGAATGAAGTTCCCTGGAGTTCGGCCAACGAGGCTCAAAGGCCAGAATTCAGATCTGTGCTGAGGCTGGGTGAAGCTGCTGTATATAAAATTTTTGTTTTAGACTTGTTCATCCTAACATTTATTTTTCTGTTGGAGAGGAATGTGTGTGATGTAATCCGCCATGACTGGAATTACAGATAAAGCCTTTGGGATGGCAGACAGGGATTCAGACGATTAACTGTCTGTGGAGTACTTTATAGAGTATAGGAAATGATTTTATTGAAATAACATAAGAAGCCTGTGTTGGTGGTTTTAATAAAATCAAGCCTGGCTCATCTATTTGAGGACCAGGATTAGGGGAATAACATCTTATACTTCTGGAGTACTTTAAGATTGAAACAGTTATATTCATATTTACTTATGAAGAAACAGAATTGGATGGATAAGTAAAACTTTAACCCTGTGGAAAAAAATTTAATATTTGTATCTGGCTTCTCTATGTTAACACTAGAGAAATTGCTTTGGGTTATACAACTCCTTAATGTTACGTTTCCAGCATTACCAGAGGGTATTTTTACAGAGGAGTATCATGTTTTATTTTATGTCTGAAAAATAAACTGGAGTCAGTGTGTTCTGCTTTTCAGTCCCTTAAAATTTTATTGCAGTATATTTCAGAGTTTGGGAGAAAGTTCTTAGTGGCCTTGAGGCTTCATCCCTATAAGGGATGAGTGATTGGGTTGAATCTGCACCCCTCCACTACCCTCACCCCTGATTTTCACTTCTTCCCCCATTCTTTGTTTATTTAGCACTCTGGGAATAGCTGGGCCTACACGTAGTTAGGTGTAGTCAGCCCTCTGAAGTTCATCCATGTTGCATCCCTGCTTCCTTCCTTTTTTAAAAAAATAATTTATTTATGTTAATTGGAGGATAATTACTGTATAGTATTGTGAGGGTTTTTGTCATACATCAGTATGAATCAACCATATGTATACATGTGTCCCTCCATCCTGAACCCCACTCCCCATCCCTATTTCTCTTAACCCTATTAATTCATTGTCTCATCTTTACCTTATCAGGAAGCATTTGATCTTGTGGGCTTGTTTGGATCAATACATGCTATTAATCCAGGGGATGCATCATTGCATTACTTACAATGTATTCTTATAACTGGACATAGATGTGTCTTGAAGAAAGAAAATTGACCCCCACTTCTGGAATGTTTGCAATTAGTTGGTACTTAATCAATACACACCAGCCATGGTATTTTGGCAGATGGGTCTGCTTCCTCCTGGTTAGAGGGTCTTATGGGGTTGGGTCAGTCTTCCTCTCAAATATTAATAGTTGAGGAAAAAAGATCAGGAATTCTTGGTATGTAGTGAGTAGACTGCCTTTCTCAGAGTCATCCATTATTTCTCCTGAGCATCCATTACGCTTGTGCAAAATTAATCCTGAAATAGAATTAGGAGAGGAAAAAACCCACCTTTGGCAACCACCATAGATGGTTGGATGGCATCACCAACTCGATGGACATGAGTTTGAGCAAGCTCCAGGAGTTGGTGAAGGACAAGGAAGTCTGGCATGCTGCAGTCTATGGAGTTGTAAAGAGTCAGACATGACTGAGCGACTGAACTGAACTGATAGTAATAATTGTTTGGAGCATGAACCAACAATGGCTGCTAAAACTAGTGCATAAGGATGATGAGAAACATGATATTTATATAATTTATTTACACAGTCTCAAAGTATCTCCCTATAGGATATTAATTACAAAAGGAAAACAAATGACTTTACAGTGGAAAAATATGATACACACCACCTGAATAAAGTTCTCTAAGTTAAAATTAACAATAATGGGACAAATCATTGTTGTGTGCCTTTTCCCACTTTCTCCTCCCCCCTCTTTTTAATGTGCATAGATGAATTTGAGTAAGCTGAATTTTAGGTATAATTTCCCTCCCTGTAGAGGTCCCTCCTGTGCATAAAATATCCTAACCAGTATCTCTGAACCATGATTTTCAAGATGGAGCAAAAGCTTTGGTTGCCTTTCAGACTTTGCTGTATACCGTAATGTATCAGCACTTTATGACTGGTGTATTTCTGCACCTTGACAACATTTACATAGATATCTTTGATCTCACCCAGCAAAGTCATTTGCCTAGCCATTTGCCTTTCTGTACAAATATCTGTTTTGAAGCTTTGAACAGTATGACTTTTTTGGTTCCTAGATGGGGTTCTTAGAAAGATCACAGACCCTCCAAAGATAATCATGTAGACCTACATGGGATTTTTTAGGGCTAATTGGCCTCTACCTGTGTATTGCTATATGACCTAAATGTCTCCTGAGGTATATTGGTTCCCATTTGATCCATTTCCTTGATAAACTTAGTATCAGAGCTTTCAGTGGTGTGGTCTCAGTTTGATTCTGCAATCACCATTTGTATGCTCACTGTTCTACAAGAGTGAAGACTCCCTTCCATGAGTTGTCCTGTGTGCAAGACGTTACAAATCGCCAGAGACTAACTCAGACACCTTTTGTGTCTTATCCTTCTATTAAAGTTTATTTTAAATAGAAAAATTTGGAATTAAAAATAAGCAACTTTTTTCTATTTACAATTTATTAATAAGCAGAGGGAGAAGGCAGAGATCGATTTAACTTCAGAACCCAGAGTTTTAATCTTTCATGTTGATGTGTTTAGAAAAGGATTATTAATATTCTGGTGCCTGTATTTTGCATTTGTTAACAAAATTTTAAATTAAAGCAAGTTTTTTTATGTTATAGTACTTTTATTGAAGATACAGTAGCTTACTTTGATAAATATTGTTTTCTTTCAGTCATTACTTTAAAAATTGTATGGACTGATAGGAAATAAAAATATCTAAGTTGTGTAAAATATTTATAGTTATGCCTAATACATATGATTGTGGTTTTAAAAAGGGTTCTAAAATGATTTAACCTGATGTAAATAGCATTCTACCTCAGAGCAATGTGGCTAATGATAATAGTGTTATCCCAGCATCTTAGACAAGAAAACACCCGAAGGGTCAGGCACACACTCTTCTGAGGCTCTTTCTGTGGCTCTGTTCCAAACAAAGTTACATTTATAGATCTCTCAGGGGAAAAAAAATTTATTCTGTTGACAATGAAAAGTTAAATCGTACAGTCTCTTAATGTGGAAAGTGTTGCCTGAAACGTAGAAGTCTATTTGTACTGTACATCAAGGTGGATTAGTGAGTGAACCTTAGAGCATTATTGCCAGAAGTATAAGAAAGGCACTTGTGGGTGAAAATATAACCTAACAAAAAGAAACTATGACGATGTGTGTTAATGTTCTTAAGGCATAGTTTATATAGTATAAAATACACTCTTTTAGTGAGTAGTCCTGTGAGTTTTGACACATGAATACAGTCAGGATTTCGACACATTTCCATCTTCCTGGAAAATGTTCTGTAACAGATTTTTCAAAAGGTAGCTGTGAGTCTCTGGACAAACAGCATGGGACCCAGCAAGCACTTTGCCCTCAAGGCTGAGCCTCCGTGGTGGGTGATCTCCACTGCTACACTGTGCAAGGGCAGCAACGTAGTACCTCTCCAATGGAAGACCTTTCCAGTGGAGTCTTTCTGCTTCGCAGTTTCAGTGGATAATCCCTGACATTCTGCATTCTAGTGGAAAACAATGTTCACAGCCATTCTCATTACTAAATTTCTATAGCTGTGGATTTTGAAGTTTATGAAGGAGTGATCATTATGTTTTACATATTCAACATTTATTGCTACTTTGTTAGTTTAGCCTTGCAAAATTAGTACTTTAAGAGCAAACTTAGAAAAACTTTGGAAAATGAATTCCCTACAGGGAATTCATAGTATAGGCAGCCAGGTCTTTTAAATATATGAATAACAGAGGAAACAGGTTGCTTTGCTGCTTATTTATGCCTTTTTTAAATAAAAAATACAACTATATATGCAAAGTGACTTGCATGAATCCCTTTTTTAAATTGTTTTTAATTGGAGGATAATTGCTTTATAATACTGTGTTGGTTTCTGCCATGCATCAGCATGAATCAGCCATAGGTATACATATGTTCCCTCCTTCTTGATCCCTCTTTGTTTTTTTAGATAACATTTTTTTTTATCCTTACTTCTTTTTTAGAATAACATTTTGCAAATACAGTTACTTGGGTCTCATTATTCTTTTCACTATTAAGTATTAATGACCATTCTCTAATGTAACTCTGGTTTCCCTGCTAGCCTTAAATGGAAAAGAGCAATTTCCTTTCTTAGTGTTAAAATTCCCACCAGGCCTGTGGTCTTTGGGTTAACTTTACCAAAGCAATTAAAGCCATTAACAAGGACACAGTTTTTATTTGACTGTTAAAACTCTAGAAACTCCAAACTGTTTGCCTCTAGGTTAGAAGAAACGCATGAATTGTTTAGCAGTACTTATGCTTCTCTACTACATCTTCCCTTTACTGGAGCACAAATGCAAGTGGGCGAGCCAGTTTCTTGGCTCTAAAGTCACTTCCAGGATAATTGATCAAACTGGTAAGAACTTAGCTTGCCTGCTGCTCTCTTAAAACCATCTCAGCCAGGATTCTTCCATCTGGTATTTGATCACCCTTGGCCCTTCTTTATCCCAAAAAGTACAAGTATAAACTGGATATAACTTTAGTTTTAAAGAGAGATGTCATCCACTTATTTACCATAACTTGTAAGAGAAAAAAGTATTTTCCTAAAGAGTAGTTTCCTAAAATCACTTCCTAAAATCTTTTGACTTTCCATGGAAATTTTTTTTAGTCTTTGCAACTATTTATATTTGCTAATTTACGAGTGCTTGCTCTACTTAGCTGTACTGTCAACCTCATTTTAAAGTTATGTTTGCAAAGTTAATTACACTTTTCTGTAAGTGGAAAAATCAGAATAAGCATTTCATATTAGCATAATAGCTTTAGAAAAGTAATTTTGTGGCCTTTTATTGCAATATTAACTAACAAATGGTCACTTTGAAAGAGCCAAATTCAGTTTCAGTGCTTTTTTTTCCTTGATAGATGTAACAGACTTGTAGTAAATTAATATACTGTTCTATATTGTGATTGTAGTGGGCAGAATAATGCTCTTCTCACCAAAGATATGAGGTCCTAAAGAATGCACTCATCTCACATGCTAGTAAAGTAATGCTCAAAATTCTCCAAGCCAGGCTTCAGCAGTACGTGAGCCATGAACTTCCAGATGTTCAATCTCATTTTAGAAAAGGCAGAGGAACCAGAGATCAAATTGCCAACATCCACTGGATTATCGAAAAAGCAAGAGAGTTCCAGAAAAACATCTATTTCTGCTTTATTGACTGTGCCAAAGCCTGTGACGGTGTGGATCACAATAAACTGTGGAAAATTCTGAAAGAGATGGGAGTACCAGACCACCTGACCTGCCTCTTGAGAAACCTGTATGCAGGTCAGGAAGCAACAGTTAGAGCTGGACATGGAACAACAAACTGGTTCCAAATAGGAAAAGGAGTACATCAAGGCTGTATATTGTCACCCTGCTTATTTAACTTATATGCAGATACATCATGAGAAACGCTGGGCTGGAGGAAGCACAAGCTGGAATCAAGATTGCCGTGAGAAATATCAATAACCTCAGATATGCAGATGACACCACCCTTATGGCAGAAAGTGAAGAAGAACTAAAGAGCCTCTTGCTGAAAGTGAAAGAGGAGAGTGAAAAAGTTGGCTTAAAGCTCACCATTCAGAAAACTATGATCATGGCATCTGGTCCCATCACTTCATGGGAAATAGATGGGGAAACAGTGGAAACAGTGTCTGACTCTTTTTCTGGGCTTCAGAATCACTGCAGATGGTGATTCTATCCATGAAATTAAAAGACGCTTACTCCTTGGAAGGAAAGTTATGACCACCCTAGACAGCATATTAAAAAGCAGAGACATTACTTTGTCAACAAAGGTCCGTCTAGTGAAGGCTGTGGTTTTTCCAGTAGTCATGTATGGATGCGAGAGTTGGACTATAAAGAAAGCTAAACCGCCGAAGAATCGATGCTTTTGAACTGTGGTGTTGGAGAAGACTCTTGAGAGTCCCTTGGACTGCAAGAAGATCCAACCAGTCCATCCTAGGGGAGATCAGTCCTGGGTGTTCACTGGAAGGACTGATGTTGAAACTGAAATGTTAATACTTTGGCCACCTGATGTGAAGAGCTGACTCATTTGAAAAGACCCTGATGCTGAGAAAGATTGACGGCAGGAGTAGAAGGGGATAAGAGAGGATGAGATGGTTGGATGGCATCACCGAATCAATGGACATGGTTTGGGTGGACTCAGGGAGTTAGTGATGGACAGGGAGGCCTAGCGTGCTTTGATTCGTGGGATCGAAAAGAGTCAGACACACCTGAGTGACTGAACTGAATAACTGGAATTTGTAAATGTTACTTTAGTTGAAAAAGATCTTTATGGATATAATGAAATTCAAGGCCTCGACTGTGCCAGATTACCTAGACCAGTTCTGAATACCTTCACAAATGTCCACAGAAGAAAGAGGCAGTTGGAGATTTGACGCATGTTCAGAAGAGAAAGCAGGGTGAATGTAGAGACAGAAATGGCAGTAATGTGGCCACAAGCCTACGTATGCCAGCAACCACTGAAGCTATAAGAGGCAAGGACCAGATCCTTCCTTTCAACTTCTGGGAGGAATATATCCCAGCTTACAACCTTGATTTTAGTCAAGTGAAACTAACCTCAAATTTCTTACTCTATAACTATGAGGGTATGCCTTTCTATTATAGCAGGCATAGGACACTAATACAAGTTTTGATACCAGGGGGTAAGGTGCTAATGTAACAAATACCTAAAATGTGGAAGTGGCTTTGGAACTGGGTAACAGGTAAAGGCTGGAAGAATTTTCAGGCAGTGATAAAAAAAAAAAAAAGCCTAGATTGCCTTAAGCTAAATGTTGGTAGAAATAAGGACATTAAAGGTGGTACTGGTGAGAGCTCAGAGGATGAAGAATGTATAACTGGAAACTAGAGGAAAATTGATCCTTGTTACATAGCAGGAGAAAACTTGCCTGAATTGTCTCCTTCAGTTGTGTGGAACACAGGTAAGCAGTGGACTTGGTATTTAGCTGATAGATTTCTAAGCAAAATGTTGAAGGTACAGCCTGGTTTCTTTTTGTTGCTTATAGTAAGATGCAAGAGAAAAGACAGAATTTGAGGGAAGAACTCTCAAGTGAAAACAAACCACAACTTGACAATTTGGAAAATTCACAGCCTATCCAGATCACCAAAGACACTAAAATTAGAGGATTCATTGTTAGGTGAGTGTGCCCTGAAGGGAGTACGAAGGGTGTAACTGGACTGTCTTCAGTACTTTGAGTGCTCACAAAGTAATTAAGATTCGAGGATGTTCAGTCAGTCCTTTCTCCTCTGGGGTCTGTTCATATATTTGTAATTCTGAGCCATCTGTCTTCCTGGCCAGCCGGCTTCTAGGGCACCACCTTTCCCTTATAGCAAGTAGATATTAGGGCCTGTAAACTGATATCAACAGTAGAGCAGAATGTAATTAGAAAGGCATATCTGCTACAGAAACATCATACCATGCATTACAAAGCCAAACGTAAATAATTTGGATTAGAGCCACACCACTGGGCGTTTCTGGTAGCACAAATAACAGAATCGGTAGTGTAAAAATAACTCTTCATGAACAGTCCTCTCTCCTTCATTTTGAGTATTTGTGAAATGTTTTCCTCTGTCTCCAGTACCCTTTATAGGCAAATGTGGGAAGAGTTGGTTAAATGTATTTGAACATGAAAATGGATGGAAATAATTTGGATTTGCTTTGAGTTGCCTTTCTGATGGTTGTGGTGGAGTTTGCTCATGCCATCTGTGTTCTCATATGGCTTTACTTTGGTCATGACATAATCTGTAAGACAGCTGCCATTTTGTGATAATCCACAGACATAAACTACTTTTTTTTCTCAGTAACCTTTTTTTTTTGTTATTAATATGCTATCCCAGCTGAGCAATAGACCAAGTCTAAGTATAAACGGCTTCCCAGGTGGTGCTAGTGATAAAGAACCCAGCTGCTAGTCCAGGAGCCATAAGAGAACACAGGCTCCTTCCCTGGGTCAGGAAAATCCCCTGGAGGAGGGCATGGCCACACACTCCAGGGTTCTTGCTTGGAGAATGCCCTGGACAGAGGAGCCTGGCAGGCAGTAGTCCATAGGGTCGCAAAGAGTCGAACATGACTGAAGTGACTTAGCATGCTGTCAAGTGTAATCTACTATGAGCCTGAAGTAGTTTGAACCTCAGGATTTATTTTCCCCCATAGTTATTGTGGTTATTGTTTATTTAACTCAAGGTACAGTGCTTTAATACTCCTGGTCAAATTCTAAGGGCAGTCCATTTATATTCTGTCACAATCACAATGGAGAATTAAGCAAATATTTATGAACCAGAATAAGGATTCAATATTTACCTGTGATAAAAGGTAGTAATGCCCAGTTTATCACATTACTACAGTGTAACATTGGCGAGTTCTGAGATAGTTTAAAAATGTCTCTCTTGTTTTCTAAATAAAAGGGAAATGGGCTACATGCAATTAAACATATCTCAATGTGAATGTAAGTGTGAAAAAATATCTTCACACAGGGTGGTTTATTTTTTATAGTTCTTCAATACACTGATGGCATACAATTTAGTTTAACAGCTCGGTGTGCTATAATCAAGAGTGTGAATGGGCAATCAAATACTTGTGTGAAATTCTGCTCTCCAGAGCATTCATGGCAGGCCTGTTGCTGTGGTGCAGTCTCACCTGGGACTTCTTTCTCAATCAGATATATTGACAATAATGAGCTTAAAAACAGAAATCCATGTAGAAAATTCAGAGTGGAGAAATCCAGACAGATAAATGAAGCAATATGGCACTTATTTTTCTACTTGCACATTTGAGTTCTTTTTTGTGATCCACTAAAGGGCTTGCTCTCTCTCTGTAAAGTGAGCTGGCCATCACAGAAGGCCCTGTTTATCAGTTGGGAAATAGTGGAGAAGATCATTTCTGAAAGCTGCAAACTAGATTCTCTTCATCCACAGCTGCTTCCTGGAGCTTGAGACCATCACGGTGCTACTTAACACTGCCATCTTATTTAGATAATGCCCAAGAAGGACTGATGAGTCACATTTACTAAGTTGAAGGAGATGGTCACATCAAAGTAAAATAATAAGCCAGACAGAGAGACCTTTGATGGATTCCTTAATCTTGTATTGTTTTAAAGAGGTATTATCTTCCTCACTTCACCTAGAAATCAGTTTCATTGCTACACTCTGTAGGTCACGGTGTGAGGCTGAAAGACAATAATAGAACCAACTCTGGAGTCACGCAACTTAGCTCCATCTCCCTGCTCTGCCATCCACCAGGTGTGTGACCTTAGACATCTCAAAAATGAGAGTAACAATATGTTAAATCATGAGGTGGTTGTAAAAACCAGAGATGCCTAGCATGTAGAAGTCATTCATTAGTTATTGGTTGTGCTCCCCAGGAATGATGTGCACAGGTAGCATTAGTACAGTATCTGGCTCATGCTGCTGCTTAGTCGCTTCAGACATGTCCAGTTCGGTGTGACCCTATGGAGTGTAGCCCACCAGGCTCCTCTGTCCATGGGATTCTATAGGCAAGAATACTGGAGTGGGTTGCCATGCTCTCCTCCAGGGGATCTTCTTGACCTAAGGAACGAATCCAGGTCTCCTGCATTGCAGGCAGATTCTTTACTGCTGAGCTACCAGGGAAACCTATCTGGCTCATAGTAAGCACCTAATAAATAATAGCTAGTAATACTAGTATCATAATTCCTTAAGTGAATCTTTGCTAGATGCTTATTAAAAAGAAACAAGGATGTATAAGAGGATGGTTAAAGTTTGATGTATTCAACCATAAAAAATTGTATTCATATGAATGAAATGGGGTGGAGAGCCAGAAACCATTCAAGCCATTCATTCTAAGGCAGCCAGATTAGAGTCATCGGCCCAGCAGCCTTTACAGTGAACATGTCATTGTTAAATCCAGCTAAGTATGTGCTGTTCTAAAATTCTGTGCTGTTTAAACCAACTTACCATCGCTATTAGAAAATGCTAGGGTTTGCCAAATTAGGTCTTCTTAGCTGCCATCTGATAGTCTTGACTTTCACTACACAGTATTGTTAAAATGCTTAAAAAAATAATAAGAATAAAAGATAAGTGTCACAGGTGTGTATTGAAAGTGATCATTTAGGTTTAGTTTCGAGGAGAGTGGGAGAGAGCCATTGCCTGCCACTTGGTGGTCTTTTCACACCCTTTCATTCACTCTGCTGATGGATTCAGAAGGTCTTCTGTGGCAAACTGTGTGATCCTTCCTTCCCAGAGGGACCAGTGTTCTCATTCGTCATCACACACACGTGCAGGCAGGCATGGTCCTAGGTACTGAGGTGGGTGTGCCTCTGAGGTGGGTGTAGACCAGTGGACTCGCCTCTGCTTACCTGAGCCTCGGCCCTGGACAGGTGCACAGGCTGAGCGGGATGCTCTGCTTCCTGTCTGCTCCATGCGTTCGGCTCAGAGGTAGCATCCTTTGCATAGCAACTTATTGCTTTTAGAAGAGAAGAGTTACAGAATTCAGCTCCATCTTTTTCACGTCTGTTAACTGGAGGTATATGAGTTGTTGGCGTGAAAATACTGACCAGAATATCTTCAAAAAACAAGAGGAAAAAGCTGTTTTTCAGTATTTTCACAGAATAGACACAAGGAATTTTTTTTATTATTTTGGCCATGCCATGTGGCTTGTGTGATCCCATTTCCCAGACCAGGGCCCAAACCTGGGGCCACAGCAGTAAAACTGCTGAGTCCTGACCACTGGACCTCCAAGGAATTCTCAGGAAGGAATTTTTTTTTAATTGAGATGCAACTGATACATTTGTTGTTGTTGTTGTTCTTCAGTTGCTAAGTCATGTTGGATTCTTTGCGACCCCATGGACTGTAGCACGCCAGGCTTCTCTGTCCTCCAGACATTTGCTCAAATCATGTCTAAATTGATGTATAACACTGCATTTGTTTCAGATGTACAACATAATGGTTCATTATTTGTATATATTGTGAAATGATCACAATATGTCTAGTTAAGAAACAGAGTAAGATGATGGGAAATATTGAATAAAGGTTTGGGGATTGTTAAATCAGTATCGTGAGTATTAAAGAACAGCTTAGTTTATTCATCCACCATCTTCATATTGTTCATTGATATTCATATTTTGATATTGTCACACTGGCTATAGAAATCATACATTTTAATTTTTTGAGTGTCCCTAAATTTTCTGAAGTTACTTGCTTTGAAATTTAATAAATAGAAAATAGAATATATGATACAAGAAGCAACCACTCTTTTTTAAGTCATTTGTCACGAGTGCTGCTTCAGCTACTACTTCTTATGATTTGATATATAAAATTGGATCTTCTCTATATGAGGATTAAGAAAACAAAAATTGATGAAGCAGAACTATTGACAGAAAATGATCAGAAGGTGAAAGAAATAAATTATTAACTGAATAGTGTATTAGCATTGTATAATACTAAGAGCTTATTAAAAATGGAATTCAGAGCATCTCTCTTTAGTCAAATTACTTCATTTTTTCCTTGACTCCACTTATGAATTAAAAATAGATTCCCTGATTTTTGGCAAGTGAACCCCTTAAGGAAAAGCATGGTGCTTTTTAAATCATACATTTGTTACTTTATAGTGCTCAGTTCCCTAAAAACAACTGTATGGTTTATACAGCATTTAGGATCTTATTCACATACTCACAACAGTTCCTCTGTAATGTCAATGTCATTCCCATTTTATAAACAGTTAAACTGGGGTTTAGAGATGTTCAAATGACTTGTTCAGTAGTATTTAGCTAGTAAGTGACAGAACCTAGAAGCAGATCCACGTTGGAATGCAAGTCTTATAGTCCTTCCATCCTTGTTGTAATCTGCTTCAAACCACAGACTCTTAGCGATTCTTACAGGTTTTTAAACCCTAGAACCTGGGTGAGCCAAGAGTGGCCCACAGGGCAAATCTGGCCTCCACCTGTCTTTTGTAGCATGTAAGCTAAACATATATATTTTTTAACTTTTCTAATGGATTAATCAGAAGATTTCATGACAGTAGAAAATTAGATGAAGTTCAGATTTCAGAGTTTATAAACAAAATCTTATGTTTGCTTAAATTTGATACAAAATTTTTACTATTTAAAAAAATACACAGAAGCAACCAAGTACCTTCTAATGGATGAATATATAGACAAAATGTAGTATATGTGAACAATGGAATATTGTTCAGGCTTTAAAGGAAGGAAATTTGGGCACAAGCTACGGCATTGATGAGGCCTGAAAACGTGCTAAGTGAGAAAGCCAGCCACCAGTGAGAAATACCATATGTATGATTCCACTTTTATGAGGTCCCTAGAATAGTTAAATTCATAGAGGCAAAAAATAAAACGATAGTCACCACAGGCTAGGTAGAGGGAAAAATGATAAAGTTCAGAGGTAGATGGTGGTAAGGTTACATCACAGTGTGAATGTCCTAATGCCACTGAGTTGTACACTTAAACATTGTCAAAGTGCTTAATTTCGTGTTATGTATATTTTTTATTCTAACATGATTTAAAATGTAAAATAAATGTGTTATTAAAATTAAAATTTTGGAGAGGGAACTAAGATGGCGGAGGAATAGGACGGGGAGAACACTCCCTCCCCAATAAATATACCAAAAGAAAATTAAAATTTTAAATGTATGTGGGGGGTTCTCTTCCATAATTTATTTCCAGAAGTATATTGATATATAAAATTTGTAAGAAAGAGTACATGAATTTTATTTTTATGGTTATACTGAGCATAAGTTGTTCTTTCCTTCCTTAATTGTTGGCAAATTATGGAAGAAAATTCATTAAAACTATAAACTAGCTGAGAAGTACTTTCTTAAAGATACCAGTTCTTTCTTTATTAAAGAGTCCTGCAGAGTTTTAAGAGAAATATATACAGGAAGATTCATTATCAATTCATTATACAGCATTTATTTTCAAGTAAGGCATTTATTACTGGTGTCATGTGTTTCATGCCCTTTATGAAAACTAATTCTTAAAATATGCTCTTTTAATAGGTTAGAATTAGAGCCTTTAATAGTAAAAATTAGGTTCTTAGTGTGGTTATAAATGGAACAGCGGTTCTTATTCTATTGTATTTATAGAAATTAGTAACAGATGAATACACAAGTTAACAGAAAGAATTCACCTTAAAAGTATAAAAGAACAAGTAACCTGCACTGCAAATGTCTAGTTCATTTTCCCAGTGGTTAAACCTTACCTAGTTAAGCTTCCTGAGTATATCAAGGAAAAAATTTCTGCTCACTTCAGCATATGTCTTTTTAAAAAACAATTCCATAGCTTTATCTTCCTGGGTAGTCTTTTTTATTGGTTATTTTACACATGTTTGGAATAATGGTATAGATTATACCAGCGCATGTGGGTTTCCTTCAACTCTTTCTAGCAATTGCATGGAGTCCCATCATATAGATGTATATGATATATTTATTATATTATACTCTTAATATATTTAAGAGTCTGTTGAACTGCATGGAAATTGAACCAGTCACTCCTAAAGGAAATCAATCCTGAATATTCATTGGAAGGACTGTTGTTGAAACTGAAGCTCCATTACTTTGGCCACCTGATGCGAAGAGCCAACTCATTGAAAAAGACCCCAGTGCTGGGAAAGATTGAAGGCAAAAGGAGAAGGGGACAGCAGAGGATGAGATGATTAGATGGAATCATTGACTTAATGGACATGGACATGAATGTGAGCAAACTTCAAGAGATTTTGGAGGACAGAGGAGCCTTGCGTTCTGCAGTCCATGACGTCACAAAGAGTTGGGCAAGACTTACCAACTGAAAAACAATAGCGACTATATTTCACCAGTCCTTCGCTGACGGATGTTAGGTTGTTTCCTAACATTTGATTGGTTGCTTCTGTGTACCTTTCCACGTATATCCGAAGTCTTGGCATTAGAATTGATGGGTCAGTAGGTTGGTACACTTTTATGTTTTAGGCATTATCAAATTGCCCTTCCAAGAGTTTGCACCAGTTACATTCCAGTTCAGTTCAGAAATTCAGTCATGTCCAACTCTTTGTGACCCCACGGATTGCAGCACGCCAGGCTTCCCTGTACATCACCAACTACCAACGCTTGCTCAAACTCACGTCCATCGAGTTGGTGATGCCATCTAACCATCTCCATCATCCCTTTCTCCTCCTGCCTTCAATCTTTCCCAGCATCAGGGTCTTTTCTGAGTCACTTCTTTGCATCAGGTGGCCAAAGTATTGGAGCTTCAGCTTCAGCATCAGTCTTTACAGTGCATATTCAGGACTGATCTCCTTTAGGATTGACTGGCTGGATCTCCTTGCAGTCCAAGGGACTCTCAAAAGTCTTCTCCAACACCACAGTTCAAAAGCATCAATTCTTCAACCTCAGCTTTCTTTGTGGTCCAATTCTCACATCTATACATGACCACTGGAAGTCAAGAGATATCTGAAGTAACAAGCAAGTTAGGCCTTGGAGTACAAAATGAAGCAGGGCAAAGGAGTAGCCCTCATAGTCAACAAAAGAGTCCAGAATGCAGTACTTGGATGCAATCTCAAAAATGATAGAATGATCTCTGTTCATTTCCAAGGCAAACCTTCAGTATCACAGTAATCAGTGTTTATGCCCCAACCACTAATGATGAAGAAGCTGAGGTTGAATGGTTCTATGAAGACCTACAAGACCTTCTAGAACTAACATCCAAAAAAGATGTCCTTTTCATCATAAGGAACTGAAATGCAAAAGTAGGAAATCAAGAGATACCAGGAGTAACAGGCAAGTTTGGCCTTGGAGTACAGAATGAAGTAAGGCAAGGATTAACAGAGGCTTGCCAAGAGAACATACAGATCATAGCAGACACACACCCTCTTCAAACAACACAAGAAATAACTCACACATGGACATCACCAGATGTCAATACTGAAATCAGATTGATTGTATTCTTTGCAGCCGAAGATGGAGAAGCTCTAATCAGTCAGCAAAAACAAGACCGGGAGCTGACTATGGCTCCAATCATGAACTCCTTATTGCAAAATTCTGACTTAAATTGAAAAAAAATAGGGAAAACCATTAGACCATTCAGGTATGACCTAAATCAAATCCCTTACAATTATACAGTGGAAGTGACTAGTAGATTCAAGTGATTAGATTTGATAGAGTGCCTGAAGAGCTATGTTGGAGATTCGTGACATTGTACAGAAGGCAGTGATCAAGACCATCCCCCCAAAAAAGAAACACAAAAAGGCGAAATGGTTGTCTGAGGAGGCGTTACAGGTAGCTGAGAAAAGAAGAGAAGTTAAAGGCAAAGGAGAAAAGGAAAGATATACTTATCTGAATGCAGAGTTCCAAAGAAGAGCAGGGAGAGATGAGAAAGCCTTTCTCAGTGATCAGTGCAAAGAAATAGAGGAGAACAATAGGATGGGAAATACTAGAGATCTCCTCAAGAAAGTGAGAGATACCACAGGACCATTTCAAGCAAAGATGGACACAATAAAGGACAGAAACAGTATGGACCTAACAGAAAAAGATACTGAACCCCTTTAGAGTGCTATAATAATTTCCAAAGGGTGAAAATCTATTCTCTCAATGAGAATGCTGTTTTCCAGAAATTGGATTGTTTCCTAAGCAGGATCTGTCCTTGTAGTATTTAATAAGTAATTTTTTAGCCCTTTTATTCTTTTCTTTCTTCATAGTTTTTTGGGTTAGAGCTTCCCTTGTGGCTCAGCTGGTAAAGAATCTTCCTGCAATGCTGGAGACATGGGTTCAATCCCTGGGTTGGGAAGATCCCCTTGAGAGGGAAATATCTACCCACTCCAGTATTCTGGCCTGGGAGAAATTCCATGGACTGTTTAGTCCATGGGGTCACGGAGAGTCAGACATGGCTGAGCGACTTTCACTTTCGCTTTAATTAAAGAAGTCATATGCTTGTTGCAACAAGTGAAGCAATATAAAGAAGAAAGAAGATTAAATAAAGAAGATAAACATAAATAATACCTTGTTCTCTTTTTCCTTCCCACTCTCTAGAAGTAACCAATCTTATGCTCTGCTGTATTCCTTATCACAGCTTTTTCCATACTCAAACTAACCTACATAGAGGTTTTTTTATTGTATTGTTCTGTTGTGTTTTACTAAGGTCTTCAACTGGCTTTTTCGCTTAATCACATGTAATGGCCCTTCTGAAGCAACAGATAAAGGTCTATCTAGCTCATTCTTTTAATAGCCATGTATATAGTAGTTATTATGTATAGTGTGGAGATTCCATAGTTTGTTAAAATATTGCCACGTAGACAGATTTTCAAGTTTTTTCTAGCTGCTGCAATTGATACTTTATGTATATGATTGCTTTTTTTATACACAGTAGCTATCCAGAAGTGGAATTGCAAAGTCATGGTGAATACACAAACACAACATACGTGCACATTTAAAAAATTGGTTTATTTTTATTTTTTGGCTGCCCTGGGTCTTCATTGCTGTGCCTGGGCTTTCTCTAGTTGGCTGAGTGGGGGCTGCTCTCTAGCTGTGGTGTGCAGATGTCTCATTGCAGTGGCTTCTCTTGTTGCGGAACCTGGGCTCTAGGGCAAACAGGCTTCAGTGGTTGCAGCAGATGGCTCTAGAGCACAGGCTCGGGGGTTCTGCTGCACAGGCTTAGTGTCCCCACAGGATGTGGAGTCTTCCTCAGACCAGCGATCCAATTGTAGCCCCTGTGTTGGCAGACGGAGCCATTGGACAACCAGGGAAGTCCAGAATATATATATTTTTCATTGTAATAGAAGTTACCAGATTATAAGGAAACCACACTAACAAGAACAATATATGTCTGTGCCCTTTTCTCCAAATGTCCCTTTCTATCCCTGGATGAGACACTTGGAAAATACTTGCCAATATGATGAAAATTGGCATCTTGTCATTTGGTTTTCTTTCTCCTTATGGATGAAATTTAACAGGTTTTTTCCCTGATATTTTAATTAGCATTACATTTCAGCATAGATAGATTGCTTATTGGTACCCTTTGCTTATTTTTATTATGTGTAAATTTATTTTATGAGTTTTTAAATGTCTGTTACGTGTTAGAGGTTACAGATATTTCTCGCTCTCTTTTTTTTTGGCATTTCACTTTGTTTGCCTGATCTTTTGGAGTATGAAGTTTTCTGTATTTGAATATCTTATTTTACCTCTCATGGTTTTGGAGTTTCTTGTCTTCTTTAAGGATGTCTCTGTCATCCCAAGTATAAAATTATTCTCCTATATTTTCTACATTGTTGGAAATGTAAGTTGGTGCAGCCACTGTGGAAAACTCTATATTGTTTCCTCAGAAAACTAAAAATAGAATTAACATATGATCTAGCAATCCACTCCTGGGCATATATCAAAACAAAACTCTAATTCAACAAGGTATATCCATAGCAGCACTACTTACAACATCCATCAACAAATAAATGAATAAAGAAGGTATGGCTCACATATACCATGAAGTACTACTCAGTCATAAAAAATAATGAAATAGTGCTATTTGCAGCAAAATAGATGCAATTAGAGTATCATACTAAATGAAGGAAGTCAAAGGCAAATATCATATAATATCACTTATATGCAGGTTCCAAATTATGACACAAATGAACCTGTCTATGGAATGAAAACGGACTCAGGGATATAGAGAACAGACTTGTGGTTGCCCCGGGAGAGGTAGTTGGGGGCGAGATGGAGTGAGAAGTTGAAGTTAGCACACGTAAGCTTTTATTACAAAATGGATAAACAGCAAGGTCCTACCATATACCACAGAGAACTATTTATTCAATATCCTATGATAAACCACAATGAATATTTTTAAAAAGAATATATATGTATAACTGAATCATTTTGCTGTGGAACAGAAATTAACACAAGATTCTAAATCAACTATCCTTCAACTTTTTTTAATATATTAAAAATAAATATTCTCCAAGGTCAGGGGTCCCCAGCCTCCAGGTTCTAATTCCTGATGATCTGAGGTGGAGTTGATGTAATAATAACAGAAATAAGGTGTAATGTGCTTGAATCATCCTGAAACCAACCCCCACCCCCATCCGCAGTCTGTGGAAAAATTGTCTTTCACAAAACCAATCCCTGGTGCCGAAAAGGTTAGGGATCCATATCCTAGGTCATATTTTTATATAGTAGGTTTTTTTCCTTATACAACCTGTGTGTGGGGGTGGGTGGCTTGAGGTGGTAATCTAGCTTTGTTTTCTCTAATTATACCCGCAGTTTTTTTCCCACTGAAGGACATTCTACCTTTGTCATAATTAGTAAGTTCCTATATATACTAGCATCTGGGTCTTTAATTTTTATTACATTCTAGAGCTTTATTCGATTTGGGAAAAAAGTTTTGAAACAATAAAGTCAATTATAGTTCTAAATATAACCTTCAAGAATAGAAAATGAGACAACCTTAGTTTTTTTCAGAATATAACCTTCAGGAATAGAAAATGAGACAACTGTAGTTTTTTCAGCTTCTTGTAATGGAAAAAGCAAGAATTTAGGATTCCATTCCCAGCTCTTCACTTACTAATTTTGTGACCCTTTGCAAGTCATTTATTTTGTCTCTCCCACCCTGTGGTTGCTCAACTCAACAGTGGCCTGCACTTTTGTATGGATTAGATAAAACAGTATGTAAAGTGCCTGACCCACAGTTGGCTTTCATCCATTGGGACTTAGTATTACCACTAGTTTTAGGACTTAACAAAAAAAGAAAGTAAGATATTTAATATCAAATTATATCTGTTTGAAACATAAACAAATGTGTTATTTCATGAGTATATATTGTGTGAAAGAGAAAACAATTCTAAATATGGTAGCTTAAAGATTCAGGCAAGTAAATTAGTCTGAACAACAAAAATAATATGAAATCTGGCACTTTTTTCTAAAACCTTTTTTCCTTATTTTCTATGACAGCCATATAGACCTAACACAAATAAAAAGTAACATTATTTAACTTGTCTGCTTTTTTAGTTAAGTAAGGAAAATACAGTTATTGGTAGCAAAGTGTATATTTTCATTGCTTTTCTATATAGCTAACCTGTAGAAGGAACGGACAGTTTGCGGGGGGAAAGCAGGAGAGTGAGAGCCAACCAGAGGGATACTGTGGACCTGAAAACAGGGATGGCCCTGAGACTAATGCAGACGCATTGACGTGTCCCAGTTCTGTCCTAAGGCTTTTATGTTTCCTGTACGTTAGAGATGCCCTGTGGTTATCAATAATACATTGATTTTTCTTACGCTTTTTTCTCAAGAACCTCAGGACAATTTCTGGAGGTTTAAAAACAGATGGTAATGTTAGAGAAGCCATACAGATAAAATGTAAAATTAAAAAGGAAAAACAATTGAGTACCTCTTATACCTCTTGAGCTGGGTAACAAGACTTCTCACGGAACCATTGAACTGACTAGGGCACAATTAATAAGTATATATTCTTAGTCCAGCTACCTTCCCCTTCCCCACACTTTAGTCTTAAAATATCTCCAAAGCAGAAAGAACCACTGTAGAAGGAAGCCTAGTAATTTAAAAAGTAGCATCATAAGACAGGAGCTACCTGCCCTAGACGGTATTTGTTTTCTTTCTCCATTACATTTCATTAAGTTATTAACCAAACCTTAAATTAATCATTTTGAAAATTAGCCTCTTATTCCCTGGTGCTATTTATTAGACTTACTAAAGAAAGGAAGACTAAATTTCCCCTTGTTTTTGTTTCTGTTATCATTTTCATATTCTTTGCTGTGTTTGCAGCTACTAGTCCACACACAGAAAGTGGGAGGTTGGTTATTTATTCCTCTCACTTTTCCATTTCAGCAGTGATGATTTATATGCATTATTATCATCTGTGCAGTCAGTTAGCTCTCAAATAAGCGTCTGACGTTAGGTGATTTGCATCACTTGTCTTACTAATTTTGAAATATTTATGTAGTAGAAAATCAAATAAATTGTTAATGTTAAGTCATTATTATTTTTTATGTTTTCTTAATGAATGTTAAAGTAACATCTAATCAGATATTCAAGGCATTACCTTTTCAAGAAAATCTCCTTTGTGTTTTGACATTAATTCTACCAAATGCCTACGTTGTTGGAGAATGACAGCAAGAGTTGTCACTGACAGCTGACGCTGACTACAGGCATCAATTTTTCATGCTATTGCTCTTTTACTGTTTGTTTGATTACATTAAACATGAATTAGTAAAACCTCAACCAATAGAAGACTTAACTAGCATTTATATTTACACACACATATATTCATACACACGTGCTTACATTTCTACTATTAGGAAACAAGATAAATGGAAATAAAAGGAGGTATTTCTAATTTAATAACTTAAAGTGCCGTTGGACTGTTAGGTTTTCAGAAATGGCATGCCAAGGCTGAGAAACCCCTGATTTTCTGAAAGGCAGAGTATGTATGGTGCCTGAAAGCTCAGGGAATTTGGCAGATGGAAACGGGTATAAATAAATGAGGGAAGGGGAAGAAGTGCCATGGGGAAAGTCAGTAATGGCATGAAGCTACTACACCCCTGAAATTATACGTATTTTTTTTTTAAAAGAACCTATTTGCCCATGCCCCCATGAATGATACGAAGTCCCTGATAGAGCTGATTAAGTGAAAAAGCAGTCAACAAAGTTTAGGGAAACCAAGTTTCTTGTTGCAGCTCTGCCGTCTTATCTCTTTGTGACTTTGAAGAAAAATAGAAAATCCTATTGTATCATTCAATTTAAAAATTCATGTGATTGGTTATAACATACTAAATAAAGTGTACTGTGTAAAATTCACCATGAATAAATTAGCAGGGATTTCTTGTCTTGGTTTTCCATGAAGCTAGATGAATCAAATATGGGTTTCGCTTTTCTTTAAGGGGAATTCAGCTTAGTAAATCCAGCACATGCAGTGGCCAAGTGCTTTACTCAAGGGCTGGATAAAGGAGTCGAGGCATATAGGAAGGTGATTTTTCAGGTGGATGGAGTGACGTGACAAAAAGCTCTGAGTGATATGTATGGGGAAAAAAATGAATAGTTCTGTTCAGGTACAAGAAGGGAAATGACAGGATCCTTAAAAAAAAGGGGTTAGGGCAGACTGCAGAGGGTCTTAAACTAAGGCTGAGTTGACTGTTTATAAGTCATCTTACAGGTTGGCTGCGAGGGGCAAGATGCACAGTGGTCGGCACCAGGGAGTTAGGAGTCTGACTGACGTGACTCAGGTCCCGGGTTCGGATGACTTCAGACAGGTCAGCTCTGTGAACGCGGGTAGCCTTCGCTCCCTTGCAGGCTGACTAGGAAGTTAGCGAAGTAATGCATGTTAAAGCTTAGCAGAGAGCCTGGAGCACTGGCAACACTCAGGAAAGGATTATTGATCGATATATTGTGCCTTCAACAGATTCATCTGGAAAAGATGTGAAAAGCAGAGGCCAGGCCCCTTAGCACCATTGGGTGGGGAGGAGACTTAGTGCCAGGTCATTACAATAATCTAGATGTGGATCTAATTCAGAATGTGACTCTGAATTAGGATAATAGTGGCAGGTATGGCAAGGAAGTGAATGGATTCAGTAGTGGTAGAGAGGTTGGGTGACAGGGTTTGGGAAACCATTTAATATGTGAGGAATGAGGAATAAGAGAAAGGGAAAAATGATGAAAAGATGAAAACACTTGCATTTTTGAGCCTGAATAAAGAAGAATATGTGACTTCCCTGGTGGCCCAGATGGTGAAGCGTCTGCCTGCAATGCGGCAGACCCGGCTTCAATCCCTGGGTCAGGGAGATCTCCTGGAGAAAGAAATGGCAACTGACTCCAGTATTCTTGCGTGGAAAATCCCATGGGCAGAGGAGCCTGGTAGGCTATAGTCCTTGGGGTCGCAAAGAGTCGGACACGACTGAGCGACTTCACTTTCACTTTCAAAGAGGAACGGTGGTTCCGGTAGGTCAGTGTGCATGAGAATCTCCCAGAGGACCTGTTCAAGCACCTGTTCGAGCTGGACCTGACCCCTCTGATTCAAGGAAGTTTCTGAGTGATGCTGATACTACTGGTTCCGGGCCCCTACTTTGAGGACCTCTGCAGTGGAGAAATAGAAAACGCAGAAGGCAAGGTGGCATGGCTGGTTGTGGGCATGGCTCATCTGTTGAGTAGAGCTGCTCAGCTCACTACCGTTGAAAACATTGGTTTGAATCTGATTAGAGGGAGTAGATTTGGACGTCACTGGTATACACAAGCCCATGCAGTGTTCAGAAGGCACCAGGAAAGAGATGAAGAGCCAGTGGCAATGAGCTTTTTGTAGTGGCAGACAGATTTTTTAGAGCCATCAGCGGTGCTGTGGGAAAAGTTTGAGGTTTTACCTGTTTGCTTGACCATCTCATCCACACGTGGCTCTAAGCAGAGCTTTCGTTAGTGTGTTTCAGTGTCAACTTCTCTTCCTTTATTTTGATTCCCTAATAGAGGAGCTTTGGTGACAGTTACAGATAAGTGCCTGAGCTTTAGAATATAAATTTAGAGCATCTGGTAAGCTTTACTATTTCCTCTCTGCTTCATTAAAACTGAAGGATAGATACCAAAGCTAAAACCTGATATAATACTATGTGATTCACTACTAGGATAAAACAATAAATATCTGAATGTTGATCATCTCCTATTAGAATGTTAACTAGTATAATAGGAAATCAGATTGGTGGTCATATCTCATATTTTTCTGTTATCTTAAAGAAGATCTAAATGTAAGAAGCGTTGGGCATAGGTTAGGGCAACTGATCCATCAGAAGTATCCTAATAATGTGTTCCCTTCCTGTCTTTGGACTGGTGTGAGGTCAAGAGTTTCCATCTGAAGGTTAACCACTTGTGGTGACCTCCCCATTATAAATATTCAGCCTGGACCAAAGCAATGAAAAATAGTGTTTTCCAGTATATGAGGTAGTAGTGGTGTTTTCTTTCTTTTTCTTTTTTTTTTTTTTTTTTGAGTAGAATACAAGGCAGTACCCCTTGATTCAGTCATCTCAAAATACAATAAAAATGAGATAAATTTTTAGTGTTGACTAAATTGTGTCCTGCAAGGCAGTATTGTTCCTTGAGATGTTAATAGTTATTCTTTGGAAAAGCAGGGTTAGTTTCAATAAATGGAAAAATCTCCAGGTAGTACAAAGGCAAGGCAATTTCCTACTGGTAGACACCTGACAACTTTTTATGTTCTAGTGTCATGTGAACCTCCAAGAATTGGAGTCCTCTGGGCAGCATTTTTCAAACTTCCTTGAAGGTTTAAACCCCTTCCAATAAGGGCAAACCTGTGGGACTCTGTTGTCTGAGAACACAGTTTGGTTGAGAAAGGCAGTGTTTCTTTTTAACAAAAGGGTCTGGTCAGTACAAAAGGGGTAAATATCATATACTTGGTTAGCATTTTTATAATTAATTCTGTATGATTTTTAGGGACTACCAAATACACTTAATAATGACTTGTCAGTTATTAAGTAAACTGTGATAGAAAGGCAGGGCATTTGATCATCTCTATGCTAATGAATGGTTATTTCAAGGTTGAGCAGTTTAGGGGCACTTTGAAAATATGAGTGCTTTGGTTTTGGTGTCAGCCTATATTAGGGAACAGTATCTGGGATGTTTTGAATATTTCTTACTAGCTCCTAAATATTCATTTTTAAAGTAGTTCCCCAAGCCTGACTCAAGAGCCTCAAAGATATCATCATTACCATAATTTGTTCATCTTTTTAATATGGAACAAAGAACAAATGCTGTTAATATCAATATGTCCTGAGAGGGAAATGTGTGTGCATGCTAAGTCACTCCAGTTATGTCTGATTCTTTGTGACTTAATGGACTGTAGCCCTCCAGGCTCCTCTGTCCATGGAATTCTCCAGGCAAGAATACGGGAGTGGGTCGCCATGTCCTCCTTCAGAGGATCTTCCCCACCCAGGGATCAAACCCACATCTGAGTCTCCTGCATTACAGGCAGATTCTTTACTACTAGTGCTGCCTGGGAAGCCCTGAGATTAGGACATATTCTGTGAAATCCTGTGGACCTTAAAAAAATCCAACATATTATTATGCAGTGATAATTGATATTTAAATGATATAAAACTCTTTCACCATACTAAATTAGAAAATAATTATTATTGGAAGATTTTTAGGCAACAGTAATTAAAATATAAACACTCTCACTCTAGCACTGATTACGTTAAATAATGATCGTGTCAGTTTACTTCTTTGAGTCTAAGCAGTACTCAGACTTTCCTGCTGAGTTGTGTAGGCATGGAAAGGTGTGTCATCCCCTGGTGTGATGTACCTGTATTGCTGATGTGAATGGGTTTTTAATGCAGATATTACATCTTTTAAAATTATGTATTTTAATTTATATTAAGATGATTATATAAAAGCATTAGAAATCAGTATTTCAATTATTTTAATACTGAGATAATACTGTAATAGTAATAGGAGTTTTAAAAGGAGTCAATTTAAAGAGAAATATTTAATTAAAGGAAGTATAGGTCAAGGAGAAGGAAACAGATTGAAGAGTCCTGAGATTAGAAGATGTTTTCCGATGAGAAAGATTTAAGCATTAAACTGAGAGAAAACACCAACAATTCAGGAAAGAGAAGCAAGATCCTAGAAGAGGCAAGAGAGCATGGAGAGGCTGGCCTTAGACAGGAAGGGGACACTGCCCCCAGCAAGCCTGGAAGAGAACCAAGAATCAGTGGAAATTTGGGGATAGGACATTCCTATCACTAATGACCTGATAGGAATACCTGCTGCTGTTTCTTAATTGTCACCATCACAATGTTAGTAACTATTATGGCCACTCCTGAATTAGTGAATCAGTTAGAACAGCCTGAAGTAAATAGATCTAGTGATGTAAGTGGGCAACTGTAGTCAGATGGCATGACCCCCAAACAGTGAGCTTTTGCACATGTTTGGAGGAATGATGGTCTCCAACAATTAAGGGAAAAGAGAGCATGGCTTACTAATACAAGAATGTAAGAGGTAATATGATTATAGATTCAGCTGACAGGAGGAATACTGTCTACAACTTCATGCTGGTAAGTAGTAATGAGGAGCCAGTGAAGGCCAGCTTCCTGCTCTGGGCACCTCAGCTGTGATGTTTGAAGAATGCATAGTCTTCACCAGAGAGAGGTCAGAAGAAGCAATATTTTCAGGAAAGAACTACATTTCAGTTAACGTTTATAGTGGGAGAGTCTTCTCAGTAACCTTGAGATGGAGAATATTCTGAGTAAAAAATAACAAGTTTTTAAACAGAGAATTTGCAAACTGGAGTGAGGCTTCCATAGGGCACAGTTGGAAAGCGCCAGGAGATATATGACTGCTGGCCATCTGTGAGGATTTAATGAAGCTGAGAGAGGCCCCGAGGCCACAAGAGGGTGAAGAATAGCTTGTTTTCAGTGCCAGCACCAGGGTCCTTGACACTGTGGTCTGGGTTGGAGCTCTTCCTGCTTATTGGAGGAGATGAAAGCGGAAGAACCTAATGCTTGTTGGGCTTCTTGAAGCCAGTGGCAGGAGACATGACTAAGTATGCAATATTATTTTTGTCTGAAAGAAACACTGAATTACAATCTAAGGTCTCATTTAGGACTGAGGTACGTGGAGTTTAGGTAAAGGTAAACCTAAATAGGAAGGGAGATGATAGAGCTTTCACTCCAAATGAGCAGCAGGAACAGATTTCACTTGAAATGAGCAGCAGGAACAGGTGGGTAAGAAAAAGACCCAACCAGAAGTCTCAGAAATGGAAAAAAATGTATAACAGATGACATAAACCCTTAACAAGGCAAACAGGGAAATAATGAATTGAAAGAAATACTAAGAAGTTCCCCCTGAATAAAGCTCAGAAAAATTCAGAGAAAATATGAAAAAGCTGTGGAGACTCCCATTTCTGGTATATTCAATACCCTAACCAGTCTTCCCCTAAAAGAAACTAAATATGTATACTGAATAAAGTGCCTACATTGTCTTTTTAAAAGCAAGGCTAAGCTGCCAAGAAAGTAAAGAACTCATAGAAATGAAAACTAAAATGAAAGTGAGACTCCTAAGCCAAGTAAGCAGTAAACCTGGCTTCCACCCTGAAGGTGTGTGTCAGACTTAGGTGGTCTTGAGCACACCATTGGATGTTACACACCATGTGCCCTCTGAGGACAGCCTGCTGTGGGGAGTCTAATGGGATATCCCTTGCCCAGACCTAAAGCATTAGTGCAAGGGTGTTGAGAAACCTAGCCCCCGAGAGTGTATGATAGCTGTACGAGAAGAGGGTACCTAAGTAGCCAGTGAGCATGTGAAAACATGTTGTTTAGCAGGGAAACACAAAATAAATGCAAGATAGCACTCCATGCCTATCATTCCATGCCTTTACAAAAAGAAAAAAAAAATGAAAAGAAATTTAAGCCCACACGTGCAGATTGGCATCAGTGAGAATGTACGTAAACTACAAGTCTCATACAATGCTGACTGGAATGTAAATTGGTACAACCACTTTGGAAGGTAACGTAATAATCATTATCAAGTAAATTTGAAGACGTACATAGCCTTCAACTCAACAATTCCATATCAAAGACTACTGGAACTGTCTGGCACATGTGTGCTGATGATTTATACAAAGATGCTTCTTTTGCAGCATGCTGATAATTGCACAAAGTTGGAAACAACCCAAGGGTTCATTATGATGAGAACATACAAATATACTGTGCTGTAGTCATACAATAGAATATTATTGTGCAATGGAAATAAATGAACTAGGTCTAGGTGTACTGATATTGATAAATCTCAAAATCATATTGTAATAAAAGCAATCTGCAGAACACTGTGTTTTGTATACCATTGATATAAGTTGTATGAATAGGCAAAGCAATACTATATATTATCTATGGTTCTGTGTATATGGAGTAATAATAACATAAAATATTCATGTGAATATTAAACACCAAATTCAAGATAATGGTTTCTTCTGGAGAGAAAAGGAGAGAGAGGAATAAGATCCAGGAAAGAGAAATCAGGGGATTTCATTGTATCTGTTATACTTTATTTCTCAAAAGACTTGAAGCAAATGTAGCAAAATAGTAAGATTTGCTAGACCTGGGTCAGGTTTGCCAAAGCTCATTGTGTTATTGTCTGTACTTTTTCAGTACATCTAAAGAATCTTATAATTTTAAAAACTAGGAGTGAGAGAAAACTTCTGTTGTTCTGTAAAAGAATCTGAAAACAATACTGTCTCAGGTTGGGTTCTCACTGAAGTAGAGTTTTCATGCAGAGTGTTTATTATAGATCAGCTCTAATGGAGGAGAGGGGAAGCAAAAGCAGGCTTGGGCACAGGGGGGTCCAAGGACTATGCCAGGGAGTTAGGCCGATGACAACCTCTGAAGCACGTCTGAGCCTGGCCTTTTCTCTTCTCGTCTCAGTGCTGCACGCAGCCTGCCCAGAAGGGTATAACTTCCTTGGTCACGAGGGCCCTCTTCAGCTGAGGGGCCCCTGAAGGCATGACCTCTGGGGCAGCGAGCCCTTCCTTGGGCCTCCTCAGCCACACATTTCTACCATACAAGATCATGAAAGTGAATCTTTATGTTTTCTTCTGTTCCCCTGACTCTCAGAGAAGGATTATCGAAATACTTACCTAAGGGAGATGAAGTAAATATAAACAAAAGCTTCCGAACACATGAGAACTGACTCCGTTTTTATAGCATGTCAGTAGCCTTGACTTTCTTTCTAACCTTGATTATGGTCATGTTTAACAGAATTTAAGGGGAAGTTGTCATGTGCTAAATCACTGGCAGATGCTTTTAACATTATTTCTTTGCTCTTCTCAAAGGATCCTCCCATAATTTAGATGCCCAGTTTTAGAGGCAGTGGTAAGGATCAGATTTCACACATTATGTTTAGAGGATTTTAAAAAAGTATAAATTTAAAATTTATGGATGGTATCATAGCATAATCCTCTTGATGAGTTATTTTGGAAATCATTAGATGTGTTTTTATATGACTGTGTAATACTGTATTCCTTATCAATCAGTCTTAAGAATACAGTGGACACAAAATTGTCAAATGTTTATATCATATTCATTCATCTTGACGGCAGTTACATGTGGGAGTTCAACTTACATTCTGTGGAATTAGTATAATATTAATAATTTTACAACAAAGCATACATATATTTTACTTGTAAATGTTCACAAGTATTAGGTAACCTATACAGATTCCATGCTTTACTGCTTCCTGAGAGTCTGTTGTGGGGGCTTTAACTATGTTCTACTTATGAGAAGGGTGGGCAAATAATGGGCAAAATGGGCTTGATAAAAATAGCCAGTGATGTTCAATATTATAGACTCTGCAGCTACAAGGGATACAATGTGAACTTTATTCAGTCCAAATGAGTGTTAAAGGAATTGCCCAACTTCTAAAAAACTCCGCTGCATCGTGGGGAATGAGGCTCTTCTCATAACTTGACAACTGTAAATGGTTTCTAGAGGTCTCTCAGTCAGAGTTCTAGTTGCAAGAAAAACAAACTAACATGGCTAATTATGCAGGGGGAAAATACTTATTATTGGTTATTCGTGAATTCCATGTTTGTTGCCAGGACTGGAGAACAAACCTTGAGACTAAGCTCTCAGGGACAGTGTCCAAATCAAGGACACACTGGCACTGCCATCGAGTATAAACATAGTTTGTGTGGAGGTTATTTCCACGTGGGAAACTTGGCCTCGATTTCTACTACAGGAAGGTGAAAGGAAGAGAGGAAACGAGCTTCGTGTTTTCTGATGTCAGCATCTTGGTTTCAGCATCCTAGTCACAGTCTGGCATCTTCTCGGCAGAGCTGAAGTTGCCTATATCTGCTTCAGAGGGAAGGAATTATGGGACATTATTCCATATATATATTCCATATATATATATATATTCCATATATACCAGTGTCTACCGTCAAGTAGGAAATTTACCAAATATTTCCTTGAAAGGATGCTCAAAAGGCCATAGGCAGCTATAGACATAATTTTTTAAAAAACCCACTAAAATAGATTTTTTCTATGAATGGAAATTGATTTACTGTTCTAGTTTGAAACATACCTTAATCCTATCCTGGTAACTTTTGCCCATCCCAAAATGAAGAAAACCCTCCAGTCCTCAATCCCTAGTAGCCACTGAAAAGTTATATAATGGGTTGGGGAATATTTTGAGATTCACGGATGGTCCTCTCCTGGCCCAGCTTGGTATAAGCAGCCAGTCTTCCAGGAAAAGTGGTGTATAATAAACAATCTGCACTGGTATAGAATCCAGCTGCCAGTGCATGAGACTCAGATTTGATTCCTGGGTCAGGAAGATCCCCTGGACAAGAAAATGGCAACCCACTCTAGTATTCTTGCCTGGAAAATCCCATGGACAGAGGAACCTGGCAGGATACAGTCCATGGAGTCACTCAGAGTTAGGTCCTATAGTCCTTGGGGTCACAAAGAGTCAGACATGGCTGAGCAACTGAGAATACACACACACACACACACACAAAATAACTGAAAGAATGAAAGTGTATCACAAAAGCTATGATGCTATTTAAGGACAAAGACTGGGAAGTAAACGTAAATGTATTTGTCCTTAAAATCAGTAATCTTAGCCTGGTACTGAATATTGTGCAGTTATTATCTATCTGGTGTTAGGCTGAACAATGATCAGAAGCCTGTGATCTAGGAATTCTCAAGTAGAGGTAGGCAGTGTCCCCCTTGTCCATTATGATCCTGTTTTACAGCATTGTTGGCCCAACAATTCCTTTCAGTTCAATCACTCAGTCATGTCCAACTCTTTGCAACCCCATGAACCTCAACACACCAGGCCTCCCTGTCCATCACCAACTCCTGGAGTTTAGCTTAACTCATGTCCATTGAGTCAGTGATGTCATCCAACCATCTCACCCTCTCTCATCTTCTTCTCCTCCTGCCTTTAGTCTTTCCCAGCAGCAGGTTCTTTTCCAATGAGTCACTGTTCGCATCAGGTGGCCAAAGTATTGGAGTTTCAGCTTCAACATCACTCCTTCCCATGAACACTCAGGACTGATCTCTAGAATGGACTGGTTGGATCTCCTTGCAGTCCAAGGGACTCTCAAGAGTCTTCTCCAGCACCACAGTTCAAAAGCATCAATTCTTCGGCACTCAGCTTTCTTTATAGTCCAACTCTCACATCCATATGTGACTACTGGAAAAACCATAGCCTTGACTAGATGGACTTTTGTTGGCAAAGTAATGTCTCTGCTTTTCAATATACTGTCTAGGTTGTTCATAACTTTCCTTTTAAGGAGTAAGCGTCTTTTTATTTCATGGCTGCAGTCACCATCTGCAGTGATTTTGGAGCCCCCCAAAATAAAGTCTGTCACTGTTTCCACTGTTTCCCCATCTATTTCCCATGAAGTGATGGGACTAGATGCCATGATCGTAGTTTTCTGAATGCTGAGCCTTAGGCCAACTTTTTCACTCTCCTCTTTCACTTTCATCAAGAGGCTCTTTAGTTCTTCGCTTTCTGCCATAAGGGTGGTGTGTCTGCATATCTGAGGTTATTGATATTTCTCACGGCAATCTTGATTCCAGCTTGTGCTTCTTCCAGCCCAGCGTTTCTCATAATGTACTCTGCGTATAAGTTAAATAAACATGGTAACAGTATACAGCCTTGATGTACTTCTTTTCCTGTTTGGACCCCGTCTGTTGTTCCATGTCCAGTTCTAACTGTTGCTTCCTGTCCTGCATACAGGTTTCTCAAGAGGCAGGTCAGGTGGTCTGGTATTCCCATCTCTTTCAGAATTTTCCACAATTTGTTGTGATCCACACAGTCAAAGGCTTTGACATAGTCAGTAAAGCAGAAATAGATGTCTTCTGGAACTCTCTTGCTTTTTCGATGATCCAGCAGATGTTGGTAATTTGATCTCTGTTTCCTCTGGCTTTTCTAAAACTAGCTTGAACATCTGGAAGTTCACGGTTCTTGTATGGCTAAAGCCTGGCTTAAAGAATTTTGAGCATGTGAATGAGTGCAATTGTGCGGTAGTTTGAGCATTCTTTGGCATTGCCTTTCTTTGGGATTGGAATGAAAACTGACCTTTTCCAGTCCTGTGACCACTCCTGAGTTTTCCAAATTTGCTGGCATATTGAGTGCAGCACTTTCACACCATCATCATTTAGGATTTGAAATAGCTTAACTGGAATTCCATCACCTCTGCCAGCTTTGTTCGTAGTGATGCTTCCTAAGGCCCACTTGACTTCACCTTCCAGGATGTCTGGCTCTAGGTGAGTGATCACACCAAAGTGATAATCTAGGTCATGAAGATCTTTTTTGTATAGTTCTTCTGTGTAACAACTGTTATTACTGCTGTATATTCTCCCACACCAACTGGGCTCCTTAGGAAAGAACTGTCAATATCAGAAAGCAGTAAGAGTTCACAGACTGTTTTCTTAAGAATGATTCTAAGAGTAGTTTGTAGAATTTGCTCAGTCAGTGCTGTAAAGTAGTTGTACTTTTGCCTAATCTCACAGGGAGTTAATTTACTTTCCAATTGAATTGTATTTTACTGTCATGGATAGTATGTTGTCAATAATATTATTAACAGAACTAAGGTAGTTCTATGTCTGATTAGCTCCTTTGTTTAGGGTTCATCTCCCTGGTATTTTGAACCAGTAGTCAGTGTCCATTTAAAACACTTATAGTTCAGCATTTGCTTTGAGTAGACTTGTAAGAAGTTAATATGGCACAGGGGAGCTTGAGGTGTTATTAGAGAAGTTATTTGTGCTTAAAGCCTTTAGAGTATACATGATTTATAGATAGTTTACAGCATTGCCTGTGTTCTATGTAGTAAAATCCCCTGTAGCTCAGTTGGTAAAGAATCTGCCTGTCATGCAGGAGACCCAGGTTTGATTCCTGGGTGGGGAAGATCCCCTGTAGAAGGAAATGGCAACCCACTCCAGTATTCTTGCCTGGAGAATCCCATGGACAGAGGAGCCTGGCAGGGTACAGTCCATGGGGTAGCAAGAGTTGGACACGACTGAGCAACTAAACCAACCAACCAAGATAACAATGAGATAAGTACAAATAATGTTAAAACATTTCTCCTAGAATAGAATACTTGCCTTCATGATGCATCATAGTCTGAAAAATATAATTTGTTTAGACAATCTTCCATCTTTTTAATACAAGTTTAAGTTCTATATTATGACTCAGACTTCTTCATTATTTTTTCTCTTGTCCCTTCATACAATGACACATGAATGCATTTGTGACAATAGGGAAAATGTGTTTGTATTATAGATAAATATAAAAAGACTTTTTTGTGGTATTGTAATGATTTTTTTCCTTAACAATCGAAAGGCTTTGTATCTAATACTGTCAAGCAGTTGTCATCACAGTAATTTACTTTTTTTAATGCTGGACTAACATACAGTATGAGAGGTGAAAATATTAGCTGTTGAGGATGAAGAGCTTATTTATATTGATTGGGGTGCCTCTAATGTGCCTCTGCAACCCTTACATTACATCCCTGTGGCATAAGTACTGTTTGAAGACCTCAATTAGAACCAAAGGGAAGAAAGGCCAAATAAGGATTTACGTATTTTTAGTTTCAAACAAAGACTGAGATTCTAGTGCCTTTAAGTTTGTAAGAGCTTCAGATCAGTAGGTCGTTTAGGCCCACAATTCCATCCAAAACCCTGCTCTCATAAGGCCACACTATAGTGTTATGTTTCGGGCATGTTCCTGTGTTTCTTGTGACATACCTGAATTCATGTATCTGCCTGAGCAAACTTGGTGCTTTATGTTCCTTTTATTTCCTTGAATCACAGGAGCTTCAGTTTCAGCGACTCACCCGAGAACTGGAGGTGGAAAGGCAGATTGTTGCCAGTCAGCTAGAAAGATGTCGGCTTGGAGCAGAATCACCAAGCATCGCCAGCACCAGGTACAGGGCCAACGGCTCTATCTTTTTAAATGCCTTTATCTTCTTAACTGCCTTCGAGTCACGGGCCATATTAATTGTCCCAGATGCTGCAAATGATGCTTTTCGTGTTGTCACTGTTAACGTGTCTTCCTAAAATTGGTACCAAGAATGTCAATTTATTCTAATTTTGAGAAACCTCTTGTGATATTGATTATCCTTCAGTCGTGCTTAAAGTGTTTTATCTGGCACTGGTACGGTTCTCTAGCAACAGCCACTAAGCTGCCTTTAGAAATTTGATTTATTATATGTAGACAAAGTTAATGAATGGTTTTAACAATTAATTGCTAATTATTTGGTAAAGCTAATTGATTTTGGAAACCTGATATTGGGGTTTTTTTTTTTCTTTTTAACTAAGAAATATTTCTAAGTAATAGCATTTAGCTAGCTTTGAAAAATGCCTTCAATTTACCTTGAGTTTTCTAGAACTCTGTAAAAATACTATATGAAATTATTACTATTTGAAATAATTGTGTATTCAAATCAGCACAAAATTAGTATATTACTGGACCAAAAAAAATTTAATCACAAGTATTATTTTCTATTTAGATAACCTGTTATGCTATTTAAAAACATCATTAGAATATGAATTACTGCCACAACTCCAACTGGTGAATCACTATTTATCCAATCTGTAGGTTTCTTTCTTAGTATTTACATATTCCAAGAAAGCCTACTATGCAATGCTTCTGTTGCTTGCATTTTTAAGCTTAGTTTGTTTATTCCTAAGTAGGTGTGTGACCATAGTAACTTGTCTCTCAGTTGTTTCTAACATCATAATTGTACTTCTCTGTATCTCCTATTATTCATGGCCAAAAATTCCTTCTTGGTGAGTAGACTGCTGTTTGTAGCTGATTGCTATCCATTTAAAATTACTAGACAGATAAATTGTATTCTCATGAATTTTTTCATCTTTGATACTTAACAGTTATGTACATTAGTATGTTTAGTACAACATAAAGCATGCAAATAAGATGAAAACCTTAAACACAGATATCAAATAATGTGAGCATTTTAAAAACATCAGTTTTTATAGGAAGAGAAATTATAAGCAAGGTGTAAAATTATAAATCAAAAATTTCTAACTTATTTTATATAACTCAATTAGATAATTTATTAAGAAAATTAAAATTGTCAGAACAAAAATTTGTTTTAATTTTACCCAGTTTTTTGTTAAGGTTATCTGTATCTTTAGCACAAAAAAAAAGAGCAATTCACAAACTCAGTAATGTAGTGTTGAACATTTCTAAAAAGTATGAACCAACAGATTTTTTCAAATATAATTTATACTATTAGAAAAATTAAATCAGTATTTAAAGAATTCAGTTAAGATGTTTATCCTGACAATTTAGACAACTAAAATGAGGATAAAAGTTTCTCATTAAGCTCCTAGAAATACATGATATTCAATAATACAGGTCAATAACTAGAGGAAATAGGAAAGGAGCAAAGAAAATCCTCAGGTTCTAGAAATATAGAACCAGAGGCCAGGGTCACCAGTGCAGGAAGCCTGGGCACAGTGAAGCCCCAACAAACCACTAGAGTCTTAGGTTTAATATTCCTTTAGGGACCAGAGAGTGAGGCCTTGTGTGCTCATGATGGTACACTTGAACTTGGAAACATAAGCCATGGCCCTCAAATGCACTCTTAGACAACCCCAGGCTTGTACCCCATGGGAATTTAGTGTCCAGATGTAACCGTATGCATTGTTCAAGAATCTCCAGCTGAGAAACTAACATCACCAAAGATGAGCTCACAATCAGATAATTAAAACTCAAGTCAAAAAAAACTCAACCATGAGAAGAATCAGAGGCCAGAGAGTAGGAGTTAAAACTAAGAACTTAATATCATAGGAGAAAGTCTGACAGGTATGCACAGGAAAACAAATACAAATGCTTATTATAACATTTGCAAAAGTAAAAGCTTAGAATTAGGATAGAAATGGGAAATAAACTGTGAATAAGTAAACTCAAGAGCCATTAAAAGGAAATAAGTACATGTGTCACCATGGACATCTTTGCAAAACAGACTTTTGAGTGAAAGCTACAAGTTGTAAAAGAATAGATATGAGGTTATCCCTGTGAACATTTAAAAATATATGTGATATTGAATTTAAATAGTGTTTGATATTGTTTATACATCAGTGCCTCTCTAGAAGTATGAAAACTATTTCAGGATGATACCAATTTAAGATAGTGGTACCTCTAGGGAGGAGGGGAAGGAGGGAACTGTTAGGAATTCAGCTTTAGCCAAATCTGTAACATTTTATTCAAGATTGCCGTCTGAAATAAACATAACGAAAACATTAATATTGGTTAAACAAGGGGATTATTGGTACTTGGGTGGTGATTAGATACTTTTCTGTACTAAAAGTTTTAAAATATTAACTAAATTTAGGATTACATAGTTTGAATTAGGTTATTCCACAAGTTTGTTAGAAATTGGTTAGTAAAATCATGTTAGTGATTTGGGGCTTTGTGTCTGATTCTCAGTGCCCAGCTTGGTACCTGGCATGGCACTGGAGCTCAGCCAAAGAATGTTGGTTGAGTGAGTGGGTCCTACAGAAATGGGAGCCTGGCTGACCCAAGAAAGAGGGAAAGTATGCACAGAACGGTGTGGCACACTGCGGTATTGGAGGCCCAAGAGGCACGGCAGTGTCCAGGGTGTGTCCTAAAAGCACCTCGTGGCTTTTGAGGTTGGAAGAGTAAAGCTGGCCTTTGATTCTGGAGAACTGGGAGCCTGTGAAGGTGAGTGTCACCTTCCGTTAGGTCTGTAAAGCAGACGTGCTGGAGGCAGTTGTCCTGATAGTGTAGGGTGAGGTCAGAATGCAGCGAGGCCAGGCAGCAGGACAGGAACCTGTTACGGAACCTTAGGGGTTGAGAAGAAAGTGGGTTTCTTTCTCCTGTGAATTCCGCTGGGAATGATAACTGATCCACTTTGGTTGCCCAGGTCCCATTTCAGTTGGATTCTTATGTATTCTTGATGTCCCCAACTAAGTGCTAACCAACTCTTACAGCCTTTCCCATATTTCTCCAGGGAAGTCATCTGCCTTGCAGGTGGATTCTTTACCAGCGGAGCCACAAAGGAAGTCCAAGAATACTGGAGTGGGTAGCCTATCCCTTCTCCAGTGGATCTTCCCCACCCAGGAATCGAACCAGGGTCTCCTGCATTGTAGGCAGATTCTTTACCAACTGAGCTATGAGGGAAGCCCCTTCTATTGAATAAATGACTCTAATATTATGCTAAATAATGTACTATGGAGCCCTCTCCGACATGGCTGTGAAGATTTGGTTTCCTCACACTTGCAGTACCAAAGATGAATTTTTGACCCTGCCATGAGGTGTCTCCATTTTATAGTAGGGAAACTGGACCTTTGCATGTGGTTATTTAGGAAGCGTCCTAAAGAGTGAGATAGACAGCTGCCTTTGGCAGTTTTCTTGCAATATGCCTTGCTGTGAATGTTAGAAAACTCTAAATGAATGATTATAGATGATTAATGACTGTTTGGAAGTAGTAGTCTTCTAAACAAGGTAGTAATAAAAATTCCCATTTCCAATATGACTTTTCATTTGTTTTATTTACTACAAAAAAAATTAGTAGCACTAGTAGTAACATCAGCAATATCAATATACAGTCATCCTTAATCTGGAATTAATGGTGCTTATATCTGAAGATGATATATCAGACCAAAAATAATCACTGCAAATTGAGAAATCTTGAAGGGAAGATACCAGGTTAGTTAATAGAGAAGTTAGAGGCTTTCTGACTTTGCACCAAGTATGCTACAGTTCCCTGTGTATTTAACAGTTATCTATTTTAATATTTCACCTGATTAATGATAGGCTATAGAATAGTAAACAAATTATACCTTTTCTGCATTTATACTGAGTATAATATAGTTATTTATATATTTAATTTTTTTCTCATTTAAAGTGGGCCTTGGAATCAGCTAATAGAGAAGATACCAATTTTCCACATTTGCTTTGCATATACTACAGTTATCTATGTATCCAACATTTCACCTTATAGAAAGTAGGCTGTGGAATCTGTTTATTTCTGCATTTGTAGTGGGTACAATATAGTTATCTATGTACTACTAAATATTTTACCTCTCTATGTATTTGACATGTTTGGAAAGTTCAAAAACCAACAATGAATGAGGGAGTTAGGACTCTCTAGATAAAAATTAGAAAAATAAGATGAAGGAAAGATTAAAATAGTAGACAAAATGTATCTTATTAGTATACCATGCACTGGCTCAAAGTAGAGAGCCACTTTGACTCTGTCCTGGTTGCCAGGCTAAAGAAAGAAACATTGATGAATTACATGATTTAGAGTGTCTGGAAGATAAACACAAACCAGGTTGCTCAGGAGGATTTACTGTTCCTGGGGCTGAGACTTGAGAGGATTCTCTTGTGTGTCACTGTTAGACCGCTGCACGATGACGCAGGCAGCTTGCTTGATATTTTCTCTTTGAATTACAATACAGTATCAGGCTCATAGGGTTCTGCCTTTGGTTGCTAAAGAGTTTACGAATGGATAGGGAAGCAACTTAGCTAAAGTAATTTTCCAAGAGATCAATTCTGTCACTCCAGTTTGGTTGGGGAATGATAGTCAGCATATGTAGATGGAGGGGTCCTTTTCAGGTCCTCCAGGCAGCCTGCCATGGTGATGTTCCGTCTGCAAAGTCTCTTAGTCGTGGGTGGCCTTAGGCTCCAACGCGTGAGAGGTCCACGTTGCAGGTCACTGTGCAGGTGCCTGGTGCTCGTGCCTTAGCAACAGAAATGGTCCTCAGGGAATGCTGAGGTATGCACAGCTCATCTCAGGAGAATCTCATAGCACAGGCACCTCAGAGGAAAGTAACGCCCTTTAAAATTCCTGCTTCCCATGGGCTGAGCAACAACCTTCAAATCCAAATTTTCATGAATGTAGGATTTATTCTTTTTCTCTTTGCAGTATCATCAGTGAGGTGTTTTTCTCACCTCAGCCGATTTAGAAAGGGAACTTAGACTTACTCTGCCTACGTACACTTCCAAGGGCATAGAAGGGGACAAGGGTGTCCAAAGCTGCATTCTTTTTAACTGACCGTGGAGTTACTTACCAATTTGTAAAGTTTAAGAAAACATAAAGACAGATTCATGTCAATGTATGGCAAAACCAACATGATAATGTAAAGAGAAAAAAAATTTAAAAAAAGAAAATATAAAGAGGAAAATCCTTAACTCTATCATTGAGAGATAACCACTTTATTTTAGATCAAGTTTACTGAAGTGTAAATTACTTATAATAAAATTTACCCTTGGTAGCATATGGTTTTATGGTTTTTGGCAATTTGTCATTTAATTGTATAACAACCATCATGATCAATATATAACATGTTAACCCTGCAAAAGAGGCATCCACTTCTAAAAATTTGCTGCATTTCCTTCTCTTCAAGAAAAATTCAGTTTGAGATAGTTCCCTCCAGCTAACTTGTTGTCTTGTTCCCAGAGCCCCACTTTGATATGCTACTTCCAGGTCTCAGTGACTCCCGCCAGCCTGAGGAATTCTCAAGGAGACAGGTGCTTAGAACTGCACCCGGAGGATGCTAATTTCCGGTGGTTAGAGACTACAGTCCGCCATGGCAAGCTGCGCTCTGTGGGTGGGGACTTGGCTACTACTAGATCTGCTGCAAAGTACATCCGGCCCTGCGGTATTCAGGTTATGGTCTATACTGCATGTTTCATCCAAGCAGAGAAATTACACTAGTGGTCAGCTTGCTGGGTAACTCAGCTGTGGAAGGAGAAGAAAACATAGTTCAAAATGGAAAGTCAGTAAATACAAATACGATCTCACAATTCAAGAAATTATCTCTGAGATTGTATAGTAGACAATTCCAAAACTATTTCTAATATCAGGCTTAGAATCTTAGCAATGCCCAGAAATAGAAATTTCGCTTCTCATTTAGTTCTTGATAAAGGAGAAAGATTATTTCTTTGGGACACGTTGATTCCACATATTTTACCTTCTAAGTAAATCATAGCTTGCCCGCTCCTTAAGATGAAGCACTAAATTTTCATTGAAGTAAAAAAGACATAGTTTAAAAGTGCATATTTTATTAATTGTGGAAAATACTAATGACAACTTTTGGAATTAAAGCTTAGTTTAAAATTGTTGCTTTGATTTTATTTTTTGCACATTGTTCTAAAATTTGTTTATGCCGGTTGGATGCAGTTGGCTCCTTTGCATTCTCTGTCCTTTAACTGACTGCCATTGGTGTTGGGAAGTTACTCTAGACCCTGAAAAATCTCCTGTCCACATCTATCAACTAAATGAGGGGCGAAATGGGTGGCATTATTGAAATTAAAAAATTTCCCTCTCATCCTAAGACTATCTCTCCCTTTTGAGTTAGTTAAAGCTTTGCTAGAATAGAATTCTTTATGGTTTCAAAAAGATCATACAATCTTGACAAATAGTCTTCTTATCACCATTTAAGAAAAGGACTCTGTTATTTTTTAATGAAAAGATTTGATTCCCCACTGCCATTCAGACTTTTTTTTAAAATACTTTATAGGATCATCTGCTAGTGCCCATCAGGCTTCTATTGATACTACTAAAAATTCTAAAAATGCCTTAGGGCTGACAGTCACAGAAAAGGCTCTTTCATGGGTCAGGTCTTTTCTTCAGCAAATATTTTTAAGTCATTGTGAAATACACTTCCTCAAATGGAGAGTCTTTGAAAAGACTGAATACTTATGTTTTGACAGCTTATTACTTATTTAATGTACCACTTGAGGAAGATGCTTGATAAAGTTTTGTCCCTTTGACCTTCAGTACTTTTACCAGCCAAAACCTGGATTTTTATAATAGTAATTTTATTGACATATATTTCATATGACATAAACTTGATACTTTTAACTGTATGAATACCTTCAGTAATTTTTAGTATATTCACAGAGCTGTGCAGTCATCACCACTGTCTAATTTTAGAACATTTTCACCATTCTGAAAAGAAACCCACTACCCATTAGCACACTTCCCTGATGGCTCGATGGTAGAGGATATGCCTGCAATGTGGGACACACAGGTTCGATCCCTCGGTTGGGAAGATCCCCTGGAGAAGGGAATGGCAACCCACTCCAGTATTCTTGCTTGGTGAGTCCTATGGACAGACGCCTGGCAGGCTACAGCCCATGGGATCCCAAAGAATCAGACACAACTGAACGACTTACACACACACACACACACACACTCTTCAACACTCCTTCCCTATTCTTCCTTCCCCCTACCCGTAGGAACCAATGATCTATCTTCTGTCTCTATGGGTTTGCCTATTCTGGACGTTTCCTATATGTAACATCATATGATATATAGCCTTTTGTAACTGGCGTCTTACATTTACCATGGTGATTTCAAGGTTTATCCATGTTTTAAATATCAATTCATTATCCCTTTTTATCTCCAAATAATATTTCACTATATGGATATACCATATATACATATATGGATTACAGGCCGGATTTAGAAAAGGCAGAGGAACCAGACATGAAGTTGCCAACATTTGGTGGATCATAGAAAAAGCAAGGGAATTCCAACAAAAAACATCGACTTCTGCTTTATTGACTATAATAAAGCCTTTGACTATGTAGATCACAACAAACTGGAAAATGCTTAAAGAAGTGGGAATACCAGACCACATTACCTGTCTTCCTGAGAAACCTGTATACAGGTCAAGAAGCAACAGTTAGAATCTGACATAGAACAACAGACTGGTTCAAAACTGGGAAAAGAGTACATTAAAGCTGTATGTTGTCACCTTGCTTTTTAAACTTCTGTACAGAGTATATCATGCAAAATGCTGGGCTGGATGTCTCACAAGGTAGAATCAAGATTGCCAGGAGAAATATCAACAGCCTCACATATACAAATAACAGATGATACCTCTTTAATGGCAGAAAATGAAGAGGAACTAAATAGCCTCTTGATGAAGGTGAAAGAGGCGAGTGAAAAGCTGGCTTAAAACTCAGCATTCGGAAACCAGGATGATGGTATCAGGTCCCTTCAGTTCAGTTCAGTTTAGTTCAGTCACTCCATCATGTCCGACTCTTTGCAACCCCATGGACTGCAGCACGCCAGACTTCCCTGTCTATCACCAACTCCCAGAGCTTACTCAAACTCATGTTCATCATGTCGGTGATGCCATCCAACCATCTCATCCTCTGTCGTCCCCTTCTCCTGTCTTCAGTCTTTCCCAGAATCAGGGTATTTTCCAATGAGTTGATTCTTCACATCAGGTGGCCCAAGTATTGGAGTTTCTTCTTCAGCGTCAGTCCTTCCAATGAATATTCAGTTCCCATCACTTCATGGCAAAAAAAAAATGGAAACAGTGACAGATTTTATTTTCTTGGGTTCCAAAATCACTGTGGGTGATGACTACAGCCACAAAATTAAAAGATGCTTGCCCCTTGATAGAAAAGCTATAACAAACCCGAACAGCATATTAAAAAGTAGAGACATCACTTTGCCAACAAAGGTCCATATAGTCAAAGCTATGATTTTTCCAGTAGTTGAAGCTGGATTTGAGAGTTGGACCGTAAAGAAGGCTAAGCACTGAAGAATTGATGCTTTTGAACTGTGGTACTAGAGAAGACTCTTGAGAGTCCCTTGGACAGTAAGGAGAGCAAGCAAGTCAATCCTAAAGGAAATCAGTCTTGAATATTCATTGGAAGGACTGATGCTGAAGCTGAAGCTCCAATACTTTGGCCACCTGATGCAAAGAGCCAACTCTTTGGAAAAGACTCTGATGCTGGGAAAGATTGAGGGCAAGAGGAGAAGGGGGTGACAGAGGGATGAATGATGTGGTTGGATGGTATCATCAACTCAATGGACATGAGTATGAGCAAACTCAGGGAGATAGCGCAGGACAGGGAAGTCTGGAATGCTGTCCATGAGATTGCAAAGAGTCAGACATGACTTAGTGACTCAACAACAACATGGATATACTACATTTTGTTTATTCTTTTATCACCTAGTGGGTTTTTTTTTTTATTGTTTCCAGGCTTTTTAGCAACTGAGAATAATGCTATGTCTCAGATTTTAGGAGGAGAACATCCCAAGGGTTCTGCTCCATGCATTCTTACTTTGGCATCAGGGAGAGACACAGAGTAGTCAAGATTCCCCTCTGAGCCTCTCCTCCTCCCTCCAAAGGACTTACCTGTTTTTCTCTCTCCTTTGCTCTGTTATGGTAAACCGCTGTATGTTGCTGAGCTAGCTGAGCTGTTTGGGAGTCTCTGACGTTCATCATTCAGGATAGAGTTCACCATTATCTCCTTTCTTCGCCTTGTTTTTGATCACTGGTGACTCTTAATGGTCAAACAAATAAAAGCTGTCTATGTTGACTTAAAATTCAGACTAAATGAAGAACAAACTATTTGATATTTGAATGTAATTATCAGAAACCCTCTTTGGGATCTCTATAGTGAACATTTAATAAATGGATGCTCTTCTGAACAAATTTAGTAACAATGTATGTTTATGATTCAACTCTCCTGTGTTAACACAGTAGCAGTAACACATCTGAAAGATACAGATGAGTTTGTGGCTGACTACAGGTCTATATAAGTCCTGTTCTGGAGCAAATTGCTCAAGCAGAGTTCTTTCAAAAGGCATTTTAATTGATATTTCACAATGCCATTGCCATCACAAGCCAGTTTCATCTGGAACATACAGATCCAAGTGGCAACTATCTCTCTACATTTGAATTAAACTCCATAAACTAAATCTTATGTAGGGCATGAGCTCAAGGTAATTCAACCACTATTCCATTAAGATATTCTATTTTAATCTAAGAAATGTGACCATATAGAAGTTGGATTTTAAGCCAAGTAATAGTATCATAAATATTAGAATCTTTTATGGACCTGAAACATTAAACAGCAAAATGCTGTAATCATAGTGAATAAATATTTCAAAATGAATTAGTTATTGCTTAAACTGAGCATTTTAAAATGTGAAGTTGGTGATATGGTTAGAAGGAGCCGCAAAAAGAGATCAAGTTTATAGTTGGTATCCAAGTTTCTGATTAAGACTATTTTAATACATTTGGTTAAATACAGAAGCAGCCCAGGTGTATCAACTTTCCTAATTAATGAAGAGGAAAATACTTTTTAAAATTCAGAAGCCCGTGTGTCTAAAATATAGGTACCATGCCATTATTTAATTATCTATTAAAGAACTAATTTAATTAACATAACGTTATTTCATTTTCTGTAATTTTTCATAGTTCATTTCTATCATTACAATTCCTAAAACAGGTAATAGTGATGAATTATTGAATCAATACAAGAATTATATTAACAGCCCCCACTCTTAGTCATTAGATTTTTTTAAACCATGTGTATATATTGATTAATTATAAAGTAATTTAAATAGCCATATAGTGTATATCAGGATGCTTTTTGGAAAGATTTACTGACTTATAGGAATTAATATACTTTAATTACTTTAATTCTAAATTTTATTACTTATTTTGCATTTTTTAATCTTTATCTTGAGAGATCTGAAAAATACTAACAATTACAGAGAATGATATAACAAATATTCAGGTATATTCCAGAATTGAAAAGAATTGATAATTCATTATTTTGGCTTTTTATGTAAAAAATATACTAAACAGAAATTCAAGACCTCTTTGTCCCATTCTCCCTCCCAATAGGTATTACCTAAGATATAATCTTACTCTGTGTACTTTTATATAATATATATACATCATATATATCCATGGCCTATGTTTTGTGTGCTTTTTTGTTGACATATACATATGATACACTCTGTGTGTCATTCATCTTGATTACTCATTGTTTGAGATCGATTCATATTGATATGTATAGATCTAGTTTATTTAACTGCTCTTATTTACTTATGTCACAGGATATTAAACTCTCCATTCCCCTATTGAAGAACATTTATGTTACACTTTAAAGTATTTTAAGTAATGCAGTAGTGAACATTTGGAGACATATCTCCTGTTTTACATGTATGAGGTTCTAGAAAAGGCATCATTAGAAGTAGAATACTTGGGACATAATGAATGCATGTTTTCCATTTTTCCAGATCTTGCTGAACTGCTTTCTCAGGTTACCACAACAACTGCACCCTCTCAAGCAGTATGTGAAAAAGTTCCAGGTTCCCTCTCGTTCTTTCTCTTTTTTTTCTTTTTTAGCCAGCATTTGATATTAGGCATGCTCAGTCTAATGTTTTCTCATTTTGCTTTGCATTTTCTTGATGGCTGGTAGGATTAAATATCTTTTCATATCCTTTTGATATATTTGCATTTCCTCTTCTATTCATACCCTTTGCCTATTTTTCTAATGAGGAATTTGGTTTATTCTTTTCATTTCTATCATTAGTCTTATTGAGCTGGAATAACTGGGATATACATCTAAAATAGTATACTCCTTGGTACACCGCAACACAAAGAATACCTTATTAATCTATTTTTAGAGTATAAATCTTTAGTGTTATGACAGTATGTAGGAGAAACCACCCTCTATATGTGATATATAAAAGTGGATCCCAGATTCTCCAAATCTACCCAAACAGATGATACTAACATTCCTTTCCATTTCTATATTTCCTTTAGTGATTGGATTTGTTTTCTTCTGCATATGTTTGTGATGTCTTCTCCAAATTCATTCAATAAATAGTATGCCTTTGCTTTATCACAGAGATACAAAATACAGAAGCCTGGGATTTTCAGTCTACTAGGAGGGACCATTGTGTGTAATTAATTAGCCATATGACAAAGCAACTTAGATGTCTATATTATATTATTTTTTTAATTTTTGAAGAGTGGTGTGTTGATCAGATTACATTGCCCTGTCTCTTTCCGGGGAGGCCTTACTTGGGTGTTTTTGATTCTCATGTCTTTAGGTGAAATTACTTCTTTGTAATTATATTAGAGGGAAGAGAACAATAGCCATTGAGCACCTATGATAGAGTAAACATTTTTGCTAGTTAATGTTTTGTACTCATCTGCTTATTGTTAAAGGGTTTCTGTTTTGGTTTGTTTTTGTTTGCTCTGGTTTTTATTATTATTGTAATAACATACAATAACATATAATTACAATAATAACTTGGTTTTAACATTAAGATATTTTTCTCTTAAAGATAATGTTATTCTATTGGTTTTCCACCATGCTGTCAAGAATTAGTTGCTACCACTGTTTTGTCTCTCCTTCACAGAAACTTTGGATTGGCTGCTATTTCTATTCTTGGTTGGTCATAGGCATGTTACAAGAAGTCATATAGATATTATTTCAAGGATTCTGTAAAACGATCTTGAGAAATGTTGACACTAATGTACTCTCTGCAGTTCATTTGGCGGGGAGGGGGGCAGTTTACCATGCTTTCATGTAATCCTTTTGCTCTCCATGATGAGCTAAAGGAAGGTTGGTATTAGGTTCACATTCTCATTACCATTTGGCAGGTTAAGGACACAGCAGAGAAAGACTGATATGTGTGATGTGATGTTTCCTTAGTCCTTCAGAGACGAACTGCTGCATACACTGTGGCCAGTGATGTATAGGAAGGGAAACTGGAAATGTGATTATCCACCTGAAAGAGAGAGCCGTTCATTAGTGCGTTTTCAGCAATTAATCAGCTTGCATAAAAATGAACATGTCCCGTCTGCCAAGAGCAGGGAGAAACAACTGATGGGTTTGCCAGACTTTGTAGTGACTAAATTGTTATTATAGCTATCCTCCCTGAGGCTTCACAACCTATTTAATAACAAATCAATCTAATCTGTTTCTTGCGTAGATTTTTCTGCTCTGCTGTTGTGTTACTCTCCAATTAAATAGGGAGAAAACCACTCTACAACTGAAGAGAAAGAAAGCCTGTAGGCTACAGATTTTCATAGCTAAAAAAATCTTGCATTAAACAGTTATGCATTTTAACCACTGTCAGATAGTTTAGGTACAGCGTTGGTTTGCATTATTGCATTGCTTAGAGGCCGGGAAGAATGTCTTTAGGGTGTGCATGTGTGTTTATTTCTTCTAGCCTTTTATTTATTTTTTTTTTCAAAGAAAAATAGCAGCCCGTTATTCTAGGATCTTATGATCTGTTCTTTCAGCTTCAGAACACATCAATTAAAGGTTGATCTATACCCAACTTTAGTTACATTATCAATAATGAGGCTATTTGAGCCACAGAGAAAAGTCAAGCAAAATTACCAACCATCATCTAAGAACTGGTACTTTGGAAGTACAAAATACAGATTTATATCTGTTTCCTGAGCAACATTAGCAAAATATTTTTCAGTAAAGACTTATTTAGAAGTAGTAAGTAAAGCACTTTTGTATTCCTTATGAACGTAAATACAAAGGTAGAAACTACTATTGACTAGAGCAGTACATTAAAGTCTGAAAGTTAAAGTCTAAAAGTTGGTTTTTTTTTGTAGCCACTAACAAAATAATGTATCTTCTTCAATGATCATCAGTGACTGGCTAAAATCATTAGCTGAAAATTGACGAGAAACTTGACAATAAATGGATCAAGCTGACAGCACCTGAACTCATTGATCTTATGTTCTACAAAGCAGAACACAGACAGAACTTTTGGCCTTCTGATGAGAGGCAATGAGAAGTGCATATTCTTGCCCTCAGATTTCTCAGTCATCTGATGTACCAATTCATAGGAAATTGGAGACAGAGAAACAGAGTAAATGACACTGTGCTGATGTGTTAGTTAGATCCAGTCTGTCAGGAATTTTGCAGAGCAAATGAAATCAGTTGAAACAGGAAAAAAAGAAAAAGTAAGAGAGAGGGCAAAATTTTGCTTGAAAGGAAATTTTTAGAGACATAGCAACCAAATACAATGTGTGGGCCTTAGTTTGGTGTTGGTTCAAACAACTGTTATTTTAAAAATTCAAACAGGGACTTTGAATACACTGACTAGATACTTGTTGATCTGAAGAACTTTCTTGGTAATTTTTTAGGTATGATAATGTTATTGTGGTTATGACCTTTTTAAAGTCTCTGTGTTTAAGGACTTCTCTGGTGGTTCAGTGCTTAAGATTTCACCTTCCAAGGGAGCGGGTGTGAGTTTGATCCCTGATCATGGTGCTAAGGTCCCACATGTCTCATGGCCAAAAAAACAAAACATAAAACAGAAGCAATATTGTTTGAATAAAGACTTTCTGAGAAATGGTTCACATCTAAGAGAAATCTTACAAAAAGTCTATATTTAAAGTTACATCTAAAGTAATAAGATATCTGAGGCTTGGTTCAAAGTAATGTAGTAATGCAGAGAAAATAGTGGGTAAGGGAATGGGTGAAAAGTGTTGACCACATGGTCCCTTTTATTTGTTGAAGCTGGGTGACGAATCTATAGAGGCTTTATTATACTGTTTTATATATACATGTATATGTGTGTTTTAAATGTTGTATAACAAAAAGCTTAACTGTTTAGTGATCCAACTCTTAACTTTCTCTTCTTTTTTTAAAATATTTATTTATTTGACTGCGCTGGGTCTCTGTTATGGCACACTGACTAAAATTATGGTTAAAACTTATTTCATTTTTATAAAGCTAGAAAGGTCATATTTCTCAAAATCTGAGTGATGGATACTGTCTTTAATAGTTTAAATGAAGAGATTTATTTAAATAAAATTAGATTATGCATCAACACAGTATGTTCCACCATACTCTGTAATGCATTTTCCATCAATCGCATTGGCTCATTGTGGCGGTGAATGGGAGAGGGAGCAAAGAGGAGAAAGAAAGATAAAGCAGACCTACTGCTTCCTCTTTCACTTTCCTCTTTTCATTCATATTTCTTAAAAGAAGAATGCTGGATATTAAAATTAGCAATTTAACAGTCATGTCCAGCCACTTGTCCATTTGCCATGGAGGGTGCCTGAGCAGTATTTTTGGCTCACTCAGTATATATCAAGAATTCTGGTTGAAAGGACTTTACTTTCCATTGTCATTATAGTCATTCCTTCTCATTCCTTCTAACAGGCCTTTTTTTTTTTTATTATTATTGTTTTTGCCATACATTGTCATGACATCACCATGGGTCCACATATGCCTCCCCTCCGGGTCCCCCCTCCCTCCTCCCTCCCCCCCGGGAAATCTCGCTGCACCAGTCCGGAGCATCAATCCTGGGCTGGCGATTGATTAGACACATGACAATTAACATGCTTCAATGCCCTTCTCCCATATCATCCCACCCTTACCCTCATCCACAAAGTCCACAAGTCTATTCTATACATCTGCGTTCCTTTTGTTGTCTCCCATGTTGGGTTCTCATTACTGTCTTTCTAAATTCCATATATATGCGTTAACATACTGTATTGTTGTTTTTGCTTCTGGCTTACTTCACTCTGGATAATGGGCTCCAGTTTCGTCCATCTGAGTAGAATTGCTTCAAATGAATTTTTTTTTAATGCTGAGTAATATTCCATTGTGTATATATACCACAGCTTTCTTATCCATTCGTCAGTTGATGGGCATCTAGGTTGCTTCCATGTCCTGGCTATTGTAAACAATGCAGCGATGAACATTGGGGTGCACGTGGCTCTTTCAATTCTGGTTTCCTCGGTGTATATGCCCAGCAGTGGGATTGCCGGGTCATAAGGCAAAACACTCTCTGCTATAATCCAAAGCGGGATACTCCATGACCCACCTCCCAGAATATTGGAAATAAAAACACGAATAAACAAATGGGACCTAATTAAAATTAAAAGCTTTTGCACAACAAAGGAAACTATAAGCAAGGTGAAAAGACAGCCTTCAGAATGGGAGAAAATAATAGCCAATGAAGCAACAGACAAACAATTAATCTCAAAAATTTACAAACAACTACTGCAGCTCCATTCTAGAAAAATAAACAACCCAATTAAAAAGTGGGCCAAAGAACTTAACAGACATTTCTCCAAAGAAGATATAAAAATGGCTAACAAACACATGAAAAGATGCTCAACATCACTCATTATCAGAGAAATGCAAATCAAAACTACAATGAGGTACCACTTTACACCAGTCAGAATGGCTGCCATCCAAAAGGCCTTTTTTTTTTCCTATTTCATTCCCCCATCCAGTAGTTTGGAAACCCTGCACACTTATGTTGGGGGATAATAGAGAAGAGAAAGAAACAGGGTAATTATGTAAGGGAATGTGGGACAAATCAGGGATCCATGAGAGCTATCAGGGAAGCTTTAAAGCATTCTGTAACCACTTTGCTAGTCTCCTAAGTCTTACTACCTAGAAACCTAGCATGAATGAATGTCACTCAGTCATGTCCAACTCTTTGTGAGCCCATGGACTATCCAATCCATAGAATTCTCCAGGCCAGTATATTGGAGTGGGTAGCCTTTCCTTTCTTCAGGGAATCTTCCCAATCCAGGAATCGAACCCAGGTCTCCTGCATTGCAGGCAGATTCTTTACCAGCTGAGCCACAAGGGAAGTCCAAGAATACTGGAGGGGGTAGTCTATCCCTTCTCCAGCGGATCTTCCCGGCCCAGGAATCAAACCGGGGTCTCCTGCATTGCAGGCAGATTCTTTACCAACTGAGCTCTCAGGGATACGCTCTGCCAGTTGTTGACTGTATCCTTATGTGTCCATTCTGCTTCCTAGGCAGTTACTGATAATGCAGGGCCTGTACTCTACCCCACATGTGAATTTCTTCTTCCTTCAGGACTCAAAACAGCTATTTATGGTGCTTGTCCATGAATTGAGAGCTGAAAATGCTGTTATATTATGCATTTTTACACTCTTAATGAAAATAAAAGTTTCCTCAGACATTTAAGAAACTTTACTGGTTAAAAAAATAATAATTAAAATCTTCTGGATAATCAGTGGCTAGAAAGTGAATATCATTCTTTAGACCCATGCTAAATTTGATAGTCTGTACATGAGATCAAAGAATTTATGTGAATATATCATTTGCTTTTGAATGCCAGAACAGGATAAACGGAGTGGTCAGAACATGTTTAATAAGACATTTAGGTTTATGTTATCGTAAAGTTACTTTTAAGTGAATTTTAGGCTTTTCAGAGTATTTTATATCCTAAATAATATTCAAAATGAAATTATAGGCTTTATAATGAGGAACTTTAAGGGTTCAAGATTCCGGCCAGTGGATCTCTTACTACAGCTCTCTACACCCGAGTCCACATTAACTATGTGCTCCACCTCATACAGAGCAAAGAGTACGAACAGGACCCTTGCTCTGTTCCATACCAGTGCCAGCTTTATTTTGAAATGTAAGATTTGAGTTGCCTTACATTTTTCTAAAAGAGATTATTTGTGTGTGCTTTTTCTTAATCTTAAATTAAAAAAAAAAATCTTTTCCCTTTCTGTTTCTTTGCCTTTGGAAGAATTCGAAAGAACACAAATGAGGGAGACAGTAACATTTTGTAGACCTCAACACAAATAATTCACAGCAGCTCATCTATTCCGAGGCTTGACCCTTTGCCTAAATATTAATAGCATCCTACATTATGGCAGAATACTTAGGAAAGAGTTTGGTGTTGTGTTTAGTCATTTTACTATTTTCATCTCAGTTTCTTTCATTCTTTCAAATGTTAGCTGAAATGTTAGAAAACCTTTCTATTCTGATTTCTACTTTTATGATTGAAACACTTATTGTGGGATGGGCTTAACCAGAAGTCATGCTTTGTATATCATTTATGGAGATAGCAGAGGGAACTGTTGGTCTCATTTTTGTCTAGTACTACATTCTTTTTGATCTTCCCCTTCCCCTGTGGTCCTCTGGATCTTTTATTCATAGATTCAAAGTACTAACACAAAATGCTTTTGTCAAAGAATATTTATCTTCTAAAATGTGTGTTCACCTTCAGTCCCCATGAAAGTTACTTGAATTGTTTAAATGGCTAATCTGATATTTCCTGTTCCTTTAATGTGTTTTTGCTGTGCGTCAAGTACATAATTTTCTGTGATTTTATTTACTTTTTATCTTACCCTTTGCTGGAATGTATTTCAAACAGGTGTTATAAGGGTCCAAAATATGGTGAAGTGGCATGAGAGAAGAGTGGAAGAAAGAATTGAGTAAACAAGGGTGAGAACTACATAGAGCCAGTATGAAATCAAAAACATTCACCCCAGTGTTCAGTTGTGCATTTTACTCAGAACTCATGAGCAGCCTGTAGAAAACAGGACTGCACTTTTATCCCACCCCTTGCGGTTCGTCATGATCTTTTGAAGACTGACATTTTAAAAGCACATTCTGAGAACGAGGCCAGTTTTTTCAGGTGAAGTGTCACTGAGCAGGAGGGAGAATATGGGTCAGACTGTAAGCCTTTGACCCTTCGCATATTCCAGGAAGCAGCATGCCTGCCTTCCCTCTGCCATCTTGCTTGCTCTGCAGTTGGTCACCCAGGTGATTGTGACCTGTGAGTGCAGGCTGCTGGGCAGAAATCCATCACCAGGCATGGAAGGCAACTCAGGGCTTGTGTCATGTTGCTCATGGATCAGGAGCAGCTGTATCCTATGTGAAGGATATCATTTTTAATTCCAGTACCTTTTCTTTTTAATCCTCAGTGTTACCCTCAGACATGCAAATAATTATGAAAGGAAATCCTTTGCCCTGTCTCATTTTTTTATTCCTTGCTTAGTTCAAATTATAGGCATATACCATTTTCAGGGGCAATTTAAGACCATAACACATAAAAATAATAATAAACTACAAGTAAGAGCATGCTGTCATTGTTTCACTTTTCTTTTTTTAATATAATTTTATTTATTTATTTTTGGCTGTGCTGGGTCTTGGTTACTGTGTGGGCTTTTCTCTAGTTGTAGCGAGTGGTGGCTGCTACTGGGCGGTGGGCGGGCTTCTCACTGTGGTGGCTTCTCTTGCTGCAGAGCAGGGACACTGGGAGTGCAGGCTTTGCAGCTCATGGGTTCAGTGGTTGTAGCTCCCAGGCCCTAGAGCGTAGGCTCAATAGTTGTGGTGAGTGGGCTTAGTTGCTCCGTAGCATATGGGATCCTCCTGGACCAGGGATTGAATCTGTGTCTCCTGCATTGGCAGATGGATTCTTTACCACTGAGCTACCAGGGAAGACCTGGTTTCAGTTTTTTTGACTGCTGGTATCAAGTGGTCCTTTGGTAGGAAGAAGGAAATCAGTCTCCATTCAATAGAAAATTTTCTAGGGTCTGATAACACAATAAAGAAATCATGAATTTGAAGGAAGAACTTTTGGTTTTGGTTTGTTGAGATTGATTGTGAATAGGCAATAAGTAAATTTGAAAGAGGATCCCAAAATTGTAGTATCACTACTAAGATATCTTTATTGTCTAAAGGCTAATGATTTGTTATTCTAGGATCCCCAGAACCCCTTAGGGACAATAAAATGGTGAGTTGCGATAGCTGTCTACCTCCCAGCTCCCCTCCTCTGCTTCAGCAAGGCAAAGCAATTCACCTTAATTGTCTACATACTGATCTTCCTGTCTTCAATTTACTGAAATAGCCTAGTGGAAAAATATCTACACACACCTGTCTTGGGAAGAATAGTCATCATGTACTATTTAATTTTGTCTTACTGCTCTAGTTCAGGCATGAAAACAAAAGGTAGGTCTCTGTTTAATGTAAGGTATTTATTTCCTAGTTAGTTCTTATCTAATTAAAAGCGAGAGATGAGGTACATTTCACAAACATAAGACAAGCAATACTGTTAAAACCTATCAGTTACCTATTGGTACATGGTATGAGTCTTAGAACATCAGAAGATGCTTCACGGCATTAGAGAGCCCTTTGATTTCATCTTTGGCTTCTAGACCTCACTTTTCACCTTGCTAAAGATGAGTATAAAATGAACTCAAAGATGTTCTTGTTGAGGTCAAGGTGAGGAAAAATTTGACCTGCTTACATGATGAACGCTTTAAGACCCGGTACTTCCACAGGCATTATCTTCAAAAAGTGATTTTCTCAACCATAAATTCAAGAGCGCTCAAGAAAGCTGAAGCACACAATGAGCTTTACTTAGCTAAGAACTCACAAGAAACTAATGGACTATTTTACCAATGCATTAAAAGGAACTGAACAAAGTTTTAAATGTACTAATTAAAAGGGAATCAAAGCAATACTAGATAGAAATTTTAGAAGACTTAGAGTAGGGTATGATGTTATTGCCATATTGTAATTGAAAATTTACCTATAATTGATATGGGAGAAGGGCATTGAAGCATGTTAATTGTCATGTGTCTAATCAATCGCCAGCCCAGGATTGATGCTCGGGACTGGTGCAGCGAGATTTCCCGGGGGGGAGGGAGGAGGGAGGGAGGTTCCGGAGGGGAAGCATATGTAAACCCATGGTGATATCATGACAATGTATGGCAAAAACAATAAAAAAAAAAAATTAAAATTAAAATTAAAAAAAAAAGAAAAGAAAATTTACCTATAATTAATGAAAATAGAGAAATTTAAGTGTTGGAAAGACTAGATTACTCAGTTAAAGGAATTTATTTCATGTTTAATCTGGTAACACTCCAAATAGAGACTAAAAGTTGAGAATCATTAGTAGTTACTTTGCTGTATTCTGACAGAGAAAATCCTAGGTGCATAATAGGAAATCTGGAGTTACCTGGGCACTCTGAAGTCCCGCTTTCATAAGAAGATTCTGAAGCAGTTTACTAAAAAGCAATTTGTAATGCCTAGAGGATAACTAGGTATTTGTTGTTGTTGTTAAGTTGCTTAGTCATGTACAACTCTTTGCAACCCCATGGACTGCAGCACACCAGGCTTCCCTGTCCTTCACTATCTCCCAGAGTTTGCTCAAACTCATGCCCATTGAGTCGATGATGACATCCAACCATCTCATTTTCTGTTGCCCCTTTCTCCTCCTGCCCTCAGTCTTTCCCATCATCTGGGTCTTTTCCAAAAAGTCAACTCTTTGCATCACATGGCCAAAGTATTGGAGCTTCAGCTTCAGCATCAGTCCTTCCAATGAATAGTCAGGATTGTCTTTTAAGATTGACTGTTTTGATCTCTTGACAGTCCAAGGGACTTAGAAGAGTCTTCTACAGCACTACTGTTTGAAAGCATCAATTCTTCAGTGCTCAGCCTTTTTTGTGGTCCAGCTCTCACATCTGTACATGACCACTGTAATTTCAATGTAAATTGCCTAAGATAAAAAGACAAACCGACCTTTCATCTTTTAACTGAGAGAATTAAACCTTGGAATCAAGTAAAAAGTAGACTTGTAAATATTAGAGCAATGAATTACAAAGGTAATTACAACAAACCAATAACGAGTTGCCAAAATTTTTCTCAAAATGGATTTAGTATCCAGAACACCTACACATTTGCTAATGGAATAACTACAGTTCATAATGAATTGGTAGAGAATGAGAAAAATGCTCTTTGGAATTTATTCCAGCTACAGAGATTTCATCTCAGTGAACGTGAAGTGGTTCTTGCATTCAGGAGTCAACATGTACAGAAAATACAGAACTTTTTTAGAATTGAAGTTTAGTTGGTGTACAATATTATATGTTACAGGTATGTGATGTAGTATACCTGTGCACAAAAGAATTATACAAAGAAGATCTTCATAACCCAGATAACCACAATGGTGTGATCACTCACCAAGAGCCAAACATCCTGGAATGCAAAGTCAAGTGGGCCTTAGGAAGCATCACTGTGAACAAAGCTAGTGGAGGTGATGCAATTCCAGCTGAGCTATTTCATATCTAAAAGATAATGCTATGAAAGTGCTGCACTCAATATGCAGCAAATTTGGAAACTTCAGCAGCCACAGGGCTGAAACAAGTCAGTTTTCATTCCAATCCCAAAGAAAGGCAATACTAAACAATGTTCAAACTACTGCACAATTACACTCATCTCACACACTAGCAAAGTAATGCTCAAAATTCTCCAAGCCCAGCCAGGCTTCAACAGTACATTAACTGTGAAATTCCAGATGGAAATTCAAGCTGGATTCAAAAAAGACAGAGAAACCAGAGACCAAATTGCCAGCATCTGCTGGATCATCAAAAAAGCATGAGAGTTCCAGAAAAACATCTACTTCTGCTTTATTGATTATGCCAAAGCCTTTGACTGTGTGGATCACAACAGACTATGAAAAGTTCTTTAGGAGATGGGAATTCCAGACCACCTGACCTGCTTCCTGAAAAAAAATCTTTATGCAGATCAAGAAGCAACAGAACTGAACGTGGAACAACAGACTGGTTCCAAATTGGGAAAAGAGTACGTCAAGGCTGTACATTGTCACCCTGCTTGTTTAATTTCTATGTAGAGTACATCATCAGAAATGCTGGGCTGGATGAAGCACAAGGTGGAATCAAGATTGCCGGGAGAAATATCAATAACCTCAGATATGCAGATGACACCACCCTTATGGCAGAAAGTGAAGAAGAACTAAAGAGCCTCTTGATGAAAGTGAAAGAGGAGAGGGAAAAAGTTGGCTTAAAGCTCAACATTCGGAAAACTAAGATCATGGCATCCAGTCCCATCACTTCATGCCGGATAGATGGGGAAACAGTGAGAGATTTAATTTTTGGGGCTCAAAAATCAATGCAGATGGTAACTGCAGCCATGAAATTAAAAGATGCTTGCTCCTTGGAAGGAAAGTTATGATCAACCTATATAGAGTATTAAAATGCAGAGACATTACTTTGCCAACAAAGGTCCATCTAGTCAAAGGTATGGTTTTTCCAGTAGTCATGTATGGAGGTGAGAGTTGGACTATAAAGAAAGCCAAGTGCTGAAGAATTGATGCTTTTGAACTGTGGTGTTGGAGAAGACTTTTGAGAGTCCCTTGGTCTGCAAGGAGATCCAGCTAGTCCATCCTAAAGGAGATCAGTCCTGAGTGTTCGTTGGAAGGACTGATGTTGAAGCCGAAACTCCAATATTTTGGCCACCTGATGGGAAGAGCTGACTCATTTGAAAAGACCCTTAATCCGGGCAAGATTGAAGGTGGGAGGAGAAGGGGATGACAGAGGATGAGAGATCTGGATGGCATCACTGACTCGATGGACGTGAGTTTGAGTAAGCTCCAGGAGTTGGTGATGGACAAGGAAGCCTGGCGTGCTGCAGTCCATAGGGTCACAAAGAGTCCGAAAAGACTGATCGACTGAACTGAACTGATGCAGTGTAGTAATTCACAATGTTTAAAGGTTATAGTCATTATAACATGCTATCTGTGTTCCCTATGGTGCACAATACATCCTCTTAGGTTCTTTATTTTATGCGTAGTTTGTACCTCTTATCCCCTACCCCTATCTTGGTGTTCCCCTCATTCCTCTCCCTACTGGTAGCCGTTAGTTTGTGGTCTATATCTGTGAATCTGTTTCCATTTTGTTATTCACATATTAGAAATATAATTTTTGCTTTCTCTGACACATTTCACTTAGGATCATACCCTCCAAGTCCATCCATGTTGCTGAAAATGGCAAATTTTCCTTTTTGATGGCTGATTAGTATCCTTGGGGGGCACGGTGTACACACACACCACATCGTCTTTGTCTGCTCATCTGTCAATGGACACTAAGGTTGCCTCCATATCTTGGCAAGTATAAAGAATGCTGCTATGAACATTGGGGATAAATATATCTTTTACTTCTTTTTATCATTTGGGTATATACCCAGGAGTAAATTGCTGGGTCATAGGGTGGTTCTACTTTTAGGCTTTCTTGAAAAACCTCCAGTGTTTTCCACAGTGGCTGTACCAATTTACATTTGCACCAACAGTAAACAGAGTTCCTTTTTCTCCATATCCACACCAGTGTTTGGTATTTATATTCTCTTTGGTGATAGCCATTCTGACAAGTGTGAAGTGACATCTTATTGTGGTTTTAATTTGCATTTCCCTAATTAACAATGCTAACCATTGCTTCTTTTCACCATTATATCTCAGCCTCTAACAATGTCTGGCACTCAGTAGATGATCAACAAATACTTGTTGAATGGGTTCATGTAATATTTACAGTAGACATCTTTTCTGTAAGCTGTAGAAAAAGCAAAAATTCCTTTGTAAAATGATTGAAATAATTCTAAAATAACAGGATTAGCCCTAATAATGAGCAACTCAAAAAATTAATATCAGCTATCATTTATTTAGCATTCTACTCAATTGTGGTTGGATGCAAATAGAATTAAGACCCAGTCTTTATCCTCAAGAGAGCCATAATCTGGTAGTGGAAACAGATAAACAAATATTGCAGTTACAATCATATGAAAAACAGGACTCAAGGTAGATTAATTGGCACATTTTTGATATAAAGAAGAAGTGACCAACTTTCATCAAGCTAATTTTTGAAGAATGATTAGTGCTTACCAGAGAGAATGTCGTGGAGGGTATGTAGTCCAGACATTGGTACATGCCCATACTCTATTCATAAGTAAAACAGTTTCTGGTGTATTTCTTCCAGTAATTCCTGTCCATTAATACCAAATGAAGCTTAAATTTTGACTGTGCTTAACTTTTTGAGCTATTAATTAGGGATCTACATGTTCAAACACACACATATGTGTCCTGTGTGTAGTATAAAATTTCTTAATTATTTTTCTAAATAAAGCAAAGTGGAATAACTTGGATTCTATCCCATTTCAGTGTGTTTTGACAAGAAAGTGACAGTAGCCTGCACCTCAGTAGTAATAGAGCCCCATCTAGACCAGGGAGAAGGTGAGGAAAATGACATGGTGAAGTTACTGTGTAGCTTCATCAAGTTTTCTCCGCTCCTCCCTCCCCAACTGTTTCCTATTACAGTCCACTTAAGCTCACATCAGATCCAGTAGAATCCAGGAGGAAGTCGAGTACTAACGTATTAATGTTGACCATTTTACAAAGATATTCCTGTTATTACTAAGTAATTAAAAAGTGAGAGTAAACTAGAGTGTTCCAGTCCATGGGTGTGTATGACATATATATTGTTACACTGTACCACATTTACCATTCTGAAATGTGTGTAATTCTGGGTTTCCAGACTGTGTTCCTACACATTCTACCCCCAAAATAGCACTAGAAGCGTGAAGCAGCCTGATATGTGAGGAAACTGCAAGTAATTAGAAATGCCTAGAATGTAGGTTTGTGTGGGAAAGGGCAAACTCGAAGGACCAGGTGGTGGAGGGCCTTCTGCACCATCTGAAGATGTCTGAATCTCTGCCATACTAACCAGGATGCTCAGAATGTATCCTGTATGAATCTATCGTGCGTTAGCATCAGGAGGATTTCAGATTTCAGTGTTTGAAATATCACCGTAGCAACAGCCTGGAAGAGAGCCTGAAAGGATGAGAAATCAAAGCCAAGCAGACCAGCTAGCAGGGAGCCTAGAAGAATGATCCACCCAAGAGACCATGAGAGGATGCAGGCCTGAACTGTGTACTTGGTGGTAGCGATGGATTCAGAAGGTGTATGTTTTGCGTGGCAGCCATGTGCCACAAACTGCTGTAGGTTCTGTAAGTGTATCTGTGGACAAGGCAGACTTCCCTGCCCTTGCCGAGCTGTTCATGACGGTGGTGCGGGGCCAGTCGGTAGACAGTAAAACAGCTCCATGTTCTTCAGTGAGTGACTGGGTGGTAATGATTAGGTGGGAATTTATTTGGGGGGAAAAACGGGGTTCAGTGTGTCAAGTACAATATGTATTATATCCAGGACACAGTTGGAAATATAGGTCAAGAGTTAAGGAGTGAGGTTTCAGCTCTTTTCAGAGGGCCCGTTTATATTTGGTCTCAGTCATAAAACATCAATGAGAACCTTCAGCTACAAACAGTGGAATCCTCTCTGGCCTGTGTATGCTGGAGAAGAACTTGTCAGAAGCTGTTAGGTGTCAATTTTCAGAATCTCCGGAAAGGCCAGAGAACCAGCTTCTGAGTTGGGGAATATGGGAACAGTGCCCACTGCCACTGCTGGGCCCCCTGCGGCTGGTCCCTGCTGCACACTGCCATCTGACCAGCCTTCTTCTAGCCCCTGTCACTGACCGGCTCTCTGGCTGCAAGGGACAGTGAGCAGCTGGTTTTATCACTCATAACATAGGAAAATGTCACAGTTAGGGGATTTCAAAGATAGCTATGGGCTTCTCTGGTGACTTACATGGTAAAGAATCCACCTGCAATGGAGGAGACCTGGGTTCGATCCCTGGGTTGTGAAGATCCTGTGGAGGAGGACATGGCAATCCACTTCAGTATTCTTGCCTGGAGAGTCTCATGGACAGAGGAGCCTGGTGGGCTACCTGCCTCCTGAGAAATCTGTATGCAGGTCAAGAAGCAACAGTTAGAACTGGACATGGAACAATGGACTGGTTCCAAATTTGGAAAGGACTATGTCAAGGCTGTATATTGTCACCCTGCTTATTTAACTTATATGCAGAGTACATCATGTGAAATGCGAGGCTGGATGAAGCACAAGCTGGAATCAAGATTGCTGGGAGAAATATCAATAATCTCAGATATGCAGATGACACCACCCTGATGGCAGAAAGCAAAGAACTAGACAGCCTCTTGATGAAAGTGAAAGAGGAGAGTGAAACAGCTGACTTAAAACTCAACAATCAGAAAACTAAGATCATGGCATCCAGTCCCATCACTTCATGGGAAACAATGCAAACAGAGACCTTTTTTCTTTTGGCACCAAAATGACAACAGATGGTGACTTCAGCCACAAAATTAAAAGACCTTTGCTTCTTAGAAGAAAAGCTATGACCAACTTAGACAGCATGTTAAAAAGCAGAAACATTACTTTATCAACAAAGGTCCACATAGTCAAATTTGCGGTTTTTCCAGTCATCATGTATGGATGTGAGAACCGAACCATAAAGAAGGCTGAGTGCCAAAGAATTGATGCTTTTGAACTGTGGTGTTGGAGAAGACTCTTAAGAGTCCCTTGAACTGCAAGGAGAGCCAACCAGTCCAACCTAAAGGAAATCAGTCCTGAATATTCATTGGAAGGACTGATGCTGAAACTGAAGCTCCAATACTTTGGCCACCTGATGTGAAGAACTGACTCTTTTGAAAAGACCCTGATGCTGGGAAAGATTGAAGGCAGGAGAAGGGGATGACAGAGGATGAGATGGTTGGATGGCATCACCGACTCAATGGACATGAGTTTGGGTAAACTCTGGGAGTTGGTGATGGACAGGGAGGCCTGTGTGCTACAGTCCATGGGGTCACAAAGAGTCGGATACAACTGAGCGACTGAATTGAATTGAAAGACTGCAATAAATATTCAACAAAGGTATTTTGGGCTCCATTTATGTTTGTAAATGAAAAAATACATAATTTCTTAAGTGCACGAAGTTTTATAGTGATTTATTGCATTTTCTAAGACATGGTGTCTTTCTTAAAACTAAGATTTTTTTTCTCATTAAAATAAGTTGCCTTGATTTATTAATTTGCTGATGATTTTACCTCTAACTGTTCTTTGCTGTCTAACCAAACACTCCCAAACTTATGAATGGATTTCATTCTAGATGGTTGTTTGCCGGGGTCCAGCCCCAGCGGATCCGACCGGGGGTCTTGAGGGATGAGTGGCGTGGCGTCGGCGGAAGAACTGAGCTGAGTGGATGTGTGGTGATGAAGCAGTCTCTCTTTATTGCTGTTAGTGATGGAGAAGTCTCTCACTTTACTTTTGTTAGTTTACAATTTTATAGCCAAAAAACATCCCCATTACATCACAATTATTCTATACAATCTTTTGTTTTCTGCCTACTATCAACAACTTTAACATTAAGCTCATTTTCCTTGCAAAAGGTCGGATTTCTGCATAATTAGACTTAACAATAGTATGTTTACCATTTGAATGTCTCCAGCATACTTCGGATAAGTACATCAATCTAAGTAGAAAGGTTACATTTCTCTTATTAGGTGCAACTATGTAGAAGCTAGAGAGAGGGGCTTAAGCTTGAAACTTTTATTCTATTAACCTATATTGGTTTTTACAAGGAAAGAAAAAAGAGGACAAAGAGACAGTTTAGCAGCACTGCTTTAACAATGAAACCCTATTAACCTTACAACTACTAAAATGAATTCCTATGACTACACTATCCTAAAGCAATCAGTGTCTCCAACTATGCTGCCACAGTTATGAGCATTCCTAAGTCCTATTCCAGCCTGGTTTTTTCAAGGAAGGGCGCCTCCTCCGTGGAGTGGTCGGGGGAGTGGGATGTGGAAAGATGACCCAAGTACGAGCCCTTCTGGTGGTGGCTTTGCCATGACCCCCAGAGAACTCTTGGTAAACTCCCCAGTAACTAGTAGGAGGTATAGTAATCTATTTAAATGTCCCTTATTCCTCCTTTGTCCTCGGGAAAGGGAATCTGCCTTCCTGGATCCTCTGAGGGAAATAAGGTCTGAGGGAATTATCTCAGGACGAATTTTTTCTAACTGGGACTGACCTACTGAGATGAGCTAACGTTCAGAGCATAACCAGAACTTCCCAAGAAAAATACCAGGAGGGGCCTTGCCTTGAGGTGCCCTGAAGGAAAATCCACCTTGCAGTTTCCTTCTCAGTCTCGTGTGACCTTGTCATCCGAGTGAGAGGGCATCCTGATGGCTCCCGGCAGTTGTTGATAATTATGTTTTTAGAAATTGTGAATACATCTTCCCACTGAAACAAAGTTGTCATGGATGATCCCATTCTTGTATTTCAAAATATTTTCACACTGCAGAGGAGGTTCTTGGCATATTCAGATGAGAAGTGAAAGGGAATGGAATGAAGCCATCCATGGCCACAATTGCTCTGAGACATGTTGTAGACATTCAATAAAAGTTGGGGAAATCTTTTTAGAAATTGATGGCTAGAGGGAGAGAGGGAAGAAGGAATACACCTATGTGTCATGTGGAACTGCCTCTGGTTTTATTGTTCCAATAAAAGTGACCTGAAACAGCATTTCAGAACTTCACGTATTTACTGCCTGATCCCTGAATCCCAGAGTGGTGAGCAGTTTGATGATCATATATAGTAAGTGGCTCAGAAAGAAAGAGACTGTTCTGAATAACGTATAGTGACCAGGATTGTGGAACTGGTGTGAAAGTCATTGGGCTGAGTATATAGTCTTCAAAATATGCCATGGAATTTTTTCTTATTTTTAATCTTCAATATTAACTTCTTTTCCTAGTGATTTTTCTTTATTGTTTGTCTAGAATACGATAGGGAAAAAGTAATTGTAACTCATACTTCCCCATGCCTTCACCTCAGTTCAGTTCATGTCGCTCAGTTGTGTCTGACTCTTTGCAACCCTGTGGACTGCATCACACCAGGCTCTTCTGTCCCTCTCTGAGTCTTCTCCAGCACAATTCGAAAGCTTCAGTTCTTTGGCGCTCAGTCTTCTTTATGGTCCAACTCTCACTTCCATACATAATTAGTGGAAAAACCATAGCTGTGAGTAGGTGGACCTTTGTGAGCAAGTGATGTCTCTACTTTTAAATAGGCCATCTGGGTTTGTCATAACTTCCCTTCCAAAAGGCAAGCATCTTTTACTTTCTTGGCTATAGTCACTGTCTGCAGTGATTTTGGAGCCCAGGAAAATAAAATCTATCACTGCTTCCACTTTTCCCCTTTCTATTTGCCATGATGTGATGGGACTGGATGCCATGATCTTAGTTTTTTCTAATGTTGAGTTTTAAGCCAGCTTATGAACAAAAATAGTAATAATTTACATATACCTGATCCCTCAGAACAATGAAGAACTCAGTATTATTAATATTTTTTCACAATTTGTGTTACAACCATATATATTAGGGGCTTCCCATATGGTGCAGTGGTAAGGAATCTACCTGCCAGAGCAGGAAGCACTAGAAACAAGGGTTCAATCCCTGGGTCAGGAAGATCCCCTGGAGTGGAAAATGGCAACCCACTCCAGTATTCTTGCCTGGAAAATTCCATGGATAGAGGAGTCTGTCAGGCTACAGTAGAGGGGCTTGCAAAGAGTTGGACACGACTGAGCACACACACGCACACATTAAACACGTGTGCTAGGCAATATGTGGTGCACTTGACCTAAAGAGATGCACAAAACAGCCACAACCTTTGCCCAGTTTGAGCTATGATCTAAAATTTCAAAAAAAAAAAAAAAACTTGTAAAGATATTTCATTAAGGTTTATGTAAATTTCAAACAGAAGATAATAGACTTTACCACTCCCAAGACACCTGAGGTATATTAAACATTTCTGGTTGGTAGTTTGATTTTAATATTGGCAAAAAATGTGAATATGTTGATAGAAATACAGTTGGGTAACAGCAACTTTGGTACTTAGAAAGCTAGTTTAGATAATAGGATTAAATGATAATATTCAAGAGAATTGGAATTCAGTTTTGGAAACCACTTTTGAAGTCATGAGAATGTGGTAATATCTTCGGGAGCAAGACAAATATGCCATTTATTGATATTTGACCAAATTTTCCTGTTTTTTCTTCCCATCATCCCTTTTGAAATTAGTTAGGAGCCTCAGGTAGAGGATCATGATCAGAGTGCTGAAGATGAGCATTAACTGATTGACTCTGTTCATTGGGAGCATGTCCCCCTGGTCACAGCTAGTTCAAGGTCCTGGAATGTGAGCTGCTGGCAGATCACAGGCAAAATTGAACTTCGGGGAGTTCTTACTGAATCTAGACTTTTTAAGCAGCAGGAACATCATTCGCCACTTAATGACTTGGGGAATACCAAGGGACTAACATGGACTTAAAATCTTACAACTACAGCTCTGAAAGTATTGGTCTTTTCTTTATTTTAGAGTTTCCTTAAATGCAAAGTCATGTACCTTTTCCTTAAATTTAATAAACACTTCCAAAATACTTCAATATGTATTTGTTTCTGATTTCTAAATAAGTACAGATGTTTAAAAAGAAAAAGATCCTTTTAGTTGTAACCTACAAAAAAACCACTAGCACTTTGATTTTTATTTTTCTAGACTTCTTAGGCATATTGTGTGTGTCTATATGTGCATCTGTGTGTGTTTAATACAAAAATGGGATCACAAGCCATTCTACTATATAGCACAGTGGTAAGCAGCCCTGACTTTGAAATCAAACTATCCTTGGTTTAAATCCTAACTCTTCCACTTACTAGAATAAGACTTTGTCCAGTTTTTTAATCCGTGAAATAAAGATAATGAGGTACCTCTTCATTAGGTTGTTGTAAATAATATACGGGAGATAAAATATGTGAAGTACTTTAACATTTAATGAATGCCTAATAATTCAACCTCTCTTATTGCTTTGTTCTGCTACACTGTCCCCTGAGCACCATTCTTTCCTGTATTTCAAGGGAGGGGGTGGACAAGGAGGCTCAGATATGTTTTTATGCACTAATTTTTTAAATTGGTACTCTATAAACCAGGCTTCCCAGGTACCTCAGTGGTAAAGAATCTACCTGTCAATGCAGGAGACACAGGAGATACAGGTTCTATCCCTAGGTGGGAAAGATCCTCTGGAGGAGGAAAGGGCAACCCACTCCAGTATTCTTGCTGGAGAATCCCATTGACAGAGGAGCCTAGCGGACTACAGTCATGGGGTTGCGGAGACTTGGACGGGACTGAGCATAGCACTCTACAAACTAAAAAATATATATAGTTAAAATTTACTCCTAATTTGTAAAACTTTGTGTTTTGATATAAAGGTTTATGATATTTAAATTTTATAAGGTAACATTCAGTAAACTGACCCCATTAACTTATGTGTCTATTACAGCATCTAAGGCTTTTTTGAAAATAAGTAAAATGAATAAACTTAATAACAACCTTTTTGGTTCTGTTTAATGTATATGTCATATAGTGTATAATATATATGTTGTTTTGTATGTAGTTTCATATAAATTATTCTACATAAGCAGCATAGGCCCTCATATAAGTACTGTGAAGGTCACATTTAGCTGTGCTATTATATTTGTCTTATCCAAGGAGAATCATACATCTTTTTATAATTTGCCTTAAGTTCTAAGAAATACAGATTTGTCCCAGATTGACTTAGGGGTTTAAATACTCTCTAAAAATTAATTTAGAACAGTCATTTTAAATTTTGTTTGTGGTTTTATTATGCTTTTATATAATTAAATGTGAAAATTAAATGTTTATATGCAAAAGAGATCCACAGTTAAAGTTTACAACAAAAGAAATAAATGTTCCACTTTTTTTCCTTCTCTTTTCTCTAGCTCAACTGAGAAGTCATTTCCTTGGAGATCAACAGGTATGAGTTTTTAATCATATAAAAAAATCTTTCTTACCTTTTGCCCAAGCAAAGTCTGCTCTCTAAATTTACTGTCTCTTGATGAGATCAGTCCAGCCAAAACTTTAATAGTGACAATATTGAGCTACTTTGCTTAAGGGTAGTACTTCTTAATGTGCTTAATTTTTAACATGTTTGAATAGATTTATAGATGTCATTTGTAAAGAAATTAAAGGATTGAGCATCAATATTTTTAATGTCAATTCAATATTTGAATTTTTTATCATAAATACAGTGATGCCCTCACAAAGGTTTTTGTGTAATCTTGGAAAGTTGGCTAATCACTTATCTAAGTCAGTCTTTGCTTTCACAGTTTTTTCCCTTATTAAAAGAGAAGAGTTGCCTGAAATGTTCACTTTTTGCATACTCAAATGTGGACTACCCTGTAAGATTCTAATGTAGTTTATATGTTCTTTTTACCTTAAGTTCACCTCATATAAAGGACAAATTACATTCAGGAGAGTGTCTCCCACTTTCACAGACGTTTGCTGTCTTCACTCATTAAATGTTTACTGAGCAGCCACATCATGAACCGTGTACTATACACATTGCTGGTCGGGTAGTGATGGACTCCACACACACATGCCCCTTGCCTGAATAAAGTTTGAAGTCAGCAAAACTCAAATCACCAAATGCCTGGTATCTGAGTTTATCTGAACCTGATACCAGGATTCTGGTGTTATTTATAGTGTATACAAAGCTCTTTGCTATTCTCTAAAGAAACTATTCCAGAAATGTAGTGTTTTAGTCAAAGCATAGATGATGTATAGTATGGAGGCTTCGCAGGTGACACAGTTGTAAAGAATCTACCTTCAATGCAGGAGATGCACAAGACACAGGTTTGTTCCCTGGGTGGGCAAGATCCCCTGGAGTAGGAAGGGCGACTCACTCCAGTATTCTTGCCTGAGAAATCCCATGGACAGAAGGAGGAGCCTGGCAGGCTGCAATCCATGGGGTCTCAAAGAGTTGGACATGACTGAGCTACTAAGCACAAATATGAGGAAGAGACATGTGAAAATCTGCTTAACAGTGAGACTTACAAATAGCAGTTTAATAGTAGGAAATACATGGCATGAAATAATATGTGGTTAACTGCCAAGTAAGTATTATGTAGAAAACATTGTCATCAAATGGACGATCCATTTGTGAGATACCTTTGCAGGGGTGAGCCTGGAGCCTGGGGCTTGACTGGCAGCCCAGCTGTGGGGAGAGTATTGTCATTGGACAGCAGCAGAGATGACAAAAATGTCTCATGGGAACATTTAAAACTGGTTTGGGAGATGATAAGATGTGCAAAGACCACGCTGGGCCAAATTATAGAGATCTGTAAATACCAGAGACTTTGAACTTCCTACAGGTCATGGGGAGCCACTAAAAATCCTTTGAGCAAAAAGTCATTTGATTTAAACATTGCTCAGGAGACTTGGCAGTGCTGTGAACTGTTAAAAAGAGATTTGAAGATTTCACTTTAAAGAAAAATACAGAGTGCATTTGCTACTTAGCTATGGCAGAACTCTACCATTTAATGTAAAATTCTCTTGTAAATTCATGTTTAATACTGCATCATTAATTTATTCCAAAAATGTTTCTTGAGGGCCTAGTTGGCTCGCACATAGTTGTCACTATTTAAAACAGATATCCTTGCCCTCTGAAGTGTTTCAGGTCTAGTGGAGATATAGCTCTGTACACTTAAAATCGGGGAGGGGAATTCTTTAAAGAAAAACTACAAGTATATAGCATATTTACCCATAGCTCTGTTTTTGGACATTCAGGTGTTTTTCACGGGTATAAATAACATTATGGTAAACATCCTTGTATATAAAATTATACCTGCAGCTTTGATTTACCTTTTAGGCGAGGTTTTCCCAAGGAAGAAAACTATTTAAAGTCTATGGACATTTTCAAGGCTTTTCAGATGTATAACCAAGTTGTTTTCCTAAAAGAGTTGTATTCATTCTCGCTCCCTTTTGGTATATGAGGTCAGTCCTCTCATACTCCCTCATTAGTGTCATCGTTTATATTTCTCACTGCAAAATATTTCAATATCCTGTCATTGCCCCTTTCTCTTGGAATGCTAGCATTTGATAGGCACAAGTTCTTCGTAGCCCAAGGAAAATAGCTGTATCAGTCAGGGCCCAATCACCCCAAAGAGTAACTGTTCCTGGAAGCTGCTGCCATGTCTAGGACTGCAGGGACCAAGGGCTGCATGGTTTTGCCACCGAATTGTAGCAGTAGTGGGAGGCAGAGCAAGGCAGTCTTCCGGCATTAGCTGGAACCACAAGGGAGATACAGCCTTCCCAGCAGTGCTGCCTAAAGTAGACCTGGAGAAACATCCTGGCTGAAGTGAGCTGGAGGGAGCAGTTGTAGATTTCTAACTACCAAAGCCAGGGCAGCACAGCGTGTAATTGTATTGATGCACTCGTAAAGAGAATGAGCTTAGATGATGAAGACACCCAATAGGGAATGACCATCCCTTAGCGTCCTTTCTACCTCTCCTCCCCACCAGTGTGTTCACTCAGCTTCAATCACTTGACCACCTTCTTCCTGGTGGCTCAAAGGGTAAAGCGTCTGTCTGCAATGCTGGAGACCCCGGTTCGATTCCTGGGTTGGGAAGTTCCCCTGGAGAAGGAAATGGCAACGCACTCCAGTATTCTTGCCTGGAGAATCCCATGGACGGAGGAGCCTGGTGGGCTACAGTCCACGGGGTCGCAAAGAGTCGGACACGACTGAGCAACTTAACTTTCTTTCTTCATGTTTTACTAATGCATAAAATACAGATAGATAAAATATAGATAATGTGTAAAACATTATATTTATGTTTCATTTAATATATGAATATTGTATAATCTTTTATACATATGCCAAAGAGCTCACCAAGTCCTTCACTGTTTAAGGAAACACAGCTTCAGTAATTCATCTGTCTTCACCACATGCACATGCATGATTCACACCTGAGAGCTACACTTCATCCTTTGCTTAAATCAGAGTATACTCCTGCACAAGTTCATATTCCAACATGGAGGTATTACATTTACTTACCCTTTTTCCTTCTTCAGGGAAACACAACCTTCAAACACAGCAAACGCAAATGCTGGTTACTTCACTCTATTATTTTAACTACATTAATGTTACTTGTGTGTTTTCTTAAATTTGCGTACTTAAGTTGTAACCATAGCAATAAGCTATAATGATAAGAGTAGAAATTTGAAATTTGATTATATGAAGAAAAGAAATATCTGGTTTGTTTCATAATCATTTTTCTAAGCATTGTAGATGCCCTTTAGAAGTTTGATTGTGAGTAAATGGGATGAAATGACAGTTTTGCTGCTACTTTTCCCGTAAAGTTTGTTACCTTCTCTTTACCAGTATTCATGAAGAAATACTGAATGTAATATGAAAACAATCTTGTTTTAAAATTTGGCACTCCACCCAGAATGAGGTAGAGATGGCTTAAAAATAAAATATATTTAAAAGGTCTTTGGTCTGTTTTGTCTTTGGCTAGGTCTTGGCTAAATAAACATCTTTATTCAATTATCTTGGTTTCCTAGATAAGAAAGGATTGCATGAAAGGATTTAGGATTGAAGGTCTGTTATTATTGTTCCTCATTTTTCTTTAGTATTTTGAACATTTAGTTGAAGACAATTTCTCTCCCCTTTCTTTATCTCTTTTTGGTATTACAAATTTGACTTGAAAAGATTTTTAGCAACGAAGTGAATTGATAACAAGGCAATTGAGCAATTGAGACCAACTGCTGAATTTGTCTTTAAATAGCTAACTTACTGTAGAGGAATTTTCTAGGGAAGAGCTCAAGATGCCCTAGGCAGAAAAGATTTCCATTTGTGATTCAGTTCAGGATAATCAGCTTGCTTGTTTTTTCTTGGTTGTTAGTTGGTTTGGTTGGTTTTTAACTCCTACCAGGGATTGTTAGACTCTTGGAAAGCAAAAACCCAAATTTTGGATACTCAGAGAGATACCTTCCCAAAGCATGTGGAATAATCACACATTCTACAAAACAGTTCTATTTTCCTAGATTGAGTGGGAAGCAGTCTTAAGGAAAAGCTCCCCTAGATGTTATAAAGTTGTTTTAAGCATATATGCTTTGTTATTATCTTGCATTTCTGTTTTTTTCTGTCTTCATTATTCTGTATTTTCTATGTTGCCAGCATTATATATCTGCTCTCTAAAAATGTAAATGCACCTCTTGTCTTCTTTGCAAAGGAGAGTTTATCATTTTCTGTTTGGCTTTGTCTTTTCCATAGCCTTGCATTCCTTATGACTGTGGATTTTGTGAATGTGTTTATGTATATTCTGCTGAAAAGGAATGAATGGGGAGTGTTGTCTTAGTGTTCTTGTTTCCCCTTTTGTTAATGTGCCATTTTTCCACGGTTCACACCTTCATACCAATGTATGTATTTCTAGAGTCTCTTATGTTCCACCAAAATTTGAGGTAGCTTTTAAGAACCCATATAATAAAATAGAAAAAAAAATCCATATTCATAGAATGGAAATTTATGTACAAGTAATTATATTTCTTTATGATGGAAAATATATTATGGAAGATATTTTCTAAATTAACCTTGGCCTTTCCCTTCTTTTAAGAAGTAGCACACTAATTCAATCATAAAAATAACCATACACTGTGTACCCTTTGCATCAGAAAGAAGGGTTGTTGAGTAAACAAGGTCCTGTTGTACAGCACAGGGAAGTGTATTCACTATCCTATGATAAACCAGAATGGAAAAGAATATGAAAAAGAATCTACATATGTATAAGTGGGTCATTTTGCTGTACTGAAGACATTAACATTGTAAATCAACATTGTAATTCAAGGAAATTTTAATTTGCTGAAGTATGAGGTGAAAAAAAAAAAAAGACATAAGAACATGAAAGTAGGGTAAATTTCTGGTTGACCAAAAGGCATTAAGGGATTAATAGACCTGGATGGGTCTTTCACGATAAGAAGGAGAGAAACTATGAATGATTCCATTCAGTTCATATACTTGATGTTTGACAATACATGTAAAAGAGAAGGAGAAAGATGGTGGTAAAATAGAAATTTTAAGCTGATCAGATTATTTAACTTAGTGCCACGTTTATTTATTGTGGAATATGTACTGAAGTGCCATAATTTTAACATGTCCTCCATTTAAGTCATTATTGTATAGTATATACTGATATTAGTTAATATATACAAGTAAATTTAAGAGTTTTTCAAAGTGTTTTGTTTTTTTTTTTACATTTTCTTTATACATTAAAATTTTGCTTCTAAAATGGACACAAGTTTTCTTTCACTGGGATGAGTTAAAAAAACACACACACACATAAATACTGGAGATAAAAGATAATTGAGAGACTAGCTCCAGTCAATTTATTTTTCTTTTTTCCTCCATCTGGATCAAGTAATTTACAACACAAAAAAGCATCAGCACATCATAAGACAAAACCAAACTTAAGCGAGAACACTTTATGCCTCAGTAGAAATGTACTGAATTTGTAAAGGAGATGCAGTTGGAAGTTATACATATTCATAAATAGAATATTAGATTAACAGTCATATATAAAGGACTATTATTTTATTGAGCTTGAATCTTATGATTTATTATGACTATAAATTGTATAATGTTTCTGCTTCTCTTCCAAATAGCAAGAGGAATATGAATTTCTCTTAGCATCAGGCTTAGAGTCCTAAGCTTTTCCTTGCTTATTTTTTCAGGCCTTTTTTAGTAACATAGTCATTATAGTCTTCTTACCACAATTGCAGTGTTGTAGCTTCCTAAACACTACTATAAAGGTTCACTTAGCTTTTTCATGTTTGTTACAAAAGGCATGCTTTTCTTTTTCTCTTTGAGGAATGTTTCTTACTTAAAATAAATAGAAGAGTTTGGAGTAAAAGCTAAAAATTTCCCTCATTCCCACATCTACCTGTACCATGACCATTGCTCCAAACACCTACACACACAGAGTAAATCTGAAAACCACCCAACTGGTGAGTGTGTGTGTTGTGTGTGTAAATATCTACACTTCTGTATTGGTTTTCTTTTTACTACAATGAAGATAATATACATTGTTCTGTGACTTATTTTTTTCCTTAACAACATAGTAAAACCATGCAGGTGTTTCCAAAACACTATGTATAAAGATCTGCCTCCTTTTTAATGGGTTTAGAATATTCATATAACTAGTTCCTTTTTAGTGAACATTTTGTTTTTTCCAGTTTTTCCCTTTGACAAGCAGTGATAAAAATTATCACTGCATATCTGAGTGTCTCTGTTGATCACATTTTTAAGGGTAACTGCCTGGACAAGGGTGTATACATTTCTATTTTGGCAAATAGTGTCAAATTGCCCATGAAAATGCTTGGCAAGATGTGGGAGGGGAGACTTTCCCTCTTCCCTCTTGGGTTAAGTAATTGGGAGCCTGTGAATTTAACTGAGGATAGACAGATTAATAAGAATAATAAAAACCCTAAGTATTCATGTGCATATAAAGCTCACAAAAGTAGTAGTTCCCTAAATGACTAGGGTTGGGAGTTATATACCTAACTTACTGGAAAGGATGCAGGCAGGGAAGGCTTCTGTAGGAAGAATAAACAGATTTCCAGGGGAACCAACAGGAGATAAGACAGTTTGTGATGATGTTTGTTTATGCAGGTACAAGGTGCAAGTGGTCTCTCTGCTTTTTGTTTTTTTTTTTTTTAATTCCATAAAAGTTCTCCGGAAGGGATCCATGGCAGCCTCCCTCCCAGAAGTTTTCTGCTCTTGGTGATATAGGGGAAGCTCCAAGTCTTCTTTCTAGTACCTGTTGAATCTCAAATATTTTTGTTTAGAATAACCTTCATGCCAACTCTCCAGGTCCAAGTTCATCCCGACAAACATATTCCTGTTTACCAACTGTTATGCCTATCTATACTTCCCATGTTACCAATAGATGGTAACATTTGAAGTGTAAATCATCATGACTGTTTAAATTTTTAATAATTTATTAGGCTTTTAAGAAAATTGTTTCGGATTCTGTTTAAGCCTCATCTGCAGATTAAAGAGGGTAAATTATTTAAAGAAATAATTATTAAATATTCATTAACTCACATTGCCTGGAGACTTTAGCATACCACTGACCATTCTACTATTTGATTAATTCTTATGAAAGCTGGAGTTATGCCTGATCTTGAAACTTAATGATTTTGTTACGTTACCTGTCAGCTTTGCTTTTTCTCATTTCATATATTTGATACAATTTTCTGTCAACAAAAATGCAACAGCCACTATCAAAACAAGTAGAAAAACCTTTTTATCACCACTGGAGGTAATTTGAGTAATAAATACCTCACTCCAGAGGTTCCCAAACTTTGGTGCATATTAAATATGCCTGTGGAGTTGTTAAAATATTATTCCCAGGCCTCGCTACACACGACCAATTCCTAAAGTGTGGGACCCAAACCAGACATCAATAATCTTTCAAGAGCCACCTTTAAACAGCAGGTGATTCCACTCTGCTGTTTGAGAACCACTGCCTTACTCATAATTAAGTTAATTTACTTACTAGTAATTAAAGAGAAGAATTAAAATTTTATCCTTCCTGTCCTTTATGTATTTTTTCCCAGGATCACCCAATAACCCTAGACAGTGTAATAAATATAGAAAAATCAATAAAATTAGAAAATCAGCTATTTACAACCCTTAATGAAATCATTGATTCAAGCGAAGATTGTTAATGTATGCAAAAACCTCTGTGTTCTTAATCCTAGCTGCACATTACAATTACCTTGTGAATTTTTTTAAAGTTCTAATATTCAGACCACAACTTAGGCTGAATGACTCGGCATCTCTGAGTGTGGGACTCAGGCAGCAATAGTTTCTAAATTCTGTGCCCTATACTTCCATCCCAGGCAACCAAGTTGTGTGGTGTGCAGCCAAGGCTGAGAATCCTTGCATTAGTACAAAGGAAGGTGGTAGACTTGAAAATACAAACATCAGGCTGCCACCACTTGAACTGGCTGATTGATCTGAGCAAATATAAAAGCTATGATGTGACAGGATGTAAGTACATGGCACCCTTCGTAAAGTACTCTAACCCACAAAAGCTTGACCTGAAAATTTTTTCTCTCTAAATTTCTGCTTACAGGAAAAATTGTAGTTCGAGGTTGTGTAAATGATACCATGAGAAATCCATCAAACAAATTCAGCATGTGGCACATCCTATGAGTTTATTACTGTGGTTCTAGCAGTGAACCAAGAAAATGAAAATGAAGAAATGGGAAATCCTTTTTAGATTTAAAGGACTTAAAGAACAATCACAAACGCAATCAGTGAACCTTGTTTTAGCCTGACCAGTGCATGCCACTGAAGAAAGACATTGTGAGACATCAGGAAGATTTTGGATATGAATTCATTAGAAGGCATTATGGAATAATTGTAGTTTTCTGAAGTCCTACTTTTATAGAGCTACAAGTGGAAGTATTTAGAGTTCTGATGATCTCATGTGAGAGGTGTGTTTTAAAATTCTCTAACAGAAGAAAGGGAAAAGATAAATAGAGCATGAAAAGTGTGGCATTGTGTAATTGTTAAGTCTGGGAGGTGGTTAATTATACTTTTCTCTATTTTTATATGTGTTTGAAAGTTTATTTCTAAAATATTTAAATGCAAATTCTGTAAACAAAGGGGTTTAAATCGTACAGCAGAGTGACGTGTGTTAAAGCCTGCCAAGTGTTGCCATGCTCTAAAGGCTGCTTCTAATAGAAACGAAACCAACTCTGAGACAGGGACGTGCACTCCCAGGCAGTGGGCGGTACTTTTAAGTTTCCGCACAGATGAGAATTTGCTAACATTAAGCAGAATTACCTCTAGTATGCTGGGCATCAGCTTAGAACTCCACGTTTGTCACTCTGTGCATGGGTGTTTTTGCCACCAAATAAGAATATTACCATTTTGCTTTAGTCAGTGTGTATCTGAATGTTCCTGAACCAGTTATTCATGATGTATGAACATATCCCTGAGAAGCTTAAATATTTTGAGTTAGTACTTCATGTAAAAATCAAATATCCAGTTTTAGCCTTTAACATTTAATGTTTAATTCAAACATGTCACATAAATATTTAAATTCTCTCAAGCTTTTAGTGATAATGTGAAGAAATATTCTATTAGCTAGCTAAAATAAAATAGAAATTGTCAAGTCAGAAAGCTCCTCTTTTTCCATTACCACTTCCTCAACACACTGAGCAGCGCTTCCTCGGTTTACAATTGTTACTTTGATGTGTGTGTGCGTGTTAAGTGACTTCATTCGTGTCTGACTCATTGTTACCCCATGGACTGTGGTCCACCGAGCACCTCTGTCCATGGGATTCTCCAGGCGAGAATACTGGAGTGGGTTGCCATGCCCTCTGCCAGGGGGGTCTTCCCAACTCAGGGATGAAACCCACGTCTCCTACAGCTCCTACATTGCAGGCAGATTCTTTACCACTGAGCCACTGGGGAAGCTTAGTTGTTAATTTGGAAAACATTAAAAAGGCCACCATCTATAATTCCACATTTCATTTTTATACCAAAGTTAGCCTGCCTTTAGCTTTATCTTGAGAATCTTTATCCAAATAGATAATCCAATAGAAAAGTACAGAAAAGTTTCACAAGACCCATTCATTGCTTTGGGCAGTGAATATATATGGATTATTTTTTAAGATTCTTTTTGTTTTTTTCATAGAAGAAGTTTATCTCATATCTCCCATTAGCAAATATTTTTATTGATGTATTTGATAACTTTTCTTCCCATAAAAGAATGAAATTTGTCTTTGAAAAATTATTTGAGTGATTGAGCACTTATTTTCCATAGACTTCACACTTTATGGCTTCCCAGGTGGCTCAGTGTTAGAATCTGCCAGCCAAGCAGGGTTCAATCCCTGAGTGGGGAAGATCCCTGAGAGAAGGAAATGGCAACCCACTCCAGTATTCTTTCTTTTTTTAATCATCTTCTTTAACTTGCCTTTATTGTTCAGATTATTTTTGTTATTTATCCATGCTGATCAATTGTAGTTCACTTATTTTCACCATTGTATTGCATGAATATGCCACAGTTATTCATTTTCTTGTTGATGAGTAATTGGATCATTACCAGTGTTGTTGTTGTTTTTTAATTAATTAATTTTTTATTGAAGGATAATTGCTTTACAGAATTTTGCTGTCTTCTGTCAAACCTCAGCATGAATCAGCCATAGGTATAGATATATCCCCTCTGTTTTGAACCTCCCTCCCATCTCCCCATCCCACGCCTCTAGGTTGATACACACTCCAGTGTTCTTGCCTGGAAAATCCAATGAACGGAGGAGCCTGATGAGCCACATTCCGTGGGTTGCAAAGAGTTGGTCACTTAGCAAGTAAACTGCCACCACCACACTTTTTACATGGCAGCAAATCCCTTATTCTTTTCTCAGCTTTTCTCACTAGGAAGTAAACCCCCTGGCCTTTCGTGAACATCACCCGTTAAATTTGGAGACTTCATAGTGTGATCTCTTTCTTTTCATCTTTATATTTCTAAACTTACTGTTTCTGTAGTATTTCTTTTATAGATAAAAGAGTATAAATGTTTATGATAGGTATAACACCTGTATTTTTATTAGTACCCACACTAAAACCACTTAATAAACACTCATCTTAAATTCCATAACTTGTAGAAATTCCTCTACTTTTTTTCTAAGAATTAGTTTTAATCATTTTGAATCCCTGGAATTTAGAATTAAGGAATTTTAAAGTATTTTTGAATAAGAGCTCTCTCTGATATACAAAGCAAAATTATTTTTCAGATTTGTCATTGTAGAAATCAGAGTGCTTCATACTAATTAATACAGATGTGAAGTTGGCTTAAACTGTGAGACTGAAATCAGGTAGATGAGCTTTTACAATGGATTTAAAGGCAGACTAGTTGATGTTTAGAGCAGGGTTTAAAGTGAACTAGAAGGTACTTCGTTAATATGGTTTCTGGTTTCCAGGGCCTTTCACACAGTGTTTTCTGGATGAGTAAAAGCTTTAGGGCCATTGTCTTACTAATATTTAAATGAAAACATGCATAAGACTCGAGAATTTAGATATAATCAAGACAACCAGACTAGAAATAGCTTTGTAAAACATGGTCTACTGTTCATTCTTCTGAGTTTTTACTTCCATGAAAATGCAACTTTTAAAGGATATCAAGGAAAGATATTTCCAATTGAATGCAGAGTTCCAAAGAATAGCAAGGAGAGATAAGAAAGACTTCCTCAGTAATCAATGCAAAGAAATAGAGGAAAACTACAGAATGGGAAAGACTAGAGATCTCTTCAAGAAAATTAGGGATACTAAGGGAACATTTCATGCAAAGATGGGCTCGATAAAGGACAGAAATGGTAGGGACCTAACAGAAGCAGAAAATATTAAGAAGAGGAGGCAAGAATACTCAGAAGAACTGTACAAAAAAATCTTCATGACTCAGATAATCATGATGGTGTGATGACTCACTTAGAGCCAGACATCCTGGAATGTGAAGTCAAGTAGCCCTTAGAAAGCATCACTACAAACAAAGCTAGGGGAGGTGATGGAATTCCAGTTAAGCTATTTCAAATCCTGAAAGATGATGCTGTGAAAGTGATGCACTCAATATGCCAGCAAATTTGGAAAACTCAGCAATGGCCACAGGACTGGAAAAGGTCAGTGTGCATTCCAGTCCCAAAGAAAGGCAATGCCAAAGAATGCTCACACTACCGCACAGTTGTACTCATCTCACACGCTAGTAAAGTAATGCTCAAAATTCTCCAAGCCAGGCTTCAGCAATGCGTGAACCGTGAACTTTCAGATAGTCAAGCTGATTTTAGAAAAGGCAGAGGAACCAGAGATCAAATTGCCAACATCCACTGGATCATCGAAAAAGCAAGAGAGTTCCAGAAAAACACCTATTTCTGCTTTATTGACTATGCCAAAGCTTTTGACTATGTGGATCACAATAAACTGTAGAAAATTCTGAAAGAGATGGGAATACCAGACCATCTGACCTGTCTCTTGAGAAACCTGTATGCAGGTCAGGAAGCAACAGTTAGAACTGAACATGGAACATCAGACTGGTTCCAAATAGGGAAAGGAGTACGTCAAGGCTGTATATTGTCACCCTGCTTTCTAGCTTATATGCTGAGTACATCATGAGAAACGCTGGGCTGGAAGAAGCACAAGCTGTAATCAACATTGCCGGGAGGATATCAATAACCTCAGATATGCAGATAACACCACCCTTATGGCAGAAAGTGAAGAACTAAAAAGCCTCTTGATGAAAGTGAAAGAGGAGAATGAAAAAGTTGCCTTAAAGCTCAGTGTTCAGAAAACTACGATCATGGCATCTGGTCCCATCACTTCATGGCAAATAGATGGAGAAGCAGTGGAAACAGTGTCAAACTTTATGTTTTTGGGCTCCAGAATCACTGCAGATGGTGATTGCAGCCACGAAATGAAAAGACGCTTACTCTTTGGAAGGAAAGTTATGACCAACCTGGGTAGCATATTTAAAAGCAGAGACATTACCAACAAAGGTCTGTCTACTCAAGGCTATGGTTTTTCCAGTGGTCATGTATGGATGTGAGAGTTGGCCGGTGAAGAAAGCTGAGCACCGAAGAATTGATGGTTTTGAACTGTGGTGTTGGAGAAGACTCTTGAGAGTCCCTTGGACTGCAAGGAGATCCAACCAGTCCATCCTAAAGGTGATCAGTCCCGGGTGTTCATTGGAAGGACTGATGTTGAAGCTGAAACTGCAATACTTTGGCCACCTCATGCGAATGATTGACTCATTGGAAAAGACCCTAATGCTGGGAAGGGTTGAGGGCAGGAGGAGAAGGAGACGACAGAGGATGAGGTGGCTGAATCACATCACCGACTCGATGGACATGGGTGTGGGTGGACTCCGGGAGTTGGTGATGGACAGGGAGGCCTGGCGTGCTGCAATTTATGAGGTCTCAAAGAGTCAGACACGACTGAGTGACTAAACTGAACTGATAGGTGTATAATAGTTTATAGTTGTCAACAAACTCAAAACATATATAATATTCTTAAAATATCAGTCAGTAGCCATCTATGTCTTATGTGGATTAAAGAACATTCTTATGCTTCATGCTTCCTTCACCCTATTTACATTTTCACTCTGAAACAGGATTTGCCAATGTTCTCATTATCTCTAGTAATAAGGCTACCTTCTTTAGAAATGAATCTTGTACATCAGGGAAGCTACTGAAGAGGTCAAGTCTTTGGGCGACCATTTTCCAGGTGCCCTTCCAGAATTTGGCTGAGAGCTTTACTTCTCAGCTATTGAAGGCACTGGAATACCGTTTCTGGAACAGCTCTCTGGAAAGTTGACTCCCTTCTGAGCCTCTAATCCTACAAAAAGTGAGAGTCCCAGTGCCAAATAGCAAGTTGAGTCCCCATAAGACTAAATACTCTGCTCAATTTTCACAGTGTTGCCCCTGTATGTAATAGCCTTAACCAGCTCCTAGGCCAGAGTTGGAAAAAATGTCACATGCCCAGTTCCTGTAACAAAGAAAGTATCACCTGCCTTAACCTTGCATGCTGTTACCATCCTAGGAGCCCTGCCAGGACTCACACTACACTACTTTTTATGCAAGGGCACACCCAGAAATGCTAAAGCAGCTCAGAACGAGGAGAACCTGGCATAAAGGTAGAGCATTCTGGTCTGTGAAAGACTGGTTACAGGGTTGTACGTGCTAAGTCTCCTTACTACTGATCTCTAGGTTTCTGTTTCCATGGTGATTTTACACACCGTATAGACCTGTGTCATTTCATATAACTTAAACAGACACATAGATTAACAAAGCAGAGGCACTTTAAGAATTTCAAGTTCTTTAAAGAAGTCTTAGACATTTTACTGAGCATATTTTCATGTGTATTCAGTATGTATCGGGGAGATACATCACAGCAAAGATAAAATCATTCACTTAGTATTTCATCTTTTACTATGAGCTTAATGGGGTGGTTAATACAACACATTTTCAATAGCCCCACAACATTATTGTCCCTTAACACAAATATTTTTCTTAGCTACAACCTTATACTTTTTCTAATTAATTGCCCTTTTTTGAGTATTACTCAGGCACTCAGATGAAATGTAGCAGGCAAGAAGGACCATACTTCCACAAATCCCATAATTTTAATCACAGATGGAAATTATTTCATTCTACTTTGAAGCTTTTTCAAATTCTGTATTTATAGACATTCATTTTCTTGGAAAATGCTAACCTGATGCTTGAGAATGTCCCATAGTATATTTCTGGTGTCCCAGAAAACATGTTTATTTTTTTTAAAAAGGTAACATACATTTACACAGTTGTTAACACATGTTTACACAGATTAAAAACATAGCATTCATACTTTGTTTGCCATTTTTACTCATAAAAATGTCTTAGTTTCGTGTTCTGATCGTACTAAATCACAACATGCCAACTTTTTAATTATAGTTTAGAGCATTAATCAGGAAGTCATTAACCCCATCATGTGAATCTCTGTGGGTTTCTCTGATAAATTTGACTAGTATCTGCTTCCATTCCACCTAGCAGATGTTTTTTAAAGGCATTCATTTGAATGATTGTGTAAATAATGCATAAGTAGTCATTGTGCCATACCATACTCCAGTAAGGAATGGTTTATTTAGTAATTCGGAAATGACCCTTTTGTTTACCTGAGGTATAGTGGCTGTGTGTACATACATTTATGTGTGCATATATAATTTGTGGATTATAAATTTTCAATGAAGCAGTAGATAATAGCAAAACTATTTTGAAAAAAAATTTCTTTTAATGATCCAGAGGAGATTTTGGTGTCTTTTTCTCTTCACAGATATACATTGTAATTGGATTCCACTATAGAAGTAGAAAAATGACTGAAGACCTTATTCATAGTATAGAATTTGGTTACTTTACAATTCATATTAAGTGAATGTTTTACCAATTTTGTAGAATTTTGTTTTACAAAATTTTTTTTTTACTTACTGAAATGTAAAGTACAAAGTATGTACACTGTATTCTAAACCCAGTTATTTAGATCTTCAAATTAGATTTTTGGCATGTATTTTAATGTTCCAATCCTTTGGCCACTTGATGCAAAGAGATGACTTATTGGAAAAGACCCTGATGCTGGGGAAGATTGAAGGCAAAAGGAGAAGGGGGTGGCAGAGGATGAGATGGTTAGATAGCATCACTGACTCAATGGACATGAATTTGAGCCAACTCTGGGAGACATTAGAGGACAGGAGAACCTGGGCATGTTGCAGTCCATGGACTCACAAAGAGTTGGACGCAACTTAGCAACTGAACAACAATTAACATCTGTGTCCTTTTCCATATTCTATTTTCTGAAGCATTGCACTTAAAAGAAACACAGGCTTTCCTGGCAATCCAGTGATTAAGACTCCATGCTTCCATTTCAGGGGGCACAGGTTTGATCCCTGGTTGGGAAACTAAGATCCTGCATGGCCAAAAGTAAATAAATAATAAAAATATAAGATAGATACTAACAGTTAGAGGGTAGATGATTATATTACTTGGGGGTAATTTTAAGTCTAGTAACCATCTTGAGGGTCCCTTGGACTGCAAGGAGATCCAACCAGTCCATCCTAAAGGAAATCAGTCCTGGGTGTTCATTGGAAAGACTGATATTGAAGCTGAGACTCCAGTATTTTGGCCACCTGATGCAAAGAGCTGACTCATTTGAAAAGACTCTGATGGGAAAGATTGAAGGCAGGATGAGAAGGGGACAGCAAAGGATGAGATGGTTAGATGTCATCACCAACTCAATGGACATGAGTTTGGGCAAACTCTGGGAGTTGGTGATGGACAGGGAGGCCTGGCGTGCTGAGGTTCATGGGGTTGCAAAGAGTCAGACATGACTGAGCTACTGAACTGAACTGAACCGTCTGTCACTGTACAGAGTTACCAGAATATCGTTGATTATGTTCTCTATGTTGTGCATGACATCCTCATGACTTACTTATTTTATAACCCAAAGTTTGTACCTCTTAAGCCCTTTTACCAGTTTTGCCAACTACCCCCTAACCCCTCATCCCTTGACAACTAGTTTTTTCTTTGTATCTATGAGTCCATTTTTGTTTTTTATTTTAGATTCCACATATAAGTAAAATCAGATGATATTTGTCAGTCTTTAACTTATTTCACTTAGCATGATACGCTATCCATGTTGTGGCAAATGACAAAATTACATTTTTAATGGATGGGCAATACCCAATGGGATACCATATCTTTAGTCATTCATCCATTGGTGAACACTTAGGCTGTTTCCATATCTTGGCTATTATAAATAATGGTGCAGTGAACATACAAGTGTATATATCTTTTCAAATTAATGTTTTCACTCTCTTCAGGTAAATATCCAGAAGCGGAATTGGTGGATCATATGGTAGTTCTGTTTTTACTATTTTGAGGAGCCTCCATCCTGTTCCGATCGTGGCTGTACCAATTTACAGTCCCACTAACACTACGCGAGGATTCCCTTTTCTTGACGTCTTGTTACCACCTGATTTTTGTCTTTTTGATAATAACTATTCTGAGGGTAGGAGATGATATCTCATTGTAGTTTTGATTTATATTTCCATATGATTAGTGGAGTTGAGCATCTTTTCATGTGTCTATTGATCATCTGTATTTCTTCCTTATAAAAATTTTTATTCAGAGCCTCTGCCCATTTTTAAATTGAATTATTTGGGGGGGGGTTGGTGTCCATTTGTATAAGTTCTTTATATTTTGAATATTGACCCCCTAACAGATACATCACTTGGAGATATTTTCTCCCATTTAATAGGCTGCCTTTTAATTTTGTTGATGTACAGAAGCTTTTTAGTTTGATATAGTCTTGTTTATTTTTGCTTTTGTTGTCTTTGCCTGGGGAGGTTGATCCAAAAAAATATTAATAAGACTGTTGTCAAAGAGCATACTGCCTATGTCTTCTAAGGCTTTATGGTTTCAGATCTCACATTTAAGTCTGTAATCCATTTTGACTTTATTTTTGTATCTGCTATTAAAAAAAACTGACCCGGTTTTATTCTTTTGCATGTAATTGTTCAGTTTTTCTAACAGCATTTATTGAAGTGACTGCCTTCCCCTGCTGCATATTCTTGGCTCCTTTGTAGTAAATTAATTGACCATATAACCACAAAGTTTTTGGAGTAGTTTAAGAAGAATAGGTCTTGACTTTTCTTTAAGTGTTTGATAGAATTCACCTCTGGAGCCAGTCTGGGCCTGGGCTTTTGTTTGTTGGGAGTTTTTGATTACTGATTTAATTTCATTACTAGCGATTAATCTGTTCATATTTTTTTTCATCCTGATTCAGTCCTGGAAGATGTAGTGTTTCTGGGAGTTTATCCACATCTTCTAGCTTGTCTGATATATGGACTGTAGCCTGCCAGTCATGTCTGACTCTTTGCAACCCCACACCAGGCTCTTCCATCCATGGAATTTTCCAGGCAAGAATACTGGAGTGGGTTGCCATTTCCTTCTCCAGGGAGGCTTCCCAACCCAGGAATCAAACCCGGGTCTCCCGCACTGCAGGCAAACTCTTTACCATCTGAGCCACCAGGGAAGCCCAAAGGGTCAGAAATAGTTGCCAAACCCTAGGACTGAACCAGGGACCTTTAGATCTTCAGCCTAACATTCTCCCAACTGAGCTATTTTGGCCACCCATTTGTCTGATTTGTTGGCATGTAATTGTAGTAATTTCTTAAAATCCTCTGAATTTCTATGATGTCAGTTGTAATTTGTATTTCATTTCTAATTATTTGAGTCCTCTCTCTGTTTTTCTTGATGAGTCTAGCCAAAAGGTTATCAATTTTGTTTGTCTTTTCAAAGAACCGGCTCTTAGTTTCATTGATCTTTTCTATTGCTTTTTCTATTTATTTCTGCTCCAGTCTTAATTATTTCCTTCCTTCTGCTTACTTCTGGTCTCTGTTCTTTTTCCAATCCTTTTAGGTGTAAGGTTAGATTATTTATTTGAGAATGTTCTTGTTTCCTGAGGTAGTCCTGTATCACCATAAACTTCCATGTTAGAACTGATTTTGCCTAGTCCTGTAGAATTTGGAGTATTTTGTTTCCACTATGTTTTTTCCCAAAATGTTTTTTAATTTATTCTTTGACTTCTTTGACCCATTGCTTTTTAGGTGCATGTTGTTTGGCCTTTAGGTATTTGTGGTTTTGCTAGATTTCTAGTTTCATGTGGTCAGAAAAGATGCTTGATGTGATTTCAGTCTTCTTAAATTTATTGAGACTTTTTTTGCAGCCTAACATGGGATCCATCCTGGAGAATGTTCTGTGTGCCTTAGAAAATAATGTGTATTCTGCCATTTTAGAGTGTGGAATGTTCTGTATATATATTTGTTAGGTCTGTCTGATCTAATGTATTGTTTAAAGTCATGTTCTCTTATTGATTTTCTGTCTGGTTCATCTTCCCATTGAAGTAAGTGTGGTGTTAAAGTCACTTATTACTATATTGCTGTCAGTATCTGCCTTTATGTATTAGGTCCTCCGTGTTGAGTGCACAGATGTTTACAAGTGTTATATCCTCTTGTTGGATTGACCCCTTTATCATTATGTAATGACCTTCTTTCTCTCTTGTTACAGTTTGTATTTTAAAGTTTAGTTTTCTACCCCAGCTTCCTTTTCATTTCTCTTTGCATGGTGTGTCTTTTTCCATCCCTTCACTTGTGTGTTTTGGATCTGAAGCACATCTCTTATAGGCAGCATATATATGGATCTTGATTTTTATCCATTCTTCCACCCTGTGTCTTTTGTTCTTGTCTGTTTCCATTAAAAGTGATTATTGATAGGCATATACTTATATCCATTGTGTTGATTGTTTTCTGGTTGTTTTTTGTAGTTCTCTGTTCCTTCCTTCTTCTCATTCTCACTTGTGATTTGATGGCTTTCTTTAGTGTAATGTTTATATTTCTTTTTCTTTTTTTCTGTGTATGTGTTATGGGTTTTTGGTTTGCGGTTACCATGTGTTTTATATGTAACAACCTGTGAATACAGCAGTCTGTTACAAGTTGATGGTCCTTTCAGTTTGTACATATTCTAAAAGGAGTGCTACGCTTTTTACTGCACTCTCTGAATGCTTTGTTTTTGAGGTCATGTTTTTATTTTGTGTTTTACTTAATTCATTATTTTAAATATAGATGACTTTACTCCTTTTGTCCTTTAGCCTTCATACTGACTTTACTACCTTTACTACGTGTTTTCCTTTGCCAGTGCAATTTTTCTTTATTTTTTTGTCTCTAGTTATAGCATTTTCTTTTCCATTTAAAAATGTCTTTTCAACATTTTTTTAAAAAATCAGTTTGGTGATCATGAAGTTCTTTATCTTTGGCTTATTGGGGAAACCCTTTATCTCCCAGTTCTGAATGATAATCTTACCAGGTAGCATATTCTTGCTTGTGAGTTATTCCATGTAGTATTTTAACTATATCATGCTTTATCTTTGCCATGTAATCATCAAATGTCTTAGTATGGATCTCTTTGCATTCATCTTGTTTGGGACTTAGTGCTCCCTGCACCTGGATATTTGTTTCCTTCTGCAGGTTAGGGAACGTTTAGTCATTATTTCTTCAAATGTTTTTTCTGTTCTTTTCTGTCTCTCTTCTTCTGCAGCCCCCCTGTAATGTGAATGTTAGTATACTTAATGTTGTTGCATTCATTTCTTCATTTTGAAGTTTTTTCTTTTTACTCTTCTTCTTGAGTGATTTTCACCATCCTGTCTTCCAGATCATTGATAACGTTCTTTTTCATCCTCTAATCTGCTGATTTCCTCTCGTGTGTTTTTAACATCAGTCATTTTATTCTTCACTTCTGATGGGTTCTTCTCCCTGAATTAATTCATTCTTCATCCTAGTTTGGTGAGCGTGTTTATGACCATTAGTTTGAACTCTTTATCTAGTAAGTTGTGTAGCTCCATCTTGTTTAGCTTTTTTCTGAGATTTTTTTTTTTTCATTTAGAAGCTATCCCTTTGTCTCCTCGTTTTATCTAACTCTCTTGTATTTGTTACTGTGCATTAGGTATGTCAACTATTTCTCCTAGTCCTAAAAGAGTGGTCTCATATAGGAAGTCTCCTCCGAGGTCCAATGGCTCAATTCCTTCTAGTCACAAGAGCCAGGATCTCGAGGAATACCCTCTATATGCCCTGCCCTTACTTCTTGTGGTTGGACAGTGATGGCTATGGGCACTCTCGTCGATTGGGCTGACTCCTTGGTTCAGCTGGCTGAGAGGTTTTTCCTCAATTGATGCAGGCACACTGATGTGTGGGTGGGGTTGGTCCGCAGTTCAACTGGCTGTAGGTCCCAGCTGGAACTGTTGCTGACACACTGGTGTGCTGGTCTAGTTCCTTGGAGTGGGAGCCACATTGGAGGTGTCCTGCTGCTGACTCGGGTCACCCACTGTGGGGGCAGAGTGAGAAACGCTTTAAAGGGGCCAGTGGGGGCAGGCGGATTGATCGGGGCTGGTCCTCAGGAACACCTGGGCAAGGTTCACAGTGTTTGTTAGGTTGAAAAACAGATGACAGAAACAACATCTGCTGGCAACAGGTCACCCAGGGGAAGGAAAGAAAAAAAAATGAAATCTGTCAGTGTTTTCATTCCCAGAGACAGTTCCAGCAGACCCCTGCCCTCTGGCAAATGTCCCCAGATTAGTCAGTGAATCTCCTCTTGTATCTTCAATGTTTTTCAAGCTGTTGCTTCTGCCCTGGAACTTGGAGAAAATGAGTTTGTGTGTGAGCTCTTTATGGGCAGATTCTCGGTTTCCCTCAACTCTCTGGCTCTCCCAGACTTAACTTTCACTGGTTTTTAAAGCCAGACATCATGGGGGCTCATCTTCCTGGTGCAAGTCTTCTGGGCTGGGAAGCCTGACGTGGGTCCCTCGCTCCTCAGGGGTCCTCCACAGTTGCAGTCTCTCCCACTGTGGGTCGCTGCACTGAGGGTTTGTGTTCTGACTAGACCACATCTCTGCCCCTCCTGCCCATCTCAGTGTGGTCATTTCTTTGTACCCTTAGTTGTAGAAAATCTGTTTTGCTAGTCTTCAGATCATCCTCAGACATGGTTGTTCTAAATGTAGGTGCTGTTTTGTATATCCATAGGAGGAACTGTGGAGAAGGCAATGGCACCCCACTCCAGTACTCTTGCCGGTAAATCCCATGATGGAGGATCCTGGTAGGCTGCAGTCCATGGGGCTTCCAAGAGTTGGACACGACTGAGCAACTTCACTTTCACTTTTCACTTTCATGCACTGGAGAAGCAAATGATAACCCACCCGAGTGTTCTTGCCTGGAGAATCCCAGAGATGGAGGAGCCTGGTGGGCTGCCATCTCTGGAGTCGCATAGAGTCGGACACAACTGAAGCGACTTAGCAGCAGCAGGAAGAACTGAGCTCAGGATCTTCCTACTCCTCCATCTCGATCGCTCTAAGATTATTTATTTTATTTTATTTGTTAATTAATTTTTTTCTTTATATTATCGTGTTGGTTTTGCCATACCATGAATCCACCATGGGTATACATGTGTTCCCCTTTCAGAACCTCCCTCCCAATTCCAAATATCTTCTTTTAGAAAAGAAGCACAATTGCTTGCCTCCTGGTTTGTAATAAAATGTTCCATAGGATAAAGACACCAAATTGCTGAAGTACAGATTTTTAGGATGTCTCCTACTCTTATCTTATTTAAATAACATCCCCTAATGGTTAAAAAGAGAGAGACATACACAGAACTCTAATGGTTTTGGTTTCCATGGTGATAATTTTTTCACATTCTGACACTGCATGCCATCTAGTGTTCCCAAGCCAAAAACTTTGATGTTTTGATATCACAGGTTTTATCTTATACTAAAGCCGAAGCTAGAAACTATCTAAACAACCTTTCCTTTTTTAAAATGGCACATTTCCCCATGTATGTGAAGTCTTAAAGCTACCCCAGTGATTCTTCCATATCTCTAGATTGTTGCCATTTCATGTGTGGTTTTCCAGTGTTCCTTTCCTGGATGAAATAAAGGCGGATTGCTGCATAGCTCTGATTTCAGGTCATCTCTTGTTTAGCTTCTCTCAGTCATCCTATTCCCTGTAAAACTCTTAAAACCCAGCAAACTATGTGTTTTATTTGTTCCTCATAAAACTCCTTCATATATTGCGGTATAAGAATGTTTAGAACTGCAGAAAAACAGAAGACTTGCAAATTGAATCAGATAACTCTCCAGTATTATTAGCCTGATAGAGAGATAGAGCATCTTTCAGTATGTACTGGGGGAACCACATGCAATCTGAAATCTATATTGAAATTTCAAACTTAAGAATTCAGAACTGTCACAGAGCTCTGCTACCTAGAAGTGTACTGTCAAATAATAAATTTGGAGACACATTCATCAAAAACCTATTATTAAGAATGTCAACAAATCACAAAAAAAAAAAAAAAAGAATGTCAACAAATCTTTCTGGGGGCTAGGAAACAAAACCTTGGATTGAATCTGACATCAAGTTAGAGGATTAGAATGTAGGATTCCCAGTTTGCCTATAAACCCTCTTTTCACTTTTTTAACTGGCTTGATCAGCAATGCCTAAAAGTTATACTTTTGCTTTACAGGAGTGAGTGAAAAGTGCTCAGTCATATCTGACTCTCTGTGACCCCATGGACTGTAGTCTGCCAGGTGTCACTGTCCATGGGATTCTCCAGGCCAGAATGCTGGAATGGATAGCCATTCTCTTCTCCAGGGGATCTTCCCAATCCAGGGATCAAACCCAGGTCTCCCACCTTGTAGGCAGATTCTTTACCATCTGAGCCACCAGGGAAGCACTTGCTTTACATAGACAAACCTTGTTGAACACAAGCTATAGCACAGTGCCAGGTGTGAATCAGTACTCAGGAAAGAGAAGCTGCTATTCTTTCTGGAAATTTGTTTGCTCATTAACTATTTACTGAACACCTACTGAGTGCTATGCACCTGTCCTAGGCACTGAGATACAATAGTAAGCAACTCAGACAAAAGTCCCTGCCCACTTTGAGCTTCTATTCTAATGGAGAGAGATGGTGGTAAGTGCTATAAAGAAAGGACAAGCTGACCTCCTGTGGTAAGTGGATATACTTAGATACATTCTCTAGGAGACTTCTCCTAAGGTCCTTAACCCTAGATAGTAACACAAACACATGTGCATGGACGCACACACATACACTGTGTCTTTTCTCAGCCACATTCTTCAGTACACTTCCATTGTGTCCCACTCTTTGCAGCCCCATGGATTGCAGCACCCCAGGATTCCTTGTCCATCACCAACTCCCAGAGCTTGTTAAAACTCATGTCTGTCGACTCAGTGATGCCATCCAACCATCTCATCCTCCGTTGTCCCTTTCACCTCCTGCCCTCAACCTTTACCAGCACCAGGGTCTTTTCCAATGAGACACCTCTTCACACCAGGTGGTCCGAGTATTGGAGCTTCAGCATCAGTCCTTCCAATGAATATTCAGGACTGATTTCCTTTAGGATGGACTGGTTTGATCTCCTTGTAGCCCAGCAGACTCTCAAGAGGCTCCTCCAGCACCACAGTTCAAAAGTATCAGTTCTTCAGCTTTCAGCTTTCTTTATAGTCCAACTCTCACATCCATACATGACTATTGGAGAAACCATAGCTTTGACTGTATGGCTCTTTGTTGGCAATGTCTCTGCTTTTTAATATGCTGTCTACATTTGTTAAAGCTTTTCTTCCAATGAAAGCCACATTCTTAGAGCCTGGCATATAGTAGGCCCTTAATAAATAAAGTCAGAAAGACAAATTTCAGTCCTCCTTAGGACTGTGCGTTAAACTCAGAATATGATACAGATTCAATCTATAAAGTGAGAGTGAAGCAGCATTCCCAAAAAAATCCTTGTTAGCAACATGAGGGTTAAATTAGAGGAAAGAAACACTTGTCATCAGAATTTGGGCAAATATATTTTGAAGATACTAGAGAAACAAGAACATATTCAAATGGAGTTGAATAAAATGCAGTTTAATCTGCACCACCTAAATTATAACATCAAAGGGAAGTTGGAATCAGGAAGAAGAAGAAGATAAATAGTTTTGTTTTTTAAGTTCAAGATGGTAAAATGATATAGTTGAAAATAAAACAAGATAATAGGCAAAAGAGATTTGACTAGAGAAAACAGAAATGAGGTTAAATTTGTCTGTATTCATTTGGAAGAAGACTAAAAGCATAAAAGAAGCAAATAGATAAGAAATTAAAGTTTCCATTGTTGACAGTTCTGAAAACTGTTCAAAGGATTTTTGATATTAGTCCATATGAATTTTGACATAAAAAGCTAGCCCTGCCTTCCAGAGTTTCATCACCAAGCTCAATAATGTAGACATCATGCAAGTTTTCATTTCAGAAGTTTGAGATATGTAAGATCTTTTGTTTAAATAGCATCATTCTCACTCAGTTTGTGGATCCTCTTGAAGGAAGTCACCCAGGAGGTGAGTTTTCCAAGAGAAAACAAGGTCAGTTTTCAGATTTTAATTTAATGCAGCATGTGAGTTAATTTGTGGCTGGTAATCAGGATGAAAAACACTCATGAAATTTAGCGAAGCATAGTAACAAACTGAGTATATGCAATCAATACTTTTCTATAGAAAAGAATCAAAATGATTGTGGTTTAAGGTGAAAACAGTCTTATGTTAACTTGTATTAAGTCTTGAGTTGATAGTCTTGTAATAAGATTTGTCTGATGTTCCTGACAAATACCTGAACTTTTTTTTTAGCAAGTTTTTAAATAATGTCATTCATTTTAGCTGATTAAACTTATATTCTTGCAGATGTGCCAAATACTGGTGTAAACAAACCTAGAGTTTCTGACGCTGTCCATCCCAACAACTATTTCATCAGGACAGAGCCAGAACCCGGGACCCTTTACTCACCAGAACAGACGTCTCTCCATGAAAGTGAGGGTCTGTTGTATTATCTTTTAAGTATTAGATTTGCATTTAATGCTTCTGTTTTGAAAATGAACATCAGAAGTTTAAAATAAAGGCATTTCCTGCTGGTTTTATTCCTGCAGGATCTTTGGGTAACTCAAGAAGTTCAACACAAATGAATTCTTATTCCGACAGTGGATACCAGGAAGCAGGGAGTTTCCACAACAGCCAGAACTTGAGTAAGGCAGATAATAGACCACAGCATTCATTCGTAGGATCAACTAATAACCACCTGGTGAGGAATTCAAGAGCTGAAGGGCAAGCACTGGTTCAGGTAAGCCAAACATATCAAGATCTTTGTAAACAAATGCCCTCCTAATTGATTACATGTTATTAATTTAAGTATTCTTTATTACAAATAAACCCAATGTGTACAGTTTTGAAGTTCTAGAATGGATGATGCAACAAAATCATTTTATACCATGATGCTAATGAAATTTTAAACTTGAAAACTAAAAATGTATTAGTTCCTGCTAATTAAATCTGAAAATCCTAGATATAGGAGTGTAGATTTTCTGAAAGCAACAAATTTGTCATGGGAGAGTGAGAGAACTGGGTGGAATATTCTAGTCTAGTTGTGAGTTGCTCAGAATACTAGAGCTAAGCGGCAGAGCACAGTTTCCGCACTTGGATAAAATGGGACGAGTCCATTCTAACCAAAGGTTTTGCCTTCATCATTGGAATTTTTCCCTGAAAACATGTATCTTTGCTAGAATAGATACTCCTGCCTATAGAAAGCTAGTGTATAGAAGCATAACCATTCTGTTAAGTTAGGATTTTCTTACTTGATATTGATAATGCATATATATTGATGAAAACTCCTTAGCTCCTCATTCATTGCCACTTGATTCATTCAGTCTTCCAGCATATGCCAAACTTAGTAGAAGTTCTAGGAGTCCCAAGTGGCAGTAACCAGTAACGATGACTGTCTGGCCAAGTGCCCCAGTGATTTCTCTGGAGCTGAAAAATGGCACAGTGATCAAAGAAGTTAGGCTAACACGAATCTCTTAACACAATACAGGAAGCCCTGAAGGTACACACAGCAGTGGGCCAGTGTGCCCAGTGCCAAAGGAGAAATACAGTATGACTTTGGCTCAACAATTTAAGGGAAACTTTTAAGTATTAAGAAACATTTTTGTATTAAAACAAACACAAACATGGTGCATGAATTTTTAAGCTAGGACAGGAAGCCTTATGCCCATAGCAAACTGCTTCCAGCTGCAACACCCCTCAACCCCTACCCAACCCCTTCCTCAGATGATGCATTTACCCCTCTGCTGTTCCGGATGCACTGAGGGAATGGTTTGACAAGCTTTACACAAAATGTTTACAGATGTTCATCTGCTTAGGTCAGTCTCTATGTCAGCAGGCCTAAAGTCACACTTCTGAATAATAATTACAAAGATTTTCTATTTTTCCCCTAAGAGTGATCATGTTGACTTGTTTAATTTTTTTTTTTTAACTTAGGTAAGTTGATTTTGTTCCTGGCAGTTGCAAGGAGGTCTTTAAATTTGCATGTATTCCAGGAAACACAGATTGTAGACATCTGAGCCAAGTGTCATCCTTTTTTGATACTAAACAACATATGTGGGACTTTTACCTTTAGTACTATTAATAAACCCCAAGCACAGATTTTAATTTTCCAACTGCCTACTAATTTTTAAACCACCTCTCTTGCCTTATTGTTTATTTACATTCCCCTTCCCTCCCCAGACCTTCTCCTTTCCATTGCTATTGCCTTCACAGAATTCTTGAGTTTAAGCACCTGAGTTGTCTCAGACCCATGTTTCAGGCAACCAGTTACTTGTAACACATGGAGACAGAGCATGTGTATTTCCTCTTATAGCATCTAAGAATGTACAAAGTCCTTGAGTCATCCCTGTTTCTTCCTTTATTGCCCCAATTAAAAGTAACAGGAAGTTGATGACAACTGAACTCTAGTCATCACTAAGAAAATACAGAAAGCTCAGTTCTGAGCTTGTAACCCAACACCCCAGTCCAGCCACTGTTCCTTTTTATTGTTGTCCTGCATGAAGACAGGGATCTGAGAAGCAATATTTGCAAGAGTTTATGGACTCATAGGACTTTCCATGGCAGAAATGTTCCTTCTTTCCCAGCTGGCCAGAACCCAGTGGAGAGTTTGAGCATTCCTCCTGCTGCAACAGATTTGAATCTACCAGTTTAAGACAAGAGCCTACAAATCGAAGGAGATAGAAAGAAAGGGCTGAAATCACTAGCAGCCACAATGAAGCTAAAAGAAAAGACAGATTTGGCTAGAGCACTTGGACAGTGCTCACAGACAGAGGAGACCTTTGGACCTCAGACCCTATCCAAATGTTCAGTTATTCTACTTTGAAAGAATACCTTCCTTTTGTAAATGGGGTAAACTCATAAAGACAGCTATAAAGACAATTATAGATACTGCTCTAACTTAATGTATTGAAAAAGTTTTGTTTTACACAAAGGAGTTACCATAGCCAAACTTAGATTTTTTACCGTAGCCAAACTTAGATTTACAGGGTACAAAGTAAGTACACTACTCGAGTGACCCTTCACATTTGGGATACAATCTACTATGTGTTGTAAAAAGTGCATGGGCAGAGGGCAACATCATATAAAGACAAAAGTAAAAGAATTATTAAATGTCTTTGTATCTCTCCTTACGAGTTGCTTTTAGTATTCTGAAAGGGAAAGGTGGAGATTAAATCACAAAAAAAACAAAAAAAGTAGAACAAGAAAAACAAAACAAGGAAAAATTAAGATTCAGCTCTATAGCTCAAAAAGAAAAGGAAACACCTGAAATAAATAGTGGTTTCGCATTCTGTAGTTAGCTATGTGCATGCTTTTCTGTAATGACCATGGATACACAACCCTGGATAAACCTTCTCTTTTCTCCCCCTTTCATCAGCCATCAGTGGCCAATCGGGCCATGAGAAGAGTTAGTTCAGTTCCATCTAGAGCACAGTCTCCTTCGTATGTCATCAGCACAGGCGTGTCTCCTTCAAGGGGGTCGCTGAGAACTTCTCTGGGTAGTGGATTTGGCTCTCCCTCTGTGACCGACTCCCGACCACTGAACCCCAGCGCATACTCCTCCACCACATTACCTGCTCAGCGGGCAGCTTCTCCGTATTCCGCACAGAGACCCGCCTCCCCATCAGCTGTACGTCGGATTGGGTCAGTCACCTCCCGGCAGACCTCCAATCCCAACGGACCAACCCCTCAGTACCAAACCACCACCAGAGTGGGGTCCCCACTGACCCTGACGGATGCACAGACTCGAGTAGCTTCCCCATCCCAAGGCCAGGTGGGGTCATCATCCCCCAAACGCTCAGGGATGACCGCCGTACCACAGCATCTGGGACCTTCACTGCAAAGGACTGTTCATGACATGGAACAATTTGGACAGCAGCAATATGAAATTTACGAGAGGATGGTTCCACCTCGGCCAGACAGCCTGACAGGTGAGTACAAGGTGACACCCCTACACAAGCCCAGTGGGAAAGTGTTCCATGCAACCGTTGCTGAAACAGAGCATATAACATGGAAACACCTTATATTTTCATCTCAAAATTTGTACTGCAGTGTACCGCAGACTGCAGGCTCACTTTTCTTTCAGGCTTTATAGTTTTTAATGCATCAAATTATATACATTTATGTCACCAGACCTCTTTTGCAATAAAAACATTTCCCCTATCCCTCAGAAAACTAGGGTATAAAATGTAGATACTTTTTGCATATTAGAAGAATTGGCTAGAATTCTAAAGTGTTGGTTGTGGGTTTTCAGAGTGAAATATTTTTCACTAGCCAGGACTATACCCATACTCAAAACCCTAAATTATATTAAAAGGTGGTATCAGAATGTCTATTCAAATATAATTTTTTTTAAAGAAATGCCTTACTAGTGTAGACTAGAATGTGGATTTCCTCACCTACTGCCTTGATTTTTAACACCCCAATGGGAAATGCACAGAGCTCTTATGCTGCTGGTGCTGCTGCCAAGTCGCTTCAGTCGTGTCCGACTCTGTGCGACCCCATAGGCAGCAGCCCACCAGGCTCCCCCGTCCCTGGGATTCTCCAGGCAAGAATACTGGAGTGGGTTGCCATTTCCTTCTCCAGTAAAGTTCTTAGGAATCGCCTTCAGATGCCACTTGGATTAAGTCAGAAAGTCACCAACCAGATCACTGATAGTACAGTTGTTTCTTTCAGAGTTTTCTCATGGTGGGTTTTCTACAGGATGTACAGACTTTTGATTAAAATGATATTCATCTTTAGCTAGTAAAAAAAAAAGTTAAAACTATGCAGGAAAATATAAATTGTGAAGTGAAAGTCTCAGCCCCCTCTTACCCTCACCCAGTCCCACTCCCCAGGTTATGTGTTTTCCAGACTGTTTAACTACATTTATAAGTCTATACATTACATATAGATGTGCACACACTGTATTCTTTATGCTATTGGAGCTCTATTATGTATATCTCCTATACCTTTTTTTTTTTTTTTGTATCTTAAGGGTTCTACGTGATCCTCTCAAGGGATGCCTAGGACCTTATTTTATAGATATATTATAATTTGTTTAATCACTTCTCAATTAATGGACATTTAGATTTCCTCATTTTTAGCTGTTAGAGACAATCATACAATATATATTATTCTTCCTGCATATTTGCACATAGCTTACTAAGATAACTGTGAGATCCGTTTCTTGAAGTAGGACTGCTGGATCAAAATATGTGTATGTGTTTTCTCAATGAAATACTGTCCAAATTGCCCCCACTAAACTTTTATAGATTTTTATTTCTGCTAGTAGCTTGAGTGCCCGTTCCCTGCATCTCACTGGCACTGCATATTGTCAAGATGTTCCATCTTTGCCAGTCTGTACCTCACTGTTTTAAGTGGCCTCTGTTAAGTAATGACTGAGGTTGATGATTTGATGTTTATCGGCCATTTTATTGCTTTACTGCAAACTGCAACTTCAGGTCTTTCGTCGGTTTTTTTTTAAATTTGTAAATGCTTTTTATACTTGAAATAAATTGACCCCTTGTAATATGCTTCTCAAATATTTTTCATTTCATAATTTGTCTTTTGACTGTTTTTTTATTATTTTTTACTTACATAAGTTTTTAATATTATTTTGTATGGTAAAAGTAATATCCTTTCCTTATGGCTTCTAGGAAAGGTAAAGCCTTTTTGAAATTTTCTAATTGCATCATCTTGCACAAAGAATAAATATTGAACTTGATTTTGAGCTCAAAGAAATTCCTAATGGAGAAACTACCTCTTTTTCATTCAGCCATCAGAAGGGCATACTTGGCTTAGATATTTTCTGACATGTCTCTGAAAAGTGTGCAGCAGAGTGAGGTAGTAATCATTTATGACATTCCTTCTCCAAGGGAAACCTTAGGAGATAAATAGTTCTGAGGATTTCTGTTCCTCCTACCCACACCCCCTCCTCCATATTTATGAACAGTAGCTGTGCAGAAATCTATGTTTGCAGTGGAGCAAAGAGGAAACCAGGAAAGAAAGGGAGCACATAAAGAACTGTCTCCATGTTTAACCCTGAGGGCTGAACTCATGTGGTTTAAAAAACTTGCTTCTCTTCGCAATACAGGTGAAGTTAAACTTTATGTTTCAGGGGAAAAAAGTAATAGCCTACTATGGATTTTTTGTTCCCTTGAATACCGCAGTCTTCAAAAGAAGCAAAAGGTTTCTTAAAAATGTTCTACCGAAGCTTTGGTTCCCATTATCTGTCCACCTGCCCAGTTATTGTGAATATAGATCCTAATTTGTAAATTCCTTTCTTTTTTTTATTTCAGAAAGTGATGTGCTTGTCATATTTACTATGGTTCTTAAGTTCAAAGACTTAACAACCTGCTAATTGAAAAGCCTAAAGCAGTATTTTGTAATAGATTCAGACACTTGAATATTTGGTGATCATAATTTAAATGATGTGTATAAATTATGTCCTACAACAGAAAAATATGTCTGCCCTAAAACATTCATTTTTATATAACCATAGCATATTAAGGCAAGTTTTGAGAATAAAAAGAATTCACATTTGAAACATAAATTTATGTTTCTTTTCACTGACTTAAATATAGAGGTTTTAAATCACAAGGAATATATCATTGACGTAGATAAACCTGATATGTATTTGTGGAATTGCAGCAAATTATTTGTCTTCCAGTTTAAAGGATACTAAATTATAGTAGCCTTTCTCCAAAATCACCTTACTTATCTCTTCAGTTCACTTCAGTCACTCAGTCGTGTCCACCTCTTTGTGAAAACATGGACTGCAGCACACCAGGCTTCCCTGTCCATTACCAACTTCCAGAGCTTGCTCAAACTCATGTCCATTGACTCGGTGATGCCATCCAACCATCTCATCCTCTGTCGTCCCCCTCTCCTCCCACCTTCAATCTTCCCCAGCCATCAAGGTCTTTTCAAATGAGTCAGCTCTTCGCACCAGGTGGCCAAAGTACTGGAGTTTCAGCTTCAGCATCAGTCCTTCAAATGAACATCCAGTACGATTTCCTTTAGGAGGGACTGGTTGGATCTCCTTGCAGTCCAAGGGACTCTCAAGAGTCTTCTCCAACACCACAGTTCAAAAGCATCAATTCTTTAGCATTCAGCTTTCTTTATGGACCAACTCTCACATCCATACATGACCACTGGAAAAACCATAGCTTTGACTCTGTGGACCTTTGTTGGCAAAGTAATGTCTCTGCTTTTTTAATATTCTGTCTAGGTTGGTCATAGCTCTTCTTCCAAGGAGCTAGCATCTTTTAATTTCATGGCTGCAATCACCATTTGCTGTGATTTTGGAGTCCCAAAAAATAGTCTCTCACTGTTTGCATTGTTTCTCCATCTATTTGCCATGAAGTAATGGGACCAGATGCCATGATCCTAGTTTTCTGAATGTTGAGTTTTAAGCCAGCTTCTTCACTCTCCTCTTTCACTGTCATCAAGAGGCTCTCTAATTCTTCTTCACTTTCTGCCATAAGGGTGGTATCATCTGCATATCTGAGGTTATTGATATTTCTCCCAGCAATCTTGATTCCAGCTTGTGCTTCATTCATCCTGGCATTTCACATGATGTACTCTGCATATAAGTTAAATAAGCAGGGTGACAATATACAGTCTTGATGTACTCCTTTTACTGTTTGGAACCAGTCTGTTATTCCTTGTCTGGTCCTAACTGTTGCTTCTTGACCTGCTTAAGATTTCTCAGGAGTCAGGTTAAGTGGTCTGGTATTCCTATCTGTTAAAGAATTTTCCAGTTTGTTGTGATCCACACAGTCAAAGGCTTTGGCATAATAAATAAAGCAGAAGTAGATGTTTTTCTGGACCTCTCTTGCTTTTTCGATGACCCGGCAGATGTTGACAATTTGATATTTGGTTCCTCCGCCTTTTTTAAATCCAGCTTAAGCATCTGGAAGTTCACAGTTCATGTACTGTTGAAGCCTGGCTTGGAGGATTTTGAGCATTTGCTAGCGTGAGAGATAAGTACGATTGTGGGATAGTTTGAGCATTCTTTGGCACTGCCTTTCCTTGGGATTGAAATGAAAACTGACCTTTTGCAGTCCTGTGGCCACTGCTGAGTTTTCCAAATTTGCTGGCAGATTGAGTGCAGCACTTTCACAGCGTTTAGGATTTGAAATAGCTCAGCTGGAATTCCATCACCTCCACTAGCTTTGTTTTTAGTGATGCTTCCTAAGGCCCACTTGACTTCACATTCCAGGATGTCTGGCTCTAGGTGAGTGATGACACCATCGTGGTTATCTGGGTCATGAAGATCTTTTTTGTGTAGTTCTTCTGTGTATTCTTGCCACCTCTTCTTAATATCTTCTGCTTCTGTTAGGTCCCTACTATTTCAGTCCTTTATTGTGTCCATCTTTGCATGGAATGTTCCCTTGGTGTCACTCATTTTCTTAAAGAGATCTCTAGTCTTTCCCATTCTATTGTTTCCTCTATTTCTTTGCATTGGTCACTGAGGAATGCTTTCTTAGCTGTCCTTCCTATTCTTTGGAACTCTGCATTCAAATGGGTGTATCTTTTTCTTTTCTCCTTTGCCTTTAGCTTCTTTTTTTTTCTCAGCTATTTGTCTTTTTGCGTTTCTTTTTCTTGGGGATGGTCTTTTTTTTTTTTTGATTAAGCAGTCTTTCTCTTTATTGTTGTTGGTTTACAGTTTTATACCCAAAGAACATCCCCATTTCATCATATATCATTAAAGGTTACATTTTACTCTTCTCAGGCGCAGCCGTGTGGAGGCTTGAGGGAAAGGCTAGGCTTGAAACTGTTTTTATTCCAGTGACCTCAACCACTATCTGTCTCATTCTGTTCTGGAAACCTTGTCTGTAACTATTGTCTCACACTTGTTATTTTATACCTATAGAGAAAATAAATGAGGGGTCAGCTAGAGCAGGTACAGCTGATTGCGTTATGCCTGTACACTCCAGTTCTTACAAAGAAAGGGGACAATGAGACAGTCTAGCAGCACTGCTTTAGCAATAAAACCCTATTAACCTTATATATACTACTATAATGAATTCCTATGTCTACACTATCCTAAAGCAATCAATGTCTCCAACTATGCTGGCCACAGTTATGAGCATTCCTAAGTCCCATCCCTTCTGGTCTCTTCAAGGAAGGGAGCTTCCACCATGGAGTGGTCGGGGGAGTGGGAGGTGGAAAGGGTCAATATATATTCTTTTTCAGATTCTTTACAGATTATTATAAAATACTGATAATGCCATTGACAGCAACATGGATGGACCTAGAGATTATACTAAGTGAAATAAGCAAGACAGAGAAAGAGAAATATCAAATAACATTGCTTATATATGGAAACTTAAAAAAAAGATGCAAGTGAACTTATACACAAAACAAAAATAGACTCGCAGATATAGAAAACTAGAAAACTAAATTATGGTTACCAGAGGGGAAAGTGGAGGAAGGGATAAATTAGGAGTTTGAGATTAACAAATACACACTCCTATATATAAAATAGATAATCAAAAAGGACCTATGGAGTTTCCCTGGTGGCTCAGTGGTAAAGAATCCGCCTGACAATGTAGGAGGTGCAGGTTTGATCCCTGGGTTGGGAAGATCCCCTGGAGAAGGAAATGGCAACCCATTCCAGTATTCTTGCCTGGGAAATCCCGTGACCGGAGGAGCATGGCGGGCTACAGGCATAGGGGTCGCAAAAGAGTCAGAAACAATGTAGTGACTGACAACAACAACAAAGAACATACAGTATAGTACCTAGAGCTATACTCAGTATTTTATAATAATCTGTAAAGAATTTGGGGATGGTCTTGATCCCTGTCTCCTGTACAGTGTCACGAACCTCCATCCTTAGTTTTTCAGGCATTCTTGTCTATCAGATCTATCAGATCCCTTGAATCTATTTGTCACTTCCACTGTATAATTGTAAGGGATTTAATCTAGGTCATACCTGAATGGTCTAATGGTTTTCCCTACTTTCTTCAATTTAAGTCTGAATTTGGCAATAAGGAGTTCATAATTGGAGCCACACTCAGCTCCTGGTCTTGTCTTTGCTGACTGTATAGAGCTTCTCCATCTTTGGCTGCAAAGAATATAATCAATCTGATTTCGATGTTGACCATCTGGTGATGTCCATGTGTAGAGTCTTCTCTTGTGTTGTTGGAAGAGGGTATTTGCTATGACCAGTGTGTTTTCTTGGCAGAATTCTGTTAGCTTTTGCCCTGCTTCATTTTGTACTCCAAGGCCAAATTTTCCTGTTACTCCAAGTATCTCTTGACTTCCTACTTTTGCATTCCAGTCCCCTGTAATGAAAAGGACATCTTTTTCGGATGTTAGTTCTAGAAGATCTCGTAGGTCTTCATAGAACGTTCACCTTCAGCTTCTTCAGCATTACTGTTTGGAGTATAGACCTGGATTACTGTGATATTGAATGGTTTAACTTGGAAACCAACAGAGGTTGTTTTGTCTTTTCTGAGATTGCACCCTAGAACTGCGTTTTGGACTCCTTTGTTGACTATGAGGGCTACTCCATTTCTTCTAAGGGATTCCTGCCCATACTAGTAGATAAAATGGTCCTCTGAGTTAAATTTGCCCATTCCAGTCCATTTTAATTCACTGATTTCCTAAAATATTGTTGTTCATTCTTGCCATTTCCTGTTTGACCATTTCCAATTTACTTTGATTCATGGACTTAGCATTCCAGGTTCCTATGCAACATTGCTCTTTCCAGCATCAGACTTTACTTCTATCACCAGTCACATCCACAAGTGGGCCTTGTTTTCGCTTTGGCTCCATGTCTTCATTCTTTCTGAAGTTATTTCTCCACTCCTCTCCTGTAGCATGTTGGGCATCTACCAACCTGGGGAGTTCATCTTTCAGTGTCCTATCTTTTTGCCTTTTCATACTATTCATGGGATTCTCAAGGCAAGAAAACTGAAGTGGTTTGCCATTCTCTTCTCCAGTGAACCACATTTTGTCAGAACTCTCCACCATAACCCACCCGGCCATCTTGGCTGGCCCAACACGGCACGGCTCATGGTTTCATTGAGTTAGACAAGGCTGTGTTCCATATGATAGGTTTGAATTTAATCTGTTGGGGCTATATGATTTTGTAATTTTTTAAATGTTAATCTCTAAGACTGTATTTTTGTTTTCATGTGTGAGTAGGTAAATAAAAATATTAACCATAATATACAAAGATTTCTAATATCAGGAAATTGCTATGTCTCAATGTAATTCTTAAGTTCTTTATTTCCTCTTATAGTCTGTCACATACAGTAATTTCATCTCACTAGGAATCCTGTAGCAGTGAATGTTTACTGGATACTTTGTATAGTTCTAAGTGTTAACAAGCTCATTTGGGTCCTTTCTTATGAAATCATAGTGAATGGCCACGAAAGTTTTCATATTATATGAATTCCATTGAAGACTCCAGCCAGATCCTTGCACAGTGAGCCTATCACATTTCGAATGGAACAGAGTGCTTTGGCCTCATTTCACACCACAGTGGGAGTGGGCCAATGGGACTTGGCAGGCTTTAGGAGCGTCCAGGACCCAACTTGCCTTGGCCCAAGTGTCTGTGATCTTCAGTCTCACAGTAAATCAAGTGTTCTACTGAATATGAAAATAGCACCTCATACCGATAAGATCTCCAAGGACTAGGTACATTTTGCTGCCCAGTTTATGTCACAGTTAACAAACAGTGCCAGCACTTTTGTTCAGGATTCTCATGGGCTCTATAAAGAAATAGAGTTTATACTCTCTAGGAACGAGAAATCTGCCAGTAAATACAAAGCTGAAATCCTCAAGTAAGGAGTTTACAATAGCAATCGTAATATCGTCCTTGTAGTTACATGGCCCTCCATGAGCCCCTGGTGAACTAACCTCCCTCTTTAACCTTATGTTTGTGGAGGGCGCAGTCCAGTTCAGGATTTCTCACACTGTGTCTCAATTGATCCTTGAGAAGTAGTTTTGTCCAGTGTTGAGTGTGCAGTGACATAGAGGGCACAGAGACAGCTTCTTCTCAGCACTCCTAAAAAGTAGCTCTCTGAAGAGGATGAGCTGCTTTTCCTTTTTGGCTCTGTTTCCTCAATTTTGAAATGGGAAGATTTGACTGAATAATCTCCCAATTACAAGATTATATAACCTGTGATCTTTATTTTAGCAAGTGGGTAGCCAGTAGCCAAATCCACATTTGTTCATTTAATTTCTTCTCATGTCACATTGCTCTCTGGGATAGGTAATAATCATTCATTTTAGAAGCTTTATGTATTAACTCTCTTGCCACTCCTCACTAAGCAACATATAATTATCACTCACATTCAGCCCCATTTGTTTTTAGTTATGCTATGATTAAGTGAGCTAACAGGATGTGAATGATTGTATCTTTTTATAATTAGTTACTGTGTTGATTATTTGCAGTCTTTTTAAAAGCAAATGTATGCTGACTGACTTCAGATATGTTTGTGCTTTTTCTTCCTCATATTTGGAATATAACCTTAGTTGGTATTCTTACAAAGTGACAAATTTTGATTACTAATGATGACAAATCACAAATTTCTGAGCATCATAGTAGAGAAAATACTACATCACTTTTTAAAAGAAATTAAAATGTTTGGGTTTGAAAAATGCATTATAAACAATTTGAATGAAAGAGTGGTTGAAGTAACTTAATACACTAACTTTGTACTTTTCCTTTACACTAGAAAGAAGGTAAACAAGAATCTGGTATGTGGGTTCCTGGAAAAATACCTGTTTTGGTTTTGTCTTTTTTTTTTTTTAATTGCAATAACAAACAATAAAATAATGCTTTAATACATCTTATTAATTTGCTAATGATTTTTTAAGCTCTATAACATAAAATTTCACATTTTTCTGTAAAAAATCTGCATGAATAGAGACAAAGGTCAGAACAGTTCTTGAATATCAGCCTATTTGTAAGCACTGTTATGCAGGTGTCATCTTAAGCATTGGGATTTATGTGGGACATGATAGCACTCTTTGGTCACCATCATAAAATAACTTACAGTTGGGGGATGAATTTCAGAATATCAAGCCATTTAATAATTTTGTGTGTGTATATATATATTTTAGAAAATTTGCTTTTATCCTCGTGCCAGGAGAAAGTCTTACTTTTGGAGTATATATGGTATCCTGTAAAACTCACTGGGTTTGGTGTTTAGACTCAGCATTTGGTCATATTGATTAGGAGTTATACTTTTAACCTCACCACAGTGTCCCAAGTTTCTTAATGATGTAATTTTCCTACCTGTAGGCTTACGGAGTTCCTATGCTAGTCAGCACAGCCAACTTGGACAAGACCTTCGTTCAGCTGTATCTCCCGACTTGCACATCACTCCTATATATGAGGGGAGGACCTATTACAGCCCAGTGTACCGCAGCCCAAACCATGGAACCGTGGAGCTCCAGGGATCACAGACAGCGCTGTACCGCACAGGCTCAGGTGGGCATCAGCTCTCTTCAGTTCCTTTCTTAATTTCACAGGTCCAAGAGTAGAGGATTTTATTGAGATGAGTTTCTTGTTAGAATGAACTCACATTGTCCATTTGGATGTTAGCTAAACAGTTACAAAAGCAGATCAATAAACAGGAAAATAGAAGTTCATTTAGTACCTATTTATTTGTGGGCTTCCCTGGTGGCTCAGATGGTAAAGAATCTGTTTGCAATGCAAGAGATCTAGGTTTGATCCCTGGGTCAGAAAGATCTCCTGGAGAAGGGAATGGCTACCCACTCCAGTATTCTTACCTGGAGAATTTGATGGACATAAGAATGTAGCGCCTCATGGGCTACAGTTCACAGGAGTCGAACATGGCTGAATAACTTTCACATCATAGATCATATATTTTTACCATAGTTCAGTCTAAACAGTTATACTTTAGTTCACAAATAAGTTTGTACAGCTATAAATCTGACTCCTTGAGTTCGAAGCGTATCAAGAAGAAAAGCCTTTTGGGGAATATTTCTTTGTAATTTTTGTTGCCTAGAATGCATCTTTAGAGAAAATCCTTACATGAGCTATTGGCTTATCTTTTATAAGGCACGTATGTGGCCCAAGTATATTTGCTATTACTCTTTTTCGATACTGAATTTTTTCTGAATGTTTAAGTGGTAGGATGTGAAATAAATATGCCTTATGATGGAATATCTAGGGAAGAATGCAGTGATGACAGTTATGAAAATAGGGAGCCAGTAAGGGAAGGATTGAGAGTTTGGGATTAGCAGATGCAAACTAGCACATGTAGAATCAATGAAAAACAAAGACTTACTGTGTAGCGCAGGGAACTATATTCAGTATCCTGTGATTAACCAGAATGGAAAAGAATATGAAAAAGAATTTATTTATATGTATGTGTGTGTGTGTGTATATATATACATATATATGAAATAAAGTCACTTTGCTATATAGCAGAAATTAATATAATATTATAAATCAACTATACTTCAATAAAAATTTTTAAGTCAAAAAAGAAAACATAGGGAGCTAGTGAATCACATGAAGTGCTGTGAGCTGCCAGATTGTGCTACAGGTCTAGTTTATAGATTCTCAAGAGGCCCCTTCTTTAAAAAAAGAAATTAGTATAGATTTATTAACATGCCCATGAATGAATTCTAGATAGCAATGATAACACCCTAAAGGCACAACTCTAAGAGCCATATCTCACAGACCACCATGAGGGAGAAGACTGTTATTGCAAAAATTGACAATTGAGTCCACTGTGGGATTTTTTCTTCTAAGAAAACGTGACAATTTTTAATAGATGTTAGTGGAGAAATATTTCACTCTTTTGATCTACACATTGAAGAATTTTTTGTGAGGTTTAAGAAATAATGTTATTAAAATATGTTAATTGCAGGAAGATTATAAACATAATCTTTGAAGAGCTACCTATTGCAATAATTTGGAAAAAATGTTAAATATACTGTGCAATACCTTATACATAGCATCAGGCAATAATTTTAGGGAGTAGCTTTAAAAGAATTTGATTGATTTATCAGTCTTCTTTCCTGTAAAGTTTTTTTTTAATGTTATCAAAATCCACACATCTATAAATAAAATGTATATCAAAATAAGTAACCTGTATTCACTACATGTCCAAAGATTGGTTTCAATAATATGTAAGTTTGAAAAAAATATCTTGCTTGTTTTTTATTGCTAAAATTAAGTTATAAAATTTTCCTATTTATTTCTAAGATAATTTTCCTTTATTTCACTTGCAGTTTTGTTACTGAATCTTCAATATATTAAGACTTACTATGGGAACAGATTTATAGTTTCGTTTTTACTCTTTCCTGCTAATAAAATTGATATTAATACTTGTGTTATATTAAAAACTTCAGTTCCTTTTTCCCACTAATGAACTAGATTGGCAATATCTAAAAGTAAGCAATTTATCTAATTGTTAAAAACCCTTCTTAAAATTAAAAACATTTTTACTTTGAAAAGTATTTCTTTGTGGAAAACATACTAATCTTTTTTAAAATGTTGACTTTCTAGTAGGTGTTGGAAATCTGCAAAGGACATCCAGCCAACGAAGTACCCTTACATACCAAAGAAATAATTATGCTCTGAACACAACAGCTACCTATGCGGAGCCCTATAGGCCAATACAGTACCGAGTGCAAGAGTGCAATTATAACAGGCTTCAGCACGTGGCACCGGCTGATGATGGCACAACGAGATCCCCGTCAATAGACAGCATTCAAAAAGACCCCAGGCAAGTACTAGTTAAGAGTCTCCAGAATGCCACCATATCTCAGGAGTCAACCTGTTCCTTCATTCTTTTTATTTTTCCCAAGTTGCCCTATCTATTATAGTGTCAGTAACTTCTCATCTCTAATATTTTCCAGCACTGTAGGTCACTGAGGTTAATTTTTAAAGATAGTTTCCTTCTTTTGGTGCATTAATAATAAAGTTAGAGAATGCATAGGTCTGTGTGAATATCTATAGCATCCATCATTTTTCAAAATACTTTACCAAGGCAACTACCTGAGATAGCCTTAGTCTGAATTACACAAAAGATGTTAAAGGATCATTTTATACCCTTTTCTTTATCTTGACTGATTTTTTAGATGACGGCTTCAGAAAACGCATGAAGTTGTTTTATATTGGGAAGGAAGTCCCAGCGTCAAGTATATTTTGAATCAAGTTGGTCAGTGCTGTGTGTGCTTTTGTTAACTAGGTCCTTTGAAAAGCTTTTTGCCATTTAGGGGAAAATAGTTTACAAGAAATTTTCATATTGCGTAAACAAAAAATATTTATTTCCTTGTTTTAATTTTATTTGGTCTTGTAGAAAGTGTATTTTATTAAGATATGCACGAGTCATTTAGTACTTGATTGATTTTGAAAAACTAGCCTTATGTTTTTAATGAAAGTCATTTAAAATATTCAGGAAATAAAGATATTTAGAAACTAAAAGAGAATTTTAACTTTGAAAGAGTGATATTATTTCTAAATTTTAAGCAGCTTGAGTGTTATTTTAAGGCATATATTAGCAAGATTTCATTCTCTCTTCACCCACAAATAGTTATTTCACTGAAAGAGTGTTATAATTATCAATTCATTTTTAGCAGCCTACCAGCTCATTCTAATGAATGTGAATTTAAAGCATGAGTGAGCTTTGGTTATTAAAATGAAATAACCTTAGATACTTTGAGCTGAGTGGGAAGCCCACTGCCCCACTAAAATGACTCCACCTATTCTTTTGCCTAAAATTTTTTTACAGTGTATGTGTACATTTGATTCAACTATTCCTCTTTGCCACCATTCTGTCATTTTAAGGATTTTTAACAATAATTTGTCTAATTGCACCTCCAGTATAATTAAACATTTTTACATGATTTTGTTTTTTTGAAGTCCTCACAGGAATAACAGAATAGGGCACTCTGATAATACAGAAATTCTCTAAAGGGTTTTGAATTGTAGATAATTTAGACCATACCTTGGCTAAAGCTGCTGAGAAAAGAATAGCTATCCAAAAAATCAGTGAAGTGTGGTTAGAGCTTTGAGTTTGGTATGCATTGCTGAAGACTTAAGTTTTGACCTCTGTTTTGAACTGATTCATTATAAACAAGGATTTCATGTCTGATAATACACTTCAGTTATTCATAGTATGATAATTTCATAGTCTGATGCATAAAACTATTATGGCTAGCTTTGATTATGTGCAACTTCACTGATAATGTAGTTTGTAAGATGAATAAATGATTATCTTATAATAATAGGTGCGTTTATTCTAGTCAAAACTGGAATCTAAGTGAGTTTAAAGTTTGAATATTCAAACCAAAGTAAAAACTCATGACAATTTTAGTTTTAAAAATAACAACATTAATATTTTTATTCACTTCTAAACGTATTTTGTCATTAATGGCACATCATAGTTAGCCTGACACTTTCCCTGTAAGACTAAAGAAATGATTGATGTTTTCTGTATAAGGGATGCATTTTTTTAATAATGATCTAGTTTAAAGCCAAAATGTATTAATGGTACAAATAATTCATCTGAAAGAAGGAACAAAGTACTTACTATGGAAAGTGGCAGTGAGACAGAATTCATGTTGCTCTTCTTGAGGAAGGCTTCAGCTCTGACACTCAACAGCATAATTCTATTTACCATCTCTTTGATCTTTATGCTATTGTCAAATATTTTACTTCTACATACATTGTAAAACCCATAATATGATGCTGTTATTTTTACTGTAAATAGTTGTCTTTAAAAAAAATTAAACTAAGTCAGAAACATGATCTTTTTATTCACCTACATAATTATTTATAGTTTCCTGCACATCTTCCTATAAATTCTAGTTTCCATCTCAACTCATTTCCCTTCAGCCCAAAGAACTTTCTTTAGCTTTTCTTGTGTTGCAAGTCTGCTGGCAATGCACTCTCTCAGCTTTAACTTATCTGAAAGTGTTTTTATTTACTAATTTTTAAAGGATATTTTTGCTAGATATAAGATTCAGGGTTAAGCTTTCATTTTCAGTGTTTTAAAGGACGTTCATTATCTTCAGACTTCCATAGTTTCTGATGCAAAATCAACCAACATTTGCATTATTTTACTCATTAAAATAATGTATCTTTTCTCTGACTGCCTTTCATATTTTTTCTCTTTTTTGTTGGCCTTTAGCAGTTTACTCTAACAAACCTTAGTTATATTTTTCTTACATTTAACCTGCTTGGGGTTCACTGAAATTCTTTATATGTTGGTGATTTTACCAAAGTTGGGATATAGTTAACTATATTTTTTTCTGGCCCGAAATTCACTCTCCTCTGCTGGAATAACTTGACACCATCTCACAGGTTACTGTAGTTCTTCTCACTTTTAAAAAGTCTTTTTTCTCTGTGTTCTTCATATAGGACTTTATTAATCTGTCTTCAGATTTGCTGTCATTTTCTCCCATGGGCTCCAATCTGTTGTTAAGCCCATCCAGTGAATTTTTTTTTTAATAGTTTTCATGTCTCTGATGACATTCCCCATCTATTCACTCCTTAAACACATCTTCTGCATTATGTCTTTGAGTATATTTATAAAAAGCATTTTAAAATCCTCTGATCTTTCCAACATCTGTATTTTCTGTAAGTCTGTTTCTATTATTTTCTTCTTTGAGAGTCACATTTTCCTGTTTCTTCTTATGCCTTGTAGTTTTGAATTATATGCTGATTGTTGTGGATGGTACATTGTTGGCGCCCTGTGTCATCTCCTCTTAGGGGTCTAAGCTTTGTTGTGACAAATAACTAAATTACTGACAGGTGCTTTGCTCCGTCATAATTGATTTGGTTCCTTACTAGGACAGATCTATTTTAGATTTATTTTACTCCCTAGCACATGGCCCTTACTCTGTAGCATTGTTGTTACTCCTAAACATGACCTCTGTGGAGACTAAATGCTGAGGTGATCAGTAGGGTCTGCACTGGAACTAGGCTGGAAGTCCAACATCACCTGATGTGCATTCAGTTCTCATTCCGCTCTCCACCAAACCTGCATATATACAGCCCAGGACTCAACTAATGACTTAGGAGCAGCCATACACAGACTTGAAACATCTCCTCTCCAGTGTCCTGCCCCACAAGTTTTAACCTCTTTAGCATCTCCAAATTCCAATCTTTCCCCCTCAGTTAACTAAGACCATCATGCCCAAATGAACTTGCCATCCAGCCAGCCCATGAATTGATAGCAGTCTTTCCAGGATAAATTTCTGCTGAAAATCAAGTTTGGAGTTGATGCCAGCTGAGCCTAACTCCCCATCTCCAGCTGGAGCCCAACCTTTGTGTTGTCTGGCCTTAGTGACACCCAGGGACACTAGGAAATCTTGACCATTTAAAGAAGACAGAATGTGTATTTGTAATGATTGAGTCTTCAAGGAGCAATTAAATCACACTCCTTGCACTCTGCTAATTACCTTGTAGGTTTATATAGTAGGCTGTAGACAGATTTTTATAGAAATAGTTAACAAAATTTCAATACGTGAATGAAAATCTGCATTTTATAGAGACTGCCCCTACTTAGTATATAGTTCATTTTTCAGGGCTGATGAATGTTAGTAAAATATATATTCTAATTCTAAGTATGTAAAATACTTTAATATATATCACCACAGTTTAATCATCACAACCAGCCTAAGAAGAAGTTAGAAATGATAGTTTTATTGTTCCTATTTTACAGATGGGAAAACTGGAGTTCTAAATAAATGGTTTTCAAAATCACATCATAATTGAAGGGCCTTGGACTTAAACCTAGGCAGTCTAGCTCCAAATTCTGTGCTTTTTCTGTTGTGTTATTCTCCCTCTTGGTATTTGTGGTTTTATTAGTACCTATCTATCCCCCTAACTGGAAATCTCCATCTCATCCTTGACTTCAGTTTTCAGTAAGTAAATCTGGCTGCTGTGGAAAGAATAGACAGAGGAGGAGTGGTATTTGAAGGACCGTGAGCCCAGGTGGCACGTAATTGGTTCAGCCAAGATGGAAAGAATAGATGGGTTGGATTTATAGTAAATATTTTGGAGATAGTTAACAGAGTTTGCAGGTGGATTGGATGAGAAAGATAAAGGAAAGAAAAATCAAGGATGGTCCTATTATATTTGGAGCAAATGTGGGGATGGTGGATAGTCTCCTTGCCACCAGTTTTTCCCGATTTTAGTATATTCTCTCCTTGGCCACCAGAGTTATCTTCCTTATAAATGTGACTATATTGCATTCTCTCACTCTTCTGCTTTAAAACCTCCACCAGCTTACTTTTCCTGTGTGGGAGAACACATGAACCATTGAACTCCACCTCTTAATTACTAATCCCAGGTTCCTTGTCTATTTATATCTAATGTTATTTGATAGTGCCTACCTCATGGGGCAACAGTCAGGGTAAGTGAGATAATGTCTGTAAAGCTCTTGACATGATATCTGACACAGATAAACTCAGTAACAGTTGATGTCAGAGAATTGAGACTAAGCTTTTTTAGTTTGGCATACCTACATAAAGTCATGTCTTTCTCAATGTTTGTGTCTCCAGCACCTACTGTGGCACTTGTAGTAGGAAGTCACTGATGGGTGGTATGAACGTGTGTGTGCAGGTATGAAACGACCTGCCCCTTTCGAGTGGATGAACCAGTTTATAACAGTTTACTCCATCCTGTTATCAAAGTCTGCAAATGTGTTGCTTTGTGAACCATTTGCAAAAAACTTATCTTTATGCAACATAAGCATAAAATCACATGTAACAAGGATACCAAACAGTGAGCCATTTAAATGGCATCAGAAAATTCTGACAATGTGATATTATCTTTAAAAAAAATGGTATAAGAATGTGTATGTATTAGCATGATTGTATACTCATTATACAAGGAGAGGGATAGGACAGGGGTGAGGGCACAGACCGAAAGCTGATCACTTGCTTGCTCTGTCATATCAGACTCTTCGCGACCCCGTGGACTGCCATGGGATTCTCCAGGCAAGAATACTGGAGTGGGTTGCCATTTGCTTCTCCAGGGGATCTTCCCAACCCATAGATGGAACTCTCACCTCCTGCATTGCAGGCAGATTCTTCACTGCTGAGCTATCAGGAAAGCCCACCTGAAAGCTGGTGCCTGGATTCAAATGTTGCTCGGCTGTTGACTGGCTCGGTGTCTTTAGACAAGTTGCTTAGCACTTCTGCCACAGCCTCCAAATCTGAAAGACTGCTTTAAGTATAAATGCATTAACATACATAAAATGCCTAGAATAGTGCCTTGCACAGAACAGGTACTCAGGAAATATTACATGCTACTTAATAATAATACAGTTTTTAAAAATTCTGTACACACACATGTGCACACTTGGTTTGTTGAAAAAAGATGAACAGGAACACAGTGGTTGTCTCTGGATATAGGATTACTGGAAAAAATATTTTTATCATGTTTTATATTTATTATAATCAAGAGCAACCATAAGCCAGCAGGCAGTATTTCTAGCCTTCTTCCTCCCTCCCCAGACCTGACATCTTCTCACCTAGCTGAAGTGCACTTGCACTCATGCCTGCAAATTTCTTGCAGAGACAGAAAGGCATAAAATTAGAATCAGGAGAAGGAAAACAAAAATGGAAAAGTAACTCATATTAAGAACCTCCTTTGTGCCCCTGAATCTTTCTGTGCATCATGATTTCTTTATGATCATAAGCATCTGTGATATGTTCATCAGTGGAAAAATATTATTTATGTATATTTTAAAATTTTATTTATTTTTTAGGATTTTTGTAACGTCCTATTGTGGTCTCCACTCTTTCCTTTGACAGAAGTTGTGCTCAGTTTACTGTAGACCCCGGGCCTTCCTTTCTGAAGCCGTGTTTTTCTCTTGCAGGGAGTTTGCCTGGCGTGATCCTGAGTTGCCGGAAGTCATTCACATGCTGCAACACCAGTTCCCATCAGTTCAGGCCAACGCAGCGGCCTACCTGCAGCACCTGTGCTTTGGTGACAACAAAGTGAAGATGGAGGTACAGGACCAGTGCCTGGGAGGCCCAGGACAGCAGGCGGGGAACGGGGAGGGTGGAACAGTGCCTTTCTATTTAGCAGCTGCGTGCTTGCGTGCTTGAGAAATGGCCCAATGCATCTAGAGGCCGTTTAAAAGAGATGTTTTGATACCATTTACTCTTTTACTTCTCAACTGTGCATTTCAGTATTTCTTGGGGAAAGCTGCAATGAGGATATTTCCAGAAGTACATTTAGCTTTTTCAAATCATGTGTCCACTCATTACATTATTTATAAAACATGAAGCAAAATCAATTTAACCTGCAGTTTTAAAAGTATTTTCTGTAAATCTATTAGATACAAATTATAATGTGTACTTGTGAGCTCACGTATTCATGAGATTCTGGTCAAGATTGGTGCCAACACGTAATTAAGTAAAGGATTTATAGTCATTACTAATTCTGAACATGTATGAATATTTTATTTCAGAAATTAAGCATTTTGGGCTTTTATTGAAAGTAGTGAGTCACTAGTTTTGGCTGGATTTCACATTTTAAGCCATTTTTCCCCCCGCAGTGTCATATAGCATTTGTTTTTTTTTTTTTTCCATACAGTTACAGACCTAAAGGTGGATGCACTAGATAAAGCCCCAGAATATTCATATAATATACTAATGAGGTGACAAATGGAAGAAAGTTTAGAAGAGGAGAGGCACCCAGAGACACAATTCTAGAAAGCCAATGACTTCAGTCAAAACTCCCCTCCTGTTTTCTTCAACCCCGCATAACTTTGTTGTGCTTGTGTGTTTGTGCATTTCACTCAGAAACAACAGCACGATCCCTGTGTACGTTCAGAGGTTGCTGAGTGACTGTGCTACCTGCATGTGGCCCTTAATCCACCTAGGGTCTCCCTTCCCTTCTTTAAGCCATGAACCTGTGAAAAGAGCTTCATCTTAGAGAGTGTCCTTAAAATTTATAAAGCATGTTTTCTTAGAATTAAAAAGTACCCTTTTGAAATGATCTGAAGGTATCTATTTTCCATGATCTTTCCGTAATAGTCTTTTGTTTGACCTCTGATCAAACACGTCACTTAGGCCTGGCACTTAATATGTTTCATTCTAGGTGTGCAGGTTAGGGGGAATCAAGCATCTGGTTGACCTTTTGGACCACAGAGTTCTGGAAGTTCAGAAGAATGCTTGTGGTGCCCTCCGAAACCTTGTTTTTGGCAAGTCTACAGATGAAAATAAAATAGCAATGAAGAATGTTGGTGGAATACCTGCCTTGTTGCGACTGTTGAGAAAATCTATTGATGCAGAAGTAAGGGAGCTGGTCACAGGTGGGTACGAAATGTGATCTTGTCTTGGAGGAGATGTTGAAGACCATCTGGACTCTGCCCATGTATGATGGCATTGTGAAGGATTTTAGAAGGTGTAGGTAGGAGGTGATGATACAGTGCTCACCGCTGTGACAGTGGTTCGTACGAGTTATCCTAATGATTCAGAAGGCACTGGCAGTGCTGCAGAGTCATCTCTTCTAGTCTCATTCATTGTACTCGTTAGTGAGCAAGTATCAGCTAACAGATGTCTTGTTCACAAAGGGTTGCATACATTATTTTTCATTACACACGCCATAGTAATTACTCATTTTAAATAGGTTTGGTTTCCTTCATTATGAAAATGATGCTGCTGCTGCTGCTGCTGCTAAGTCTCTTCAGTAGTGTCCGACTCTGTGTGACCCCATAGACGGCAGCCCACCAGGCTCCTCTGTCCCTGGGATTCTCCAGGAAAGAACACTGGAGTGGGTTGCCATTTCCTCCTCCAATGCAGGAAAGTGAAAAGGGAAAGTGAAGTCACTCAGTCGTGCCCGACTCTTAGTGACCCCATGGACTGCAGCCCACCAAGCTCCTCAGTCCATGGGATCTTCCAGGCAAGAGTACTGGAGTGGGGTGCCATTGCCTTCTCCGCATTATGAAAATAAACTGTGCTTAATGGATTGGCTGCCTACCACTTCAGTTCAGCCAGTGTCTGAATGCCTGTTGGTATCTCAGACACTTCTCCAGGTATTGGAGATGTAAAATGAATAAAAGTCCCTGCCCTCATGTGGCACCTCGATCCCAGTGGAGCACAAGTGATTTTCTGTGAACGTCAGTGAAAAGTGCAAGTGCCAAACTCAGTAGAGGTTGCACTGGGAGCACAACTGATGGGTAGGGAAGTTCTCTGGTAAGTGTGAAACCAAAGGTGGCCTAAAGGTTCAGGAGGCATTGGCTGAGTTCAGAGGGCATATATTTCCAGTTGCAGGCAGAGGCTCGGAGACAGCATGGGATCTAGGGGCAGAGCTATCAGCAGAAGGGGGATTCTGCAAGAAGACAAGACCAGAGAGAAACACAGGCCTGGTTTGGGGAACTTGTGTTCCCCATGCAGTAGGAGGGATTACAGGGCATGGCTTGGCTAGTTTGGGCTTTTAAAGGCCTTCTTCCAGCAGGCAGCTGGGTGGGGAGTGATTTAAAGTAGAGGACCCTGGCACCTGAGAGGGCTGTGAGGAGGTTAGGCGTCTGGAGATAATAGCTTGTACTATTCATTGGTAGTGGGCAGTGGAGAAGAGGGAGCAATGAAATAGTTCATGGCCAGGGCTTGATTGTCAAATGTGAGGAGTGAGCAACCCAGAGAAACAGTGATGCTTTGTCTTGAGGTCAAGCTGAAAAAACCATTCTGCAGGAGGGTGAATAAATGACAGCACTATTTATAATAGAATATTAGGGGGAAATACTGAGCATTCATTGGTAGAGAAATGGTTATATAAATGACAGTACATCCCCACAGTGAAACTACATAGAAGAGTTAAAATAAGTGCATTAGCACTATCTGTAGCAACAGATAAATCTCTACAAATGTTTGCAGAATGATAAAACCAATATAATACTATAGTATAAGTGTTAAAGTATGCAGGTTGAGGCTATAATTTATTTTTTGATAGAGACACATATAAGAAAGGTAAAATTTTTTATTGAAATGATTAAAGACAGATTCAGGATAATTGGTTATGTCTACAGGGTGCCGGTGGAGAAAAAGGGATTGGGGAGTAAAATCCAGCTCCATTTCTTTAAAAAGAAAGAAATCTAAAACAAATAAGACAAAATGTTAATGCAGCTGATCCTTGGATAACCTGGAGTTTGGAGGCACTAATCCCCTGTGCAATCAAAACTCTGTATAACTTAAACAGTCAGCCCTCCACATATGTAGTTCCTCTGTATCTACAGTTCTACATCCATGGATTTGACCAACCACCAGTTGTGCAGTACTGTAGTTTTTACTGTTGAAAAACAAAGCCACATTATTACTGGACCCATTTCAAATCCATATTGTTCAGAAGTCAATTTCATTTAACAAAACAAGGGGTAGTAGACATCTAGGTGTTTGTTTTGTATTTGCTTTGCAATTTTTCATGCTTGAAATAGTTAACTTAAAATTTTTAACAACATTTTTTTCAAAATTAAACCCATTCCCCAGTGGCTTCCACTGTCATATCAGAGCTTTAGATTCTATCAGCTCTTATTCAGTCACACTTAGCAATATATTAATAACAAGCCATCTTGAATCTAATATTTAGTTAAGGGGAATCAGCTTTCTTGTAAGATATTAATGTTCAAAGTAAATACCCTGTGTTCAAATAAAGTATGAAAGTTATGTACTAAAAGTAGAATCCACATTATGTATAATCTTAAACTCTAAAATGGATTGCTTGTCCTAATGTAGTTTGAATATTAATGCTTTAAAACATCTAAATTACATATTGATTTAGTAGTATGTACTTCCTCTTTATAAAATGTTCGTAAAACATCAAACCCTCTCACACCAAAAAAATAGTTTATTTGTATTTATATACTGTGTATTGTGTGTGTGTGTGAGAAAGAGAAATGAAAATATAAAACAAGAAATGGAATTAAGAAGAAAAGATTATAGACATACCCATTTAAGAAGTTAGGACCGTCACTGTGATTACACCTGAATATTTATCTTAAGCTCCCTGTTAGGGAGGCATAGAGAAGATGGTGTTATTTGCAGTGTATGAGTGTTTCCTTTCCTCTTATGATATTTCTTTCCCATCACTTTGAACATATATGTTGAATGTTCAGTATTTTCTCCCAGTAACACACTTGTGCAGCCAGCAAGGCTACCAAATGATGTGTGCAGGTTCCCTGAGGGGCTCCCTGAGGGGCCAGGGGCAATCCAGGGTCAACCTGACCTTGGAAACACAGCATCTACTAGATCTGGTTCTCTTTTGATTAACTAGGCAGATTTATCATGGCTTAGTCCTTACATCCATAATGTGTAGCTTTCTTCTCTTCTGTCATAATTTCTCACAGGAGGAAGGAGTCTTGGCAGCTTTTTTGTTTGTGAGGTTTTATCCTTGGGAGGAATTGTTATAGTGTCTTTCCTGAACTGAACTCAAGAAATTTGTTATGATTTAGTGATAAACAAGAAGTAAAGTACATGAAAGTTTGGTGATTTCTTTTTCATTTTAGAATAAATCAAGTTTATTTGAAGTAGAGCCAGACTTTACTACTAAGGGCTTTTATGTACTAATTTACCTGGTGCATACTCTGGATGGGAGTGCTAATTTAGCTACTTTACTACATACTTCATCATTTCTGTTTGGGAACAGTACTAAGTTGCTGAGAACACAAGATATTTTAAGACTTGGACCTTGACCTTGAAAAGAGGATATGAGTTTCCCAATTCAAAAAGCTATTTCCCTAATAGATTGTATCAGTTCCAATATAAAACTAGCAACAACCCCTGGTATTTCTGTCTTAGAAACAGCTGCCAATAGCTTTTAGCCTGTTTTAGAAGTATTTTTTGGCCATAGTTATATGGTAGGGAATATTAACAACTGTTATATAACCCTGTACTTGTACCTGTAACAGTTTATACTGGTGTGTGGATGGACTGCTTATTAAATGTTTTTTGCAAAGGTAGGATTTGCTTTGGAATGGGAGTAGTCAGTGTGTAAACAGTTCACTGAGATTACAGTATAGAAAGGAGCTGGACCAGAGAACTTCCAGAATTGAGTTTCCAGTTTCAAAATGCTATATGTCAGCCCAAGTTTCATTTGTATATAAACATTCAGTTCAGTTAAGTTCAGTCGCTCAGTCATGTCTGACTCTTTGCGACCCCATGAACCTCAGCACGCCAGGCCTCCCTGTCCATCACCAACTCCCGGAGTCCACCCAAACCCATGTCCATCGAGTTGGTGATGCCATCCAGCCATCTCATCCTCTGTCGTCCCCTTCTCCTCCTGCCCCCAATCCTTCCCAGCATCAGGGTCTTTTCCAATGAGTCAACTCTGCATGAAGTGGCCAGAGTATTGGAGTTTCAATTTCAACATCAGTCCTTCCAATGACTATTCAAGACTTATTTCCTTTAGGATTGATAGGTTGGATCTCCTTGCAGTCCAAGGGACTCTCAAGAGTCTTCTCCAACACCACAATTCAAAAGCATCAATTCTTCAGCACTCAGCCTTTTTCACTGTCCAACTCTCACATCCATACGTGACCACTGGAAAAACCATAGCCTTGAGTAGATGGATCTTTGTTGGCAAAGTAATGTCTCTTCTTTTCAATATGCTATCTAGGTTGGCCATAACTTTCCTTCCAAGGAGTAAGCGACTTTTGATTTCATGGCTGCAGTCACCATCTTCAGTGATTTTGGAGCCCCCCAAAAATAAATTCTGACACTGTTTCCACTGTTTCCCCATCTATTTCCCATGAAGTGATGGGACTAGATGCCATGATCGTAGTTTTCTGAATGCTGAGCCTTAGGCCAACTTTTTCACTCTCCTCTTTCACTTTCATCAAGAGGCTCTTTAGTTCTTCTTCACTTTCTGCCATAAGGGTGGTGTTATCTGCGTATCTGAGGTTATTGATATTTCTCCTGGCAATCTTGATTCCAGCTTGTGCTTCCTGCAGCCCAGTGTTCCTCATGAAGTACTCTGCATATAAGTTAAATAAGCAGGCTAACAATATACAGCCTTGACGTACTCCTTTTCCTATTTGGAACCAGTCTGTTGTTCCATGTCCAGTTCTAACTGTTGCTTCCTGACCTGCATACAGGTTTCTCAAGAGACAGGTCAGATGGTCTGGTATTCCCATCTCTTTTAGAATTTTCTACAGTTTATTGTGATCCACACAGTCAAAGGCTTTGGCATAGTCAATAAAACAAAAGTAGGTGTTTTTCTGGAACTCTCTTGCTTTTTCGATGATTCAGCGGATGTTGGCAATTTGATCTCTGGTTCCTCTGCCTTTTCTAAAACCAGCTTGAACATCTGGAAGTTCACAGTTCATATATTGCTGAAGCCTGGCTTGGAAAATTTTGAGCATTACTTTACTAGCGTGTGAGATGAGTGCAATTGTGCAGTAGTCTGAGCATTCCTTGGCATTGCCTTTCTTTGGAATTGGAATGTAAACTGACCTTTTCCAGTCCTGTGGCCATTGCTGAGTTTTCCAAATTTGCTGACAAATAAATGTATAAATATAATACACATACACTGCCAAGTAACTATGCTCAATTTGTATTATGACTTGGTAGTTTCATATTAGGTAGATACAGTCATAATATAAATTGAGCGTAGTTACTTGACAGTGTATGTATATTATATTTATACATTCATTTGTAGGTTAAGATTTATGGAGACAAGAAAAATTTATTCACTTTTCTCAGTTCCTGAATTTAGTAGTACCAACTTTAATGATCAGTAGTGATATATTGTTATTTTAAAACTTATTTATTTATTCATATTTTTGGCTGTGCTAGGTCTTCATTGTGGTCACAGTGAGTGAGGGCTACTCTAGTTGTGGTGCAAAAGGCTTCTCATTGCAGTAGATTTTCTTGTTGCAGATCACAGGTTCTACACATGGGTTTAGTTGCCACATGGCATGTGGAATCTTTCTGGACCTGGGATTGAACCCATGTCCCCTGCATTAACAGGTAGATCCTTAACCACTGGAACCACCAGGGAAGTTCTCAGTAGTGTTTTAAGAGCAACTAATCTCTAATATGTTTTAGAGAATGACAACATCTAAAGATCCTTCTGCCCTTTCACTAACCATTCTTCACATCAAATACTCATAAACTGTCTCTAAATCATAGAATCACAAGATTGGAGGGGACCTCAAAATTCATTTTGCCCATCAGCCATCTAATGCATGGAGCCCCTGGGTGGTTTCCCTGTTGTGCAAGCCGCCCACCATTTGCTTGAACCCACAGGGACAGGGAAGTCATCGCTTTGTCATTACTCAGTCATTAAGACTGAGCAGCAGGGTTGTCCAGAAAGCACCAAGAAAACATTAAGCATGACTGGAGAGGCAAGGAAGAGAAGCCCTCAGGAGTTCATTTTGCCTAAGAATAGCCACTCCAGTATTCTTGCCTGGAAAATTCCATAGACAGGGGAGCCTGGTTGCTACAGTCCATGAGGTTGCACAGTTGGACATGACTAAGCATGCGCACACATAGCCCCAAATCCAGCCTTTCAGATTGCTCCTAACTGGGAGAGCGTGTCCCAGTCTGCACCATTTTCGTTAAAACACATCTGCTTCAGACTTGGTTTGCAGGGAGTACTATGTGACTACATCACCCAGCATTCACTATCACCTGCCCATCTCCTAGAAGATATCCTTCCAAATACTAATGTCCTGCCAGGGTCTCCACAGAGTACTCTGACCCTGGCCAACCTTGCATGATGCTTGGTCTTTGTCGGTATAGCCTAATAAGAGTTCCTCAGTTAAGTTATAGTCAACTTTGGATCATGACAATGCAACTGTCATGTTCAAAATATTGTATCACTTGAAAATTGGTATCCCCATGTTCTGTTGTTCTTAATATTAAGTAATTCAACCTAGTTATTAATCCAAAGCCCTTTTTTCTAGTTCCTTTTGTTTCAGTTTGGCATTCTTAACACACTTCAGTGAAGATATTTTAGCTATTCTTTTAAAAAGATGCCTTGCCTTTGCTTTAAATATAATAACTGTCCAGGGCCTGCATTTTGGGCCACATCTCTATTTCCAGGGGAAAAAAGGAAAAAATACTTTTGACCAAGTGTATTTTCCCAGGAGTGTGGCTGTCATTGTTAATTAAAATAGTTCTCTAATATGTAACATGATTCTGTGTTTTCTTCATTGTGTTGAACCTTTTCCAGGTTGAAACCTAATGAGCTTTTCTTCCAGTAACTGCTGATATGCGTAGGTGAGGTTTGTATTACAAAGATACTTTTTGCCTTTATTGTGTTGAAACTTGAAAGCTGGAGGAAATATGGTTTTCCCCCGGTTGGGTTGTAACATGAACATCTACTAGGTCACAGACTGTGGATGAAAAGTGGGATCATCTTGTCACTAGAAAAAATGTGTTGAATTTACTTGTTCAGGATAATTAGTATTTCTAAGCTAGGATATATCAGCTTCAAGTTATTGAGCATCCTGAAAGTATCATTTTTAAAACTATAGAAATTGAAGATATTGCATAGAATCTGGAGGCCTGCCTTTTAATGCACCAGATGTCCCAAAATTATCACACTTCTCTTACCCCCATTAACACTGATGTCAAATACCCAAAAGTAGCCGTTGGGTAATAATGGACTTTGTTTAAATGACTGCCATATTCACATTCCTTCCAATTTAGCAAGTGATTATTCATCCATATGGCTAAATAAAATATTTCCACACTGTTTATTTTAAAATTTTTGGATGCCAGCAATGGATTCCAGACACTGTGAAGAACATGAAATTATACATATTCCTTTCCTGATCATTAGCTCCATATTTCTAATTAGTAAATTAGTAAGACAATGATAGCTATGCACCGAGAAAGAGTAGATGAGCCAGGCTAAAGTTTAGCAAACAGCAGGACATCCTATAAAGAGCCAGAGCTTAACGGACATGCATTCAGCCTTTTGGACGATTGCTTGCCGTTACAGGATGGAATAATTGCTAAACATGTCCCCTTGGCCTAATTAATGTGCCTTCAAAACAGTCATTTATTCTCTGATCCAGAGAGGAGTTAGCCTGCTACTGTCTGTTGTGCCTTTTGTGGGCCCCTAGAGCTGTTAGGAGCCGCATGGGTAGTTTTCAGAAATAAGCAACATTGCCCCCCCCCCGATTCTCAGCACAAGTCAGTAGAATCTTTACCACTTGGCCCACTTTACAAAATAATAGCATTTTCTTATTAAATGCATTCTGTTCTTTACTGAACATTTCAAACCATAAAAATCAGTAATGAGAAATAAAATGACAAAAGTTTCATTGGTAGCAAGACAAAAATAGCTTGAATGCAACAACTGCTAATTCAAAGTCACAGAACTTTGAGCTGGAAAGGGCCATAAAGAAATCTTCTATTCAGCCCCTGATATTTCAGCATAAGAAACTAGGGTGCAGAGAGGTTGGCTTCCCTGGCTTGCAGGCTGAAACTATTTCTTCCTTGCCTCTGCCTGCCCCAGCCCATCCCCCAAGTCTGGGGGAAGGTGCAAAAGCCCATTTTCACATCTCATTTCCCTTAATCTTTCAAATTACCACTAAAAAGGAAAAAAGAAAAAATCCCATATCTCCTTTACTATCTGAATTTCACCCAGATGTATAGAGAAATATTTTTGACCTTGGTCACTGGCACGACCACATCAAACTAATGATCAGGTAGTTTGCTTCAAAAACATGTGAAATGTGATCTTAGTCTTGTATTTCAAGATTTGCAGTCTGCGTATGAAAAGATTTGCCCTTGGAAGTGGAATATAACATTCTGTTAGGTGCATAGGCTTCTGAACACCAAGCAGGATGAGGCAGTCAAGTGGAGAGACTCAGAGACTCCTGTAGAATTCAGGTGGTCAGCCAGTGGTCTGGGTAGGGTATCTCAGCACGAGCCAGGCCCCATTAACAACACTCTCTCAATAAACTAGCCAGCATGTAAGTGTGAGAAGGATGAGAGCACATGACAAAATACCCAAAAAAGATGCCCAGAAGACCCCAACCATGTTCCTTGGGTCCTTTGCATTTTCAGAGTCACTCTGATCTCTTAAGACCTAGGAGTTGAGGCACTTCTGTCTTTAAGCTGCTCTGCTTGGACCAGATGACTCAATAGAAGCTTAGTGCCATTACAAATGCCTAAGTGCATTCCTAGAACACATAGAAGTCAGCTGTGGAAGCTACAGCTGCAGGAACTTTTTCCTAGGGGAATCTCTGATAGTGTAAATGACCTAACTCGGTCAGCACCTGAAGTGACCTGAAGATCAGCCAGGGTGGCCAGGTCACCGCCCCCACTGCCACCTCTGCATCAGAGCACTTCTCTTAGAAGGATTTCCCTTCATGTGACCTGTTCACTTTTATAAACTGTCCCCCAGCAAAAGCAATCATCCTTTATGTGCTTTACGGGCCATTCTTAGTCAGCAATTCTGAATTGTAAGCTGATTTATTTTCAGAGGAAATGCCTTTCCAGGATGCATAGGACTGTATCCCTCCATGATGTCATTAATCCTCTCAACCTGCCTCTGAAGTTGGGAAATTATCTAGGTAAGAAAGAGTATGATGAAATGCAAATGTGGGTCTGTAAGTAGAGCTTAGCAATTGATAGATCTTTTTAAAGATGCTGTGATCCACCTTTGTATCTGAAAAATTACAGAAACAAAGGCTAACCCTTACGTTCTTTAAAGACTCTATACAGATAAAGATCAATCATTTGGGTCCTTTGGCTGGGAAAAATTTAAACAGCCAGGGCAGTCCCCTTCCAGTTGAATATGCAGGCTTGGACTGCGCTGTGTGCAGCATTGCATCGGAGCCGTCACTCACTCTGCAATGGGAACCGGAGGTCCTGGCCACCATGACCAGAGCAGGGTCCATGACCTGTGGTCCACTGACCACAGCAGTTAGCCTTCCCGTGTCTGGCATGGAGTACGTGTTAGCTGAGCAGGAAATCTCAGGGAGCAACCAGGGTCACAAAGCAAGCCCCACAGGCTGGCTGGGCCTCCCTGTGGGACCCAGCTCTCGAGGCAGCTGCACTGCTAGCCACCTAGGATGCCGCTTTGCCAACCAGCAATGAGTGTAGCAAAGCCTAGGCTGGCATCAGGGGCACAGGAAGAAGAAAGCCAGGAGCTAGGCCTATAAGCCAGGCCCAGGACTGCACATTCAGCTAGTTTAGGGGTCACCACGCATGTTTTAGGAATCTCTGCTGAGATGGTCTAAACTTGGGAACCCTGGAGATGATTATCCCACCATGACTTGTTTTCCTGGGAATTTATCCAGAGAAAGCCATTAATATAATTAAAGACACTCTCATAATAATTGCTTTCCCATTATTTCATTTCTGTTTCAGTGTCATAATTTATTCACAGCATTCCCATCCTAGTGGAAAGCTTGAGACATTTACCTGAAGCCACAAATAGCAAATGCTTCTTCTTCTCACAGTATTTTTTTCCCACTCCCCCCCCTTGATTTCCTCGATTCTGTCAACTGCACCATAGTCTCACACATGAGCTAAGCTGTTGACTCATCTTTGACATCACCCTCAGCTTACATCAGGCTCCACATTCTCATCACAAGCATCCTCCCTTCCTCTTTGCCTTCCCATCCCCTCTGTACTCCTTCAGGTCCTCATCACATGCTCCCTGAAGTACTGTTCTTGGACTCAGGCTCTGCCCCTCCCGGTCCCTCCATGTCACTGTCTCCTCCTGGGATGACCCCTGGCCTTACAGTCCACGTTTCCCCACCTGCCAGTCAAATCTGCAGCCCTTGTGTTCACTTTCCCTTCTGGACCAACCCCAGCCTCAAGGTTCCCCCATTCCTGCCCCTCTCAGATGGGAGAGCACCCCAAGCCCCCTTCCCTCTGGCCTCGACCTTTCACACACCAGCTTGAATGCCATGTTCTCCAGTTCCACACCAAGGTGGAGCTTCGCCTGCTCAGTGAACATCCAGGCAGAGGCAACCTGGTATTGGGAGCAAGTGTGGGCTCCAGAGTCTGATCGACTTGTTTCCTTCTTGATCTCTGGCCCCAGGCAAGTCCCCGTCACCAGCACCAGCTCCCCAGTGATAAACACAGCACCTGCCACTCGGGGTTACTGTGGAGTGCCTGACACAAGCCACATGCAAGCTGGCCTTGTTGCTCTTCCTACTGGTGACTCCTTGGTCACTGCTGGTTGTAACCGCTGGTGCTGTAACTATTAGTGTCAAGGCCTCCTGGGAGCCAAGGGCCCGCCTACTTGTATCCTTTAGTGTCTGGTGTAAAAGCACCCCTACCAGCACTTTCCAGAAGTGTAAATGCAGGGTGCATGTCATTATGAACTTCCTAGTAGCCCCATTACAAAGGAAAAGAAACATCTGTTTATTTTAATAATGTAATTTGTTTGACCCAGTAGTTCCAAAATATCATTTCAACTTGTAAGCAGTATGAAAATTATTAGTAAGGTGTTCTGCATTCACTTGTTTCATACCAGGTCTTCATAATCGAGTGCATATGTTACACTCACAGCACATCTCAGTTTGGACTTTACCTGCTCGATAGTCTAATATTTCTACCCCCCTTTTTCAAAGATGCTTGCAGGGTGGGTATACACAACTGCAGCCTGTTCCACAGAGCCGATGGATGCAGAATAGCTGGAAGGGAATGAACATGTATACCATGCAGTGTTCTGACACCCAGAGAACTAAAACATGACATGACTTGTCATGGTGCTTGCTCTGTGCAGGGAACCATGGGGCCAAGACTTTACTGTCCCTCCTCTGAGTTAATATTCCTCACACCCCTATGGCTTGGGTGCCTGGTGAACATCTCATGAAAGAGCATAACTCAAACAAGAACAAACACTGAGCATGAGGCCAACTCATGAAAGAAAATGCAGGGGGTGGTCAGTAGTGATACCTGAGGTGCACTAGTACTTTCTTGGCTGTTTTCTTTTTCTTTTTTTTTTTGCAGTGCCCATGAACTCTTGTGTTGTTCAGTGTTGGGTTTTTTGGTTTGTTTTTTTTTTTATATATATATATAACTAGGAAGCAACATGAATACTATATAAAATGTAATGGGTTTAGATTTATTTCATATCAGAAAAAAATTGCACAGGCTGTTTTGTATTTATGTATTTTACTAGCAAAATAGCATTTTCCAAATGTTTGGTTTTCTAATATCCTTTAAGAAATACATTTTTCAAATGGTGCTATTATTTTAATTAATCAGGTAAAATCAGTTTCTAATTTAACTATAAAATTATCATTTGTCTCTTTGAATAGCTATAAAGCTAGTTTTAAATGTGAGCTCTTTCAAAATCCTGCAGCCAAGGATTTATGTGAAATGGTATTCTAATTACTTTATTCATTCTTTGTGGGGAAAATGAGCTTTCATCTCTTATGGCAGTATTTCATTGTGGTTACGGGTTACTTTTAATTACGTGTACTTTTTCCTGTGGTAGAGAATAAGCAGCATTTTCTTCAATAGTGGGAATGAAATTCCCTAACATATTCTAAATTTGTTTATGCATGTCCATAGTTCTCACAAAAAGAAAAACTAACTGTTTTGAATAAAAACCTCAACGTTTCCTAAGCTGAATTGTAGTTCATTTTTAACTTTCTTTTAAGGACCCCAGAGACAGGGCAGTGTGCTGCTGAATGTCTTTGAAGCACATTCTACACTAGGATGTTGGAGCTGGAGGTTTATCGTGTTGATGGAGAATGCTAATCCTGAAGCTCTCTATTTCTCATCAGTCTCGCTGCATATGGGAGTTGGTGTATTTTCTCTTCATTACTTACTGCTCTAGGAACATTCTCCCTGACCCATTAAATGAAGCCCTAGACAGACTAAGTGGAAAGAACATTATTTTATTACTACTTTAGTGATGTGGGTGCACATAGGTATTATTAGTCAGTCTTAAGACTGGTGCTTTTTACTTCGAGTAGAAAAGTCAAATTAATCATTCCATAGCTGAGGCTTTTAAGTTTAATTGAACCTTCTTCATCTAATATTGGTTGATCAGAACTGGTTACTTTAGCTCTCTATAACCTTTATTTTTTAAATAGAGAGTGGGGAAGAAAAACCAGTGTCTTGGAACTTGCTCTGATATTCAAAATGGCGAGTTAAATCCATACCAAATGTATTTTGAGTGTTATTTGGGAAAGTGCATGATGGGAGGCATAATGTAACCCTTAGTGTGGGATCAGAAAGCTGCCTTTGTGTGGATGCCACAAGCATATCAAAAATAGAATCCTTACTTTTTTCTGATCAAGAGTAATTTTGAACATTTTTTGAAGTTGCAGAAGAAGAAGCCTAAATTTCTGTGGCAGACTGGTCTTATGAGTCATCCGAGTTGACCAAAAGATAGCCTAGTCTGCTGCTCTGTACATCTACAGAAGGATTACATATCTCTAAATAATTTCACATTTTGTATTTGGGAAACACTGACCCTGCAGTTTTGCAGGATCCGGGCATTTTGGTGTAACTTCTGATTCTGAGAGATGGGTCAGCGTTGTACTTCCCCTAGCCCCATAACCAGGGTGCTGATCAACTCTCTGTTTGGGTCTTCAGGTGAAAAACAAGCAAAAGTATGCTGGCGAATTCCCTTGAAGATCCACACCACTGTTCTGACCCTCTCCCTATAGTTACAGACATGAAAGGATACTCTCAGGACACTCAGAAAAGAAGTGAAAAAAAGGAATACTTAGGAACTAAAGCTGACAGGCAAGCAATAAAACAGAAATCTAAAAGCAAATAGAGGCTATTTAAGTGGATCCATTAACATATATTTCTGAGCTCCTATTGTGTGCCCTGCATAAGTGTAACCAGACATATAAAAGAATGAAAGAGTATTTCTTACCTACTATACTTGCCTAATGAAATTTAAGTTAATATTAAATTTAGAAAAAATAAATCCTCATCATACTGCAAAAAGTCAACATGTGGAACTTCAAGCCCACCAAATCATTAAATGGAAAGTTTAGTTTGTGTGTCTTGACTCTTTAAGGTATTATGTGTAAAGCGCATTGTGCCTGGCAAAGAGTAATGGCCAAGTTACTATTGTTGATTTGTGAACATTCTGCTGTCCAGTCCCAAGTAGATGTAATGGCTGGTAGTAGACTGTGAAATGACATATAACTCCACTGATCATTCTAAATGCTGGACAAGGAACAGAAAAAGCCAGACAGAATTCTCATTCCGGGACAGAAAATCAGGCCCATCTACAAACCTGGTAACTATCCTTTGCCAGAGTAGATCTTAGAAGGGGCCAGGAGTGGTGGCAGGAACCATGAGAAAAGCTTTTCTGCCAGCGATCAGAGAACCTCTAGGCATCAGCTTCAAGATAAGTGTGCAAAGAACCAGCCCTCTTATTAGTCATGGTTTCACCTGAAGTTTGTGACTCAACACTGTTTAATTTTCTGTATAGATATATCTCATTTATACCTATAGCCTACAATATGATAGACTTTACTTTCCATAAACCTTGCCTTAAGTGGATTTTACTGGAATGCATTTATTCTGTGAAGTAGAACGTACCTCACTGGAAAATGCAGCTCTGCCTCCCCCATGTGTAGAATTCTGTAGAGTGAGGACTGTGCAATGATTTCACAGAAAGAAAAATTGCTCTTATGGCCTTAGGAATCACATGATAAAAAATTGTCAGCAGGGGAGGTTGGGAAATGACTTTCACCCCCACGGCCTCTGGGCCACAAGCTGCCCCTGATGCAGCCTGGGCAGTGAGGCTGACCTGGTTGGCAGGAAATTTTAGAGCCCTGTTTGTGGCAGCTGCTGTCACCCACCCTCTATACCTCAACCTGTCGTCTTCTCTCTCCTCTCCTATCATCTAGGTCAGACCCAACCTTCAGAGACCTGGTTTTCACTCTTAGCTCCCAAGGTCTGTTCTGTGGTCATCCGTCCTCAGATATTTTTCCCCTAATAGAGTCCTTTTTAAATGTCTTTTAGACCCCAAACCCAGTTTTTCAAACAGCAACACACAAGTGAAGCCCAGTATTGAGAAAAGAGGCTGGAGCCACTCTGGGTGAACTGGCGTAGGATCTAGAGCCCTGCCACCAATTCTCCACCCACCCCTCCCCTGGCTCCCCCTGGGAGCCCAGCAGAACCCTCAGAATCTGTAGAGAAGTAGGTCCACCTGTGGAGTTTAAGTTCATTTTGTGAGCACTTACCTTGTGCGTCTGGCGCAAGATAATTATGGAAACAAAGGTCTGGCGTGGTGGACAGAACAAGCTTTAAGAGACAAAGCAGGGTCTTTCCTTTTCCTGATTCTGGACTGTCCAAAGCCCCCTCAAGTCCGAGTCTACTGAGGTGGGTCACCGCTAAGGCTGAGGTTTTGAAAAGCTGCGCTTATGGTGGGCCGTTCCACCTCAAAGGGTAGGAGCAGAGAAAGGGTGAAAGAGTGTTTTGGGGGAAGAAAGGAAACCCAGTCAGCGAGGCCCAGAAGTCCAAGCCAGGTGAGAGCAGAGAGCAGCCAGGACCCAAGACAGAGCGCGGCGTCTGCCTCCATCATTGACCGTCAACAGCCGTGTGGGTGGGTCAGGGCGGACGTGGGGAATGATGGTCCTCTCGGTTCATAGAGTGTTCTCTTTGCTTCTCGCCTTGGCTTATACCCCTCCTCCTCCCTTCATAAAGAAAGAAAGCTCCTGTCAGTCCTCTCCTGCTTCCCTCCTTTATAAAGGGCCCTGCGATTTTGTCAGGCCCCGAGAAAGCTGTGCAGTTTCCAGGCTGGCTTCTTGGTCACCAGACCCAGAGCAGCGATTTTTAGTCTTGTCTCTGGCCCAACACTCTTCAGTCATGTTCACAAGCCTGACACGCTTCCCTGGACATGGGCAGATTTTGCCAACTCCAATCCCCTCCACAGGGCCTCGAACATTTTGTGTGCTGATAATTCTAAAAGCACTGTGCTGACTAAAGCAACTTGCCAAGGATCCATCAGGAGTGTAGGGTTCTGAGGGACTTCAGTGCAGAGGAACCAGCTGCATCGTCTCTCCTCCATCCCCTTCTCCCTTATTTAGGAAAATGCATTGATGTAAAAATTAGAGTAGGTATAATCTTGAATTTTCTCTAATTTCTAAAAGAGTAATTATTTAAAAATATGTGTGCTACAACAATAATTTAACCCCCTTATGGTTGACACAGAAATGAAGACCTTCAAGTATGTTTGTAATTCAAGTAACACTCTAATAAGCTATGTTTAAGGTCTGTTGTCCTAAGAATCTTGATATGAATTACAGTATCAGTAGCTTTTAATTTATTGTTAGTGTCTTGCCTGTATCCAAAAAGGAATGGTAGTAATTTGCACATAAGAGTAATAACACTCTTAACGTGGAAACAGAAATGTTTAAACCTTTTCTAAATAAGAGAGATGAAGCAAATGTGTAACCATTCTTTGTGCCAGTAAGTCACTGCACACATAATATTTATGCTTGAGCTTCCCACTAGCGAAAGTAAGAGAAGTGTATGAAGAGAAAGTGTAAGTCTCTTGAGAAAGAGAAGTTCTTTTCAAGTACTACATTGTAAAAATGGCTTGTCACAGAGAAAAGTAAATACAAGAGATGATCTAGGAACCTCATTTTTATAACCATCACAGACGCATCATATTTGTGATCCTTGATTAGATCGTGCCCATCCTCCTCATGGAGTAACTCTGCTTTGCTTTGCAAAACCACAGTCGTCTTGCCTGAGGATGACTTGGTATTATACCGGCAACTCACGTATGTTCACTCAACATTTATTAGAGGTCCGGCCCCAGCCTGGGTATAAATTCAGGCAATAGATTAGGTTTGGAACAGACTGAGTTCCCATCAATTACTGCTAATATGTTCATTTCATTTCTAAAACTGCAGGATCTCTAATTGATGATTTGATTTTAAAATCTGCCTTCTTTAGGAGTTCTGTGGAATTTATCCTCATGTGATGCCGTAAAGATGACAATCATCCGAGATGCTCTCTCAACCCTGACGAACACTGTGATCGTTCCACATTCTGGATGGAATAACTCTTCTTTTGATGATGATCATAAAATTAAATTTCAGACTTCACTCGTTCTGCGTAATACAACAGGTTGCCTGAGGTAGATATTTTATTTTTTCTTTCTGATTGTCGGATTAATATGTGTCAGAGCTAAGTTGATTTTAGGACAATTTATTTCACTTTCATTAATATCTATATAAGTTTCCAAGTTTGTTTCAAACTTTAGGGCACTAGACTTTGTTAATCTGTGAGGATAGGGGTGGGGGATTGGTGACAAGCGTCAGTCTCTTAGAGGACAGACCAACTCCCTGACTCAGATTCCTGCATCACCAAGCAGGTCACGTGGCCTCTACTGCTGATTCGCGGGTCAGCATCTCATCCTCTCCCCATGCCTGAAAGGGGAGACTGTGATCACTCAGCCAGTCTGCCGGGCTTCAGGGAAAGCCCAGGAGCAGGACACACAGGCTCCCTCAGTGGTTCAGAGCTACTGACATTTGGTGAATGCCTTCTGTGTACATTTAGTGATGACCAAAACAAACTGGATCCCTGCTCTGATAGAACAAAATTCTATTAATGAAGACAGGTGAATAAACAAGAAAATAACAGATGTCATTTTAAAAAAATAGGGTGACCTAAGAGTTACTAGGTGGGTACTTTGAAGTTCAGATATTCTCTCATAGGAGGTAAAGTTTAAGCCTAGATCTGAAATACTACAGGAGCTGCTCACGTGAGGGCCGGTGAGGGAGGTGAGGAGGACACACACTCTAGGCAGAGGAACAAGGAGTGTAAAGACTCTGGGAAAGGGACGGGCTTGATGCTGGAGCTTAATGGGCAAGGTACAGAGTGGTGCCAGGTTATGTCAGATTTATCAAATCACAGGAAAGAGTCTGTACCACATGCCAGGTGCCATGGGAACCAGGGTTTTAATCACGGGAGTGGGCATGGTTTCTGACTGTGATGTAGGGGACAGTGGAGGCAAGAAGGTGAGGCTGTACATCAATCCAGGCAAACAATGAGAATGGCTGAGACCAGGCTCTGGAGAGAGGTAGGCAGAATGGGGTATGTTATGGAGGGAAAGGCTGACAAGATTTGCTCATTGACTGACTATGAGAGACAATGAAAAGGGAGGAAGTAAGGACAGCACCTTTATCTTTGGCCAGATCAGCTGGGAGCATAGAAGTGCTGTTGAAGAGGTCAGGCCGAGGGGAGGGAGGAGCAACTGAGGGTTTTGGCTGGTCTACTTTGAGATGACTAATTAGCTATCCAGGATAATACCAGGATAAATGAGTGTGGCTAGAGGAGTTGCCTTAAAGATAGACATCTGGGGGTCATGGGTCCATAGGGTGTGTTCCTTGTGTTAAATCCCAGAAAGAGTGCAAAGATAGAGGCAGGGACCAGTATAGCCCTGGGCACCCCCCCGAGGGACCCGCGGGCAGAAGAGGCTGAGAAGGAAAACCAGAGATATAAGGGCCAGAAGAGGGCAGCTGCTGAGTGTGGCACAGAGGTTACTGCAGACAGCAGTAGAGGGATTATAGGTGATTGTATCCCTTGGCCACAGAAAAACAAAGGTGAGAAGAGAAGTCATTCTCAGTCCCCCTTACAGAGGCTAATTTTTGCAAAATTGCAGAGTTATACTACTTTGTTAATGGCACATAAAATGAAGCCTTATAATTTGGTATCATTTCACAAAGTTGAATGGATAGTAAAATTTCAGTATGAATGAGACCTAAAAACAACTCAGGGTTTTTAATAACTTAAAAGATGAGGAAAATTGTAGCATGACCAAGTGTTCTCATTTAAGTTGAAGTTTTTGTATAAGAAATGATGTTTCCTCTGTTCATTCAAGAAGCATTTATGACCACCTACTACATGCAAAACATCTTTTAGTAGGTGCAGGGACTGCCAAGACCTTATGGCCTTACAAGGAAAGTAAAACTGCCTGAATATAGCAACCGTGCGTGGCTAACAAACATCCTTTCATATGGTGGACACTTTTGTAATTGCTTTATCTGTAGCAATTCACCTTTTCCTCACAGCAATCCTATAAGGTAGTTACTATTATTCCTCCTTTTTTACATAGACGGAAACTCAGGATAAACCCAAAAAATAATTATTTTCGGAGGTTAGAAAGTGACCTGTCATGAGAGAGATATAGAGTTCAAATGTCCCTGCTGTCTTCTATCCGTGGCTAGTGAGGGGCTGGCTATTATTGTGAGCTCTGGAGATATTAAAATGCAGGCTCCATACGCCTCCTCAGACCAGATTTACATGCTGCTCTGTCGTCCGTTCTCAGATTATTAAGGTAAGGCTCCATGGCTAATCAGCTCCCCCATGTCTCTGCCTATATAGGAATCTCAGCTCTGCAGGAGAGGAAGCGAGGAAGCAGATGCGGTCCTGCGAAGGGCTGGTGGACTCGCTGTTGTATGTGATCCACACGTGTGTGAACACTTCCGATTACGACAGCAAGGTCAGTGAATGCTGGTTGGCAGAGGACAACAGCTACTGACCACCAGTGTTCGCATGCCATTGACTCTGGCTGGAATCCCTGACCCTCTCCACTTCGTTAGGTTACGCTCCAGGTTAAAGGGAGAATGTCTCTCAAAATTACAACTTAACAGAGACAAGAGAACTTAACGAAAATAGCCTTAGAACAGTGAAAACCGAGTGATTCCATGTGGTAAGAACCTTAGCAGGGTCCAGACCTTCTCTGTGATTCTCCTGGGCTCAATGTCAAGGTGATTGCCCCACTGCTGTTCCCTCTAATTCTGTATCCCCTGCTGCTACAATCAGATCCATCTGCATCTGAGTATTTACTGAATAAAAATTCCTGATTGAGGCACTGGAATTCCTCCCACCTCTCTGCCCAACCTGCTTCGGTACCAAAGGATGCTCCTTTCTGCATCCACTCCCTCTGTTCCCAGCATGAGCCCTTTATCCTCCCCTCCTATTTCCTCCATCCCGGCCCTTGTCCAAGGCACTCTGCTCATCACCCAGGGTCTGCACTGGCATCAGAGGCTGGGGAAGGTGGGAAGAAACAGGAAAGAGGGACTAAACGTGTCAAGAGTCCCAAGGCAGGCCAGTCATGTATCGTTCAGATTGGGCTAGACGAAGAGAGGCCACAAATAGGCCTGGGTTTGAAAATAAGGGTCTGTGATAAACAAGAATGATGAGTGGCAGGCTTGGGAGGAGAATTCAAAGTGACAGCCAGGTTTTCATTTGAGCTTCGTTGAATCAAAAGATCTGCAGATGAAACTGAGAGGAGTAAACAAATTGCAAGCGGAGAGCTTGCGGGGAAAGCTGAACTTGGTTTTTTGACACTCTCTGCTGAATAGACAGTTGGCCTCCCAATCAGAAGTGTGATAGAGACTGTGGGGGGCAAAAGACCACGTATAGAAGACAAAGTGTAGAACGAAAGAGATGGTGAAACTGCACAGATGGAGGGGAGGGGTGGGAGATGGAAGAGGAGGACGAAGATGGCATTTGGGGGGCGCTGGGCTGGAGGGGGTTGGCCACACCTGCTGTGAGAAGGGGTGGGGTTCTGGAAATCTGGGGGCGTCTGCCACTGCAGCAGCCCCGAAGCAGAAACCTTGAGCACTCTCCCCTCCAGAGCCCCGCGCGTGCCACTCTGCGAAGGCAGACCCTCAGCTGTGCTGCGGGGGCTCTGCACACTCTGTGAGCTTGGGGTCCCACCAGCAGTCTGGAATCAAGAGTTCTAACTTCCGATTGCAGGTTCCCATCAGTGAAATCAGTTCTTTCATATTCTACATTTATTTAGTACCACTGGTGCTGGGTACAGAAGCATTTTGCACTAACTCGCTGCGATGGCTCTAACCCCACGCCTTGTTGGTTTTCAGACCGTGGAAAACTGCGTGTGCACCCTGAGGAACCTGTCGTACCGGCTGGAGCTGGAGGTGCCCCAGGCCCGGCTGCTGGGGCTGAACGAACTGGATGACCTACTCGGAAAAGAGTCTCCCAGCAAAGATTCGGAGCCAAGCTGCTGGGGGAAGAAAAAGAAGAAGAAAAAGAGGACACCACAAGAGGATCAAGTTAGCATTTTATTTGACATGAAACTCTTAAAGTTTCATTTCTCTGGGAGGAAGAAATCACATATTTGGCAAGAAAAAATTTTTTCTCATGATTCAGCTTTTCTACATAGCTCTAGCTGAGTCCAGCAGAAAGGGATGTTTTCAAATGTTGAATACTGTGTTCGCTTTGTCTCCACCAGTGCGTGTTCTTTGTCTTTCAGTGGGATGGAGTTGGTCCTATCCCAGGACTGTCAAAGTCCCCCAAAGGCGTTGAGATGCTGTGGCACCCTTCAGTGGTAAAACCATATCTGACCCTCCTAGCAGAAAGTTCCAACCCAGCCACCTTGGAAGGCTCTGCCGGATCGCTACAGAACCTCTCCGCTGGAAACTGGAAGGTAAGAAGTCCTCCGCTTGTCCACACCTCTGTGCAGTCAGACCAGCCATGGTCAATGGAAAGGGACGAACGAAGGTGTTTAGAGCTTGGTGAAGGGTAGGAGGAAAAAAGTGAGGAGACTGCAGTTGGCTCTGGGGATCCAAGGATGAAAATGGCATAGCCCTTCCCCATGAGAAACTGAAGGCGAAAGAGAAAAACAGACATGTGGAGTAAGTGTTGTATAGACTCCATGGTCTTGGAAGAGGACCTCTAACGCAGCCTGTGAGGGAAAGGCGAGGAAGGAGGGACTCCAGGAGGTAGGCAAGAGTTCCTGGGGAGATGGTGCTGCCCAGGTGGAACCTTTAAGAATGAGCAGGTGAAGCCCACACGATGTGGGCTTGGGTGCAGAGGGAACTTTCCAGATAAAGGGACAAGAGGGGACAAGAGCCCTCACAGTGAGGACGTCATGGGCGGAGGCTACGGGCTGGTGGCTGAGATGTGCGGGGGAGGAAGAGTGCCCATGATGGAACTGGCCCTCATAACCAGGCCTGACGGCCAAGCTTCAGACCAGAGGGGCCGCTGAAAGGGTTTAAGCAGACAGGCGACATGGACCGATGTGGACACTGTTGGATCCCGTCTGCAGCTGCACTGAGAGTGAATTTGAAGTCAGGAGCCATGGAGGCTGGGATTCTGTTGGAGGGCCTGGTGACAGATGCGGAGGGCCTGAATTAGAGCTGAGATTGGGCCGTTGTTCCTTTCTAATACTTGCAGAACCTACATGTGGCAGAGTTTCTGCCTCCACTAGTAAATGTGTGACTTCATTAGGAAAATTGAAGGTGATTTCCTACTGTTACCACTATAAGCAAGTTCTCAGAACTTTTTAAATATCATCTGACAACGTCTCAGACAATCCCTGTTTGAAACGTTTCAGCCTCTAGAAGTTTGCCAACAAGTATATTTTAGTAGAATTATTATAATGCTTGTTTTTGGTTATTCCCTCCATCACCACCTCCCAAAACGAAAATTGTCTGGGCATTGTTTTTTTCCATGAGAGTGAAAAGTATTGCTTTGCTAGCATGCAGCCAGCTGCTCTAATGCTTATATATAAATAATTAGGCCTAGCACTAAGCCACTTTGGGTTTTTTTTGTTATTGTTCTTGATATGTGTATAACTGAGTCACTTTGCTGTATAGCAGAGATTGGCACAACATTGTAAATCAACTATTTATTAATTAAAAACATTAAAAGTGCTAATAGCATCTAAGTACTGACTCTAGAGCCAGACCCCTGGCTTTGAATCCTGTCCTACCTCCCTTACTAGCTGGAAGCCTCAGATCTTTCTGTCCTCAGGTTCATCATCTGTAAAATGGAAATAACACCCACCCCATGATGTGGTTTTAAGGATTAAATGAGATAACAAATGTGGAGGACTGAGGATGGTGCCCAGCACATAAGTATTCATAAATATTTATGTTAGTGCTCACCTCTAGCGTCTTATGACCTGAGAATCATATGGTGATTTAAAAAAAGACAATAATTAAAATAGATATGATTTGAGTTGTAGAATTTTATTTTCTTGGACCTTTAGTGAATAGAAGTTAAATGGCAGGGTCATTTAAAATGTAAATAGTATATGGAAGTGGTTTCAAAGGTATCTAAAATAGTGAATCAAAATATTGGACTCTCATTAAGAAAACAGGATAGTCATGGTGAAAGACGTGAGCAAGTCAGAAGCTGTTGCGGGAGTGGTGATGGTGGTGACGTTCTGAAAGGGAAGCACTCGAGGTAAACTGAGCCAGTTGTCTCCAAGAGAGACAGGCGCCAGTCCTGTCCTTGCAGGTTTCAGTGGAAGAAGCTGCCAAGGCCACCCAAGCCCTTTACCTGTTAGCGAGTTGTGTATTATGTCTCCCCTGCAGATTTCATTTGATTTAGAAAACAGGAGTATTGACTTCACCTGAAGAAAGCTAACAGGATCTTTGCAATACATCTTTCCTTTTATTTATGTTTTTAAAAAAATCCATTCTGTTGATATTAAAGAAGCGTCAGTCACATATTTTCACGTTCAAAATAATACAAAGGGCTGGCAGATCTTTGTCCTTGTGTCTTGACCACAGCAGGAAAGTATTAAGATGTTTTATGAGCAACGTTTTTCAATTATCCTAAATTTTGAAAGATAGTTAATATTGGTAAAAATGTCAGTGAAAGCTCAAAACAAGATTAAAGACCCATTTTCAAATGTTACTTTTTCTGTTTGTTTGTTTCCTTGATGACATCGTGTTCATTTCCAATTCATGTGGTGCCCAAACTGACTCACTCTACAGACTTGTCTCTTGATCATGAAAGAAGTTTTTTTTGACTGGATTTTAAAAAAGCAGCAGCAGCAGCTAACTCATCTTGAATGATAAAGCATTTTGCACACAGATATACTTACTTTTTCACCAATGTGTATGAATTATGATGCTCACTGTTCCTGGAGAGTTCCTTTTCTTCCAAGGCAAGGGATTTTTTCCCAGGCAGTTTCTTTGAAGGGTTACTAAACTGTAAATATTGTTGCAGAGAATACAAGGAAAAGATGACTGGATGGAGGCAGGTTCTCCTTTAATGTGCACTGATCAGTTACCAGCTCTGCCATCCTATTTATAGCCTCTGGACCTGGCATGGGGCCAACTGCAGAGAAGACACGCCATCCGTCCTTAATCATGTTTATGTAGCTGAAGTAGAAAGTAATCACTGCCTTCTCTTTTCTGCACAGAAATATCTGCCAGATGGTGGTTTGAGGTTTTCAGGCTTTGGGATTTCTTTTTAAATCAGTCATCCTAGCTTATCTTTTTCCCAAACTGGTTTTCTCTTGACTGGCATCACAGATTTAATCTCCAGTTGGAAAGAAAACATTTAATCTATTAGTTCATCTTTTGAAAACATCTTTCTTAGGTGACAGTAATGCCTGAGAGTTGCACTCTGTTTTATATTGCTCATTACCTTGTTTTGTTTCCTAGTTTGCAGCATATATCCGAGCAGCCGTCCGCAAAGAAAAAGGGCTCCCCATCCTTGTAGAGCTTCTGAGAATGGATAACGATAGAGTTGTTTCTTCTGTGGCGACTGCCTTGAGGAATATGGCGCTAGACGTTCGCAACAAGGAGCTCATAGGTATGTTCTGGTGACCTGATGAACTCCAAAGAGAAATGACGGCGTTTATAAAGCTCTTCTTTTGATTTGTAAAAATGTGACATTTAAAATGATTAGCAACTGAGTCCTAGGCCCTGGTTTCTTGGTGTATTTGGTACCCTTGTGTCTGTCCTTTCTGACCACTCCTTTTCAGCAAGAGGCAAGCTTATTAATTAAACATTGATCCGGAAGGCAAGGGTTCAGAAAAGCTAGCAATTTCAGTCATACATTACAAAGCTACTTGACAGATTTGGTGTGACTGTTTCCCAAGAGAGATTCATTTCTTAAACAACAAAAAAGGCTTGAGTCTCACTTTTCTGATTTTTGAGACTTATATCTGCTAATTGACCAATACTACCATGTTCTAAATTTTAAAAAGAAATCACGTGAGTGTTTTATAGCTTTTTCTTCGCAGATCTGTGTAAGTGTTCACACCAAAACAGAGCCACTTCCCCAAGGCCTGACCCCAGGGCAGGGTCAGGATGAGGGAAAGGCAAATGAGACATATAGGGTACACAATTCTAGGAGGCATTCACCCTTAAGTCAATTCAAATGTGGCTAGCACTTGCATGAACTTGAGAATGAGCTCCTCTTCAAAGTTCTGCACTCTTGGCAGCCTGCCTTGCTTGCCTCCTAGGGATGGCCACATCCCAAGCAGAGTATGGCATACAGAAAATATCAGAGCCCCTCCAGAGGACCTCAGGTTAAACCCTGGATCCACTGCTTACTGGCTATATAACCTGGGGTGTCCTGCACTGAGCCCACCAGGCTCCATTCCTTCATCTCAGTTGAAAACTCCTCCTTGGTTTCCATCTCTGAAAGGAAGCTACCCATGCCAGCTCTCCTCACGATGGACTTGCTGTGAAAATGCAAGCTTCACACCAGACCCATAGCTGGTGATGGGTCAGGCGAGGAGGAGGAGAAATTAGATAAGACCTTATGTGGATTAGTGAGTGTATATTGAAATCATTAAAATACCCCTGCCATGAGAGATAGGAAGAGAGGAAAGGAACAGGGGCCAGAAGGCTTACCTTACAGAGTGGCTGTGAGAATTCTCTACAGCCCCTCACACAGTGCCTGACAGCAGTGCTATTTTAAGTCATTTCCTGGATTATCCTGTTCTTAAAACACCATTCCTCCACGGAGCCAAACTGTACCTCACAGAGAGGAAAGGAGCTTCTTCCACAGCCTGTTCATACTGCAACTCATGCCTGATTTCAGTAGATATGTTTATAGCTCTTAGTTCCCACATTTCCTTGAGAGAAATCCTCTAGGTCCCTAAAGAGGGATTTTTTTAAGTTATTTCTGTTACATCTATATTATTTGAATTTATAGTTTGGAAGTTCTTACTGCTAAAAAATAAAGGGTTGGCCACAGACGCCTTGCAGCCTATCATTCCACACGTGGAGGAGCGAGTGGGAGAGCGGAGGGTGCCGGCCAATTCTGTGAGAGCCAAGACCTGTGGGGAGAACTTCCAGGGCCTGGCCTTCTCTCAGTGCCTGCCTGTGTTTTTGTGATTTCCTCACCCCCTTTTAAACTTCAGTGAGCATTTTCTCCCTCCAATGATGAGCTTTATTTTACCCAGCGTTATTTACTCAGGAGCCACTTTCTCTCTTTCCCCATGAAGATCCCTTCCTTCCTAGGCAGCCTGAGCCCCTCCTGGATTCAGTATGTGACTCTGATTTACCCCGCATTTCTGTTCCCAAGAACCACTCCCTTCACTCTTTCCTCACGTCCAGCACTAGCAGTGGACTCTGTCTCCAGAGACGTTTCTTCACAGGAAACAGTTTTGTGTGTTCACAAAAGTTCCTGCATATTCACCTGAATCTGACCAAGCTACTTGTCTGGGCCGCAAGCTCTGAAGAACTGCTAGGGTCGCTCACAGATGGAGTGAGTGGCCTTCTCCCAAACTTCCAAGTTCATTTTAAAACTACGCCTTAGCAAAATGACAGATGGCATGTTGTGGACCTTCTGGTCATTCACAAGTATTCACAATCACAAGAGCTAACTTATCATCCTTTCCTAAAAATCATATTTATCTTCTGGCTTAAGATGTCATCACTGTTTTTCCACTCTTGGTAACAATATTCTCTATGAGTAAAGCTCAAGTCTTCTCTTGACATGCTGTAAATTATGGAGCTTGTATTCAGGCCCTGTCTTCTCCTGCTTACCACTGTATATAAATAGGTCTTCAACTAAAAACCCCATTTAGCATCCACTCAATTATTAGCACAGAGGAAAAAAAACTAAGAAAATATTTACTTAGGCTTTAGTTAATTTCTTTCATCTCTGATGCACTTATTCCACTTTGTCAGTCAGTAATTGAAATGGGAAAAGCTTGAGATAATTCCATTTTGGAGAAGAGTAAGGGAAATTGAGGGTCTGTAAGGAAATGCCTCAGGAGCAAGGGGGCTCCCCTGTCTTGTCCTGTTGGTAACCTTATTATTACATTACTCCTGGGATGTACAGCATGCTCATAATATTCATACCAGAATTGTACTTGTGTCTTCTTTAAAAGAAACATATTGTTACTGACATCAGATGTCAGACCAACTGATATAAACCCTCAACTTGATGAAAATCGATAACTAACTACTCAGTTCACATGTTGAGATCTAGAAAGATGTCATGAAAAGTATTTTTGGCAGCCTTACTTGGTCAGCTTAAAACTTATTCAAAGAAAAGTTTTTAAAAGCTTTTAAGAGGAAGCTGTAATTGTGATGCATAGGAATTGAATGGAGAACAATATTTACTATCATAATTCCTTTATTCTTGCTGTTCATGAAAATAGTGGAAACTAAAGCAACATGATTAGTATACCATTTTTATACCCTGATTTATGTTTTCTTTTAGCAATTCGCAGTAAAGTTTTATAAACCAATCATTTCCCCAAGTGGCCTGGCCGTGATGTTAACCTGCCCCTTACAGTTAAAATGTTTGTCATTTCCTTCTTCACTGTGTATTTTTTTTCTTTCCTGTTATTGTCTCTTTTGAGGTTTTATCTTGAAGAGACCATGTAGTCACAATTTTTCGATAACAATAATAACAAAAACCAGGTCGCTTCCAGAATCGGAATGAACTCTCTTGTCCTGGACAGGGAAATACGCCATGAGAGACCTGGTCAACCGGCTCCCGGGTGGCGCCGGCCCCAGCGTGCTGTCGGATGAGACCGTGGCGGCCATCTGCTGTGCCCTGCACGAGGTCACCAGCAAGAATATGGAGAACGCCAAGGCCCTGGCGGATTCGGGAGGCATAGAGAAGCTGGTGAACATCACCAAGGGCAGAGGAGACAGGCGAGTCTGCCGCAAGGGGATGCCAGCCCCAGGCCCTCATTGGGGTTGGCCCTGTGACAAGGGCTTTGGTCAGGGATACATTTCCTGTTGGGAGAGTTTTATTTCTGCACTTCTTACGTGCCAATAAGCTAAGCAGTTAAAACCTATTTTGCTGGGAGAAGTATTAGTGGTCCTGTGGCCCCTTTTCTGCCCTTTATTTTCTTGGAGCACCCTTAGCGCTACTATTGTCCTATCCGTAAAGCCACATTTGGTCATTCTGCCTCCTGGAAGAATCAGACGTGTCATGGGGAGGAAGACCTAAAGACCCATCTCCCTCGGGCCTTTGGCTCTGCTCCAGGCTCCGGGGCCTCTTCTGCAAGAAGTTCTTCCTAAATCCTCAGTTCTGGGATTATTTGCTCCCACAAAGTACTAAAATCACCACGTGCAGCAGAGGCTATGTGTGGCCTCAGGACGAGCCCTGGGCTTGGATCATACATTGCTTCTGGGTGACACCCAAGCGATAAAGCATCAGAAGGATTGGTGGCAAAAATAGGTTTCTTGTCACAGAGCCATAGCAGTGACTATGAATTTGCCTTAGTACCAGATCAGAGAATCCTTCAAGGAAGTGGGAAGTGTCGGACACACAGGACAGCACCTCCACTTCAGCTGTAAAATGCCCCGCCCCCCCAAATCTCCCCCTGTAGGGCAGTGGCTTCCCTGGTTTATTTATGGCCCCTCTGGCATCTAACACCACCGGTAGCAGGCACTTTGGGTTTTTATTCACCGCTGCATCCTCAGTGTCTAGAAGAAAGCCTGGCCCCCAATTAGTAAACATTTATTAGTTGGCTGAAAATCAGTGCTAGAAGTCACATTGTGTATACTTTTGAAATAATTCCTGTTGATAAAATATAAGAATAATGTAGCAAAGCATAGTCTCACTCCACAGAAACCACAGCTATCAACATTATCCATATTTCCTTTTAGTCCTTTTTTTCTTGTGTGTGTATCTTTTTAATCTCATTAGTAATAAGTGCACACACACTCCTTTTTATTTCAAAGGAAATGAAACATTACAGAAAAAGCTAAGGTCCTGTTCTACTAGCTCCCCTTCTCTCCCCTGTTCCATAAGAGTAACCAAAATCACATTTTGTGCTCTTAAAATTTTGTAAGATAGCCTTTATTTGTGAAAGGCATAAGAGCAGACTACAGAAATGCCAAAATAGTGCCAAAATGTTTGTATATTAAAAAAAAAGTCTAATTTTTCTTTTTTTCAAAACAAGAGATTCAGAGAGTCCTAGATCAAATCAAGTTTTCTTCTGAACATAAACTTACTTTCAGTTCACTCACCAAGCATCTGTCTCCTGCCCACCTGCCATGTGCTACAGCGCTATGCAGGTCACACCTACCCACAGGCAGCTTACGTTTCCTGGGCAGAGCAGATGAGGTTCCAGTGGAGTGAACAGCATACACAGCCTGTGGATGGTGCTGAGTGTGTGGCAAGTAATAAAATCGGATCGTTATAGGGCTCGCCAGGGTGAGGAGCGGGTGTCACAATTTTAGACACAGTCTTCGGGAAGACCTCAAGGAGATGGTGCTTCTAGAGCACAGACCTGGAGGAGGGAGGGAAGAGCATCTGGGGGCAAAGGGAACAAGTGGAAGAGCGCCCGTGTGTGTGCTGAACGGCAGGAAGCCAGAGGGGCTACAGCAGAGCAAGTCAGCAGGGAAGAGGGAGAGGGACAGTAGCCAGAAGCAAAGGAGCCTGTGGGTCAGTGTCAGAGGACTCTGACTTTTATTCTGAGCAAAACTGGGAGCTATTGGAGAGTGTACAGCAGAGGAGACATGATCTGATGTCCCTGAAAGTAATCAGAGGGACTCCACAAACTCTTCTCCCCTGATTCCTGATGAGACTAACAGTGACAGGACTTGAGGTGGAGAAGAAGTGGTTGATCCTGACATGTTGGAAGATAGAATCAGTGAATGGAATTTACTGAAGGATTAGATGAGCAGCAGGAAAGAAGGAAAGTGTCAAGGATGACTCTGAGGTGTTCGGCCAAACAGACCATGGGACGGAATTGCCGTTTACCGACATGGGGCAGCTGGCAGGAGGAGCAGCGGGTTTTCAGGGAGACCAGAGTTTGGGGTGTGACACGCTTGAAATGGGCATTAGATGTCCACGTGAGGGTCTGGTCAGGAGCGGAACATGCTCGAGTCAGGTTCAAAATAGAGGTCCAGGCCGCGGATCAATTTGAGAGTCATAGGGTGTAGACGGCATATTGAGAGAAGAGAAATGGGATGAGATCAACAAGAGATGTAGATAAGAGAAGAGGCCTGAGGGCTCTGGTGTCCCTCGTGGTTTGAGGTCAAGGGGATACGAGGAGCCAGCAGTGAGCCTGAGCAAGGGCAGCCAGAGCATTCACAAGGGACCCAGCCTCACCCGGTGCCTTGCAAGCCACGTGCAGAAGGTGTATAGAAGGTGAGCACATGTCACATGTGCCGCTCACCAGGTAGGACTGGGATTGAGATGTGCCCGGTTGAACAATATTGAGGAGAAGATGGGATGAGAGAAAGTAGAGATGAGACTACGTAACTGCATCCAGGAATGGTGCTGCAAAGGGAGAGCAGAGAAACTTCCTTGCTTTCTCAGGAGTCAGGTTTCTGCTCAGAGAACTTGTCTCTAAAAATGTGTGGCTTAGCTGTTGGTGTCAAGGTGTGCGCCTAACACGGCCCTGCTGTCAGGTTTGCAGAGTAGTCTTTGGACCCAGGTCTGAGGTCTGCCTTTCCTGACCTGACCCCAGCTTGCCAGCGTTTAAAGATGGAAAACAATAGCGGCAGCAACAGCAGTGTGAGACCCCAGCTGAGAGTGGGTGGCTGTGAGGGGTGGAGACCTTGCAGGACCGCCACAGGCGTCTGAAATTTCCTAGGCATTCTCTTCTTTAGGGTATTCCTTGCTCTGTTGTCTGTTTTGGAAATTTTAAATTTAAAAAGTCTTAGAGTGGTTGGGTCTGACCCAGGTTTTCCCTCGACTCACCTCTGGGAACTGAGATTGTGAGGCCCCTGCACTTAACACGCGTCACCCCCCTGCTGAAGCCTCGGAATCATCACAGCCCAGATTCTGCTGTGATGGGCTGGCTGGAGGAGGTACCACCAGCCTGCTCACCTCTCTTCTTCCCCCACGTCCTGAGGGTTTAGTTGGAAAGATAAGGAACGCAAGAGGACATCAGATGAAATCTTCAATATAAAAATGAAGCCTGAGGACAGAGGTATTCAGTTCTCCTCGGGGCCCCTGGGCCTCTGAACCACCCTCACGAAGTGCTCTGAAGGCCTTTCGCTGGGGCAGGAAGCTGCATTCCCGCTTCTCTTCATGGTGAGGCCACTGACCGAGAGGACCAACTCCTGAGGTGAACTGCCTGGACTTGTGGTCAGTGGCGCTCTAATACAGTGCCGACATTCAACCGTCTCCAGAGAGGGGAGACAGTAACTGTCCTTATTTTCCAAAGCAAATATGAAAGCACACAGAATTTACAAAGAGGTATAAATGATAGGAGAGTTACAGGAAGGCCTAATAATGGTTCAGAGGGTATTTCAGTCAACTTGGCAGGGTCCTTAGACCCTTGGGATGTGTGGTCGCGGCCAGCAGTCACGGGCTCACTCCAGCCACAGCTTCTGACCACGCAGCCGAATGCCTGGGGGCCTTTATCTGGTCGCTGCCACGTCTGGCCAGCCCGGAACGGGACAGCCTCCCAGGGGCCCCTCACACCTTGGTGGCGGTTGCTAGCAGCAGCCTCCTCCCCGCCCTGGTCCTTGGAGAGATGGCCTCATGGCCACCGCTTTGCTGCCAGAGTCTCTCAAGTGGCGCCTGGGGCGGTGCTGCCCACGTTCATTAACATGCCCACTCTTTCCCTAGATCATCTCTGAAAGTGGTGAAGGCAGCAGCCCAGGTCTTGAACACATTATGGCAATATCGGGACCTCCGGAGCATTTATAAAAAGGTAACTTACAAGAATAGTTCTAGTATAATTAGCATTCATCAGAGTATACAGTCGTAGTCATTTATTATCATGAAATGTCATTTTTCATTTTGAGAGGTTTCTTTTTCTCTTTTAACTCCACAGGATGGGTGGAATCAGAACCATTTTATTACACCTGTGTCAACGTTAGAGAGAGACCGGTTCAAATCTCATCCTTCCTTGTCTACCACCAACCAACAGATGTCACCCGTCATTCAGTCAGGTCAGTGGGTTAACGCCCCTCCTAGGTGAGAGCGTGTGACAGAATGTTGTTTCCCATCCGGAGAAGATTGAGCGTGCACACCGATTAAGTCTGTCTCTTCCAAACACTGAGGGAAGAAGAGTTTGCTCTTCAAACTGAAAGCCTTCTTCAGGAGTTACATGTTATTGTAAACAGCAGGCCCACTCTCCTCCTTCCGTTTTAAAGGTCTATGCAAGTTTACACCAACTAGGGTGCACAAAGTGGCCCAGCCTCCTCCATGGCACCTGTTACCCCAAGCTTCTGCTTCACTAGGTTTGCCAAGGGGCCTGGGAACCTGCACTTCATAAGCCGACCTGGTGACATGGAGAGTGGAGGAACACACTTTGAGAACCACTAGCTTGTGCCTAAAAATGGTTGCCCTTGTCTGCCTGCTGGCCATAAGTCTGAAATCTCTTCCAAAGTGACTTTTTTAGTTTTCTTGATGAAAACTCTTAGAGTCCTTTAGACCCTGGGAGAGCCATGGTCTCCCCCTTAACCTTACTTCTCACCAGATAAACCTCTATCTGCTGGCTGCACCAGTTAAACCTCTGTCTGCTGGCTGCACCCAGACCCCAGCATCCACAGCTCATGGGCAGGCCTTGTAAGTGGCTTTACAGGGATTCCCTTTGATTTTTAAGTTGGGAGTCTTGGCAACCACACTACCTACTTATTAGTGGTGTTTAATTTGGTAGAAAGAATGTTTTGAGACTCAACATAATTTTTTTTTTGCATGTAAGAACAGAATATTACCACAAGTTGATTCAGTCCTGTAAATTTAATTCTTAACTAATGAAACAGGGAAAGTAACAGACATCTTTTATTTGGCTTTAAATCTCCCCTTCTGACATATAAATATTATCTGTTGTATTCAATTGTGTTCCTGCTGGCAGTCTTATTTCTCTTGTGGACAAATGTGGCCAAAAAGACTAGTATACAACTAGGGGTTCTTGTCACGTAATTGGATGTCTTCACTTATACCAGAAATTTTTAAAAATTATCTCCGCCTACTGCAGTGATGAATATTTATATCTTAGCTTTTACATTATGAGTTGTTTTCCTTCAAAAAGACCTCTGCTTGGGTTTTGACACATTCCTGCTGGGCTCCCAGGTATAGCCTGAGGCCGTTCTGGTTTATAAAAATGTTCAGGATTCTTTAGGGAACTTGGGGAGAGTAGGAGAGCTGGCCAGGGCAAGTAGGAGAGCTGGCTACTTAACGAAAGGCATGTGTACAGGCAAAAGAGTAATTTCAGACAAATTAGGACGTAGTCGGTAAGCAATGAACTCGTTTTGAAGACTCAAATATCCACACTGGACAGTTCTGATGAGCCCCATCCAAGTTCCAAGGTCCTTCTCTGGGTTCCATTTGAAGGTAGGATGTAATTCACACTCATTTCTCCAGTTATTCTGAGGGCTGATCATCCATCCCTTGAGGCTAGTGTGATATCTGTTTATGGGCACATGTCATATCTTGCTGACATGTTGATAATAGTGGGAGGCAGGTGGGGATGGCTCCTTACCTTCTCGAAAGTAGGATGAGAAGCACATAGACACTGCCCATGCTCACAATATTTTCTAGGGAAGATATTTTGCTATCAGTCTTCCTCTGGAACTATCAATGCATGCAAAACCACCAGTGGCAGGTCCGGGGGCTGCTGCTCTCTAGTGGATCCAGTGAATAAGTGGCCACTCTTAATTGTAAGACACTTCACTACAAGCAAGATGATTTCTTAATGAGAAAAAGAAGATCTGCAGTGTTTGCCTTCTGTGCGAAAACGTCCCACAGGATACCCAAGGGTAGATACATTGTTATGAAACGTTTGGCTCCAGCTAGATAAAAAATCTGGACCTTTGTGAAGCTGGGTTTCTCAGCATCCTGAGCTTCTTGAGAAGCAGGGCTTACTGAGCTTACAATTTCCCTGACAGCTGATCACCATAAAAGCAATTATAAATTTCATGGGCTGGGCGCTCTTACTCAAACACATTTAGAGATGCAGATATTTTTGAAATCATCAGAAATCAAAACATGCCATAAAACATCTATTTACTGAAGAGCTATACATTAACAATAATAGATGGGTGTGTCGCGAGCGACTGAACTGAGATCATAAAATAGCAGATGTAACTCTTGCATTAGTCTCAAAGGCCTAAGCAGGTCGTTGAGACCCTGCATCTCAGTGGGGAAACTGCATGACCCCTGTACCACGCTGGGGGCCTCAGCGATCTCTGGGGTTGACAGCGCTCATCATCACAGTGGCTGGTCTGCAGGCCACCATCCAGGGACCCGGAGCTGGCTGCCCTCCAGCTCTCAGCACCTCTAAGAGCTGACTTCAGTACTGGCCACATCTAACTGTTGACCTTTGTTCTTCCAGAAAGGACTTCTAGAGACACTGACAGTCTGATTTCTCTTTCTTCTCCTCTCTCTCCCCCTCCTCCTCTCTCCTGTCCCTTCAGTTGGCAGCACCTCTTCCTCACCAGCACTGTTAGGAGTCAGAGACCCTCGCTCTGAATACGATAGGACCCAGCCACCTATGCAGTATTACAGTAGCCAAGGGGATGCCACACACAGAGGCCTGTACCCTGGTAAGATGCCAGTCGGGTGTGTGATAGAGTATCTCGAAAAGCCGCGTGTCCCCAGGCACTTGAACGGCAGCCTGGGAGGTAACCTCTGCCTGCCTTGAGATGGTCCCCCAGCAGCAAACCATGGTCCACTCTCTCCATCTCCTTCCTGCTTCAGGGGCTGTTGCCTTTCCCACTTGTTGTAAGTAAAACAAGCAGAGGCAGTAGTGTGCTGACCACAAATAAAAAAGCACTGTATCCAAGTGAGAAAGCATTTCCGGCTCCCCTGCAGCGCAGGCCCTTTGTCCTGCCCCCTCCCCACGCCCCTGTGTGTTCCAGAAACCTGTGCTCTGTGACACTTGGCAGGGCCAATCTCCTGGACCGACTCATACATTCAAATCTGTGGATGGGGGTCAATTCCATTTGCATTTTCATGGAAAAGTTTGAATGAATAACAAAATATATAATGTGATTCTCCTCAGAGTGATTATTTATTTTTTAAGAATAACAAAAGTGATGTTGCACAGTATTATTTTTATGTCCTATTCAGAAAACCGTGCATATAATTTATTTAAAGAATGCCAACCTGAAGGGTTACCAAGATTTCATATTATCTCCATTCTCAGCTATCTTGTGAATTGAAACTACTCTGGAGGTTTCAAAAAGGGGGGGAACCCTCCTTCCTCAAAAAAAAAAATACCTATTTATTAAAAAGAAATAAAAGCTGGTGGCAATTTAACAACTGCTGGGGGAGCAGTCTCAGTTGTGCTGTTGTCTTTAAAATTGTGATTTCACAGGACTATTTACTAATCGACTGTTGTTACTATGGCAATTAATAGCTCAGAAAATTGCAGATGCTACATTTCAAACACCAAGCTCTTTGCAGAGGAAATGCACATACCAACTGAAGTGCATTGTTGCTTCAGGTTTGCAGCAGCCTGCTTTATTTTAAAGATCGCCTTCTTAGCATGCGCGCCCTTCTGTATCTTCTTTGCTTGCTTCAATAAACTAATTTGCCTCAAATATGTTTCATTTTCCTCATTAAAATAGGAATCTTTGCTAGCCTTAACAATACTAGAAGGGTAACCAGTGACATCAGCAGAGTCTACTGTGGACTCTTGAAGACAGCTGTCTGGTTACCAGGTTCTTTTTAAGACATACTCAGATATGGCGGACACAAGACTGTGCCTCCAGGTGGCCAGCCTTTTAGAACACAGGCCGTGCCTGCGCCTTGCAGGACCTGAGATTTTTGAATCAAGGCTGTTCTGAGGGCATGGAGCTTGTTCTGCTATGTTTCCCTTCCCCCATCTGAGGGTGGGGGCAAAGCTCAAGAACCCTGGAAAAGCCATGTTCCTGGGCTCCGGGAGCAAGTCTGCTGTTCAGAAAGCCAGCCTGTGGACTTCTGCACAGGTGGGAAGAGCTCCCCATAGTGACCAGAGGTTGAGAAGGAATCCTTTCTGGATCGGTACATTGGCATTGCTTTTTGGTGAAACACACAGACTCTTTTTGCCATATTCATTAGCCCCTGAGAGTCCTGGGTTAGGCAGCAAGCAGGCTTGATCCGGGGCCCCCAGGCTGCTAACCGTCTGGGGCTGTGCCATGCCGGGAAGGCAGGGCCTGTCGGGCACACCACCCGCCCTAGCCCTGGGAGTCCACATGACCTAATGGACCGGATAATGAGCGCTAGTTTTAATTTCATAAAATATTTTCTTACAGGCTCCAGCAAACCTTCACCAATTTACATCAGTTCCTATTCCTCACCAGCAAGAGAACAAAATAGACGGCTGCAGGTGAATTTGCAATACCATTTTTACAGAAGGCCGATTAGCAGGGATCAACACAGTAAGGGGTCCGCGCCGGTTGACTTACCTGAGCTGGGCCCACACGGCGGGGCCGGGGAGCTGTCCCAGGGGATCTCTGTTCCTTGGAAGCTCATCCGTGGTTTAAGCAAATCACTTCTATAGTAGCCTCTTGTCCTTGCATATCTGAATTGGTACCCCCCATGCCACCGATGGCAAGCAGCTCTTTACCCAACAGTTTCCTTCTCCCACTTTTTTTTTTAATCTCTAAAATCTCTTCTGTTCTCTGGGTGGGGAAAGATCGGTAAGCACACTTCGTCCTCTCACCTCATTGTTCTCTTTTTTTGTACCTCCGTCTCTTTCTCCATCTTCATGGCTCCCTCCAATTCGGGCCTCCATGGTTTGAAGATACTTGAGTCTTAGGCTCAGAGGTCACAATGGACTCAGCCCTACAGGGGTAGACCCTGCTCCCCAGCAGAAAGGGGACTAGTGATTGTAACATTTAATCTCTGCTTTCATGGGGGCCTAAAGTTCATTTTGGTCCTGTCTGATGCCATATCCACCTGGGTCATCTGATCTCTCTTCTTACCTTCCATTAACACAGCAGTTGGGGGGTTCCCAAACAAGTCTGTAACCTGCCCTGCAGATAAGGATGCTCTCGGACCTCCTTCCATATCTTTTCCCTATAGATGGAAGAAGAACTTCTCAAGTTACTCATAATCTCTGCTATAGTTTTTTCATCAGGAAAAATAGCCTCAAAATCATCACTCTTAAGTTAAAAAGCAAATTTAGCTCTGAAATCCTTATAGTATTAGAATGCCTTTAGTTCCAGAATATGGTGTTGATCCCTATGTGGTAAATTTGTAACATCTTGCTACAGGCAGGGCGGGGGTAGAATTTGGGCATAATCAGCAGGAAAGACAGACATGAAAACTATTACAGTTTTTCTCCAAACGTGAAGAAATCAATGTGAAGTCAGAGACAGCACAAAAGGAAATGAAGGCAGGCTGTGGGTGCCCACCTGTGTTTTACTTTGCTTCCTTACAGATGAAGTTAGTATCAGCCCTGGCTCGGGGAAAGTCTGTTCCTTTTGAATTGTATTTGCTCACATATCTCTTCTAATTTTACTACTCTCCTGCCTGGAGACTGCTTATTCATTTAAAAGCACAGGAGGGTTTCCAAAGTGTGACTTGTTCACTGGACTACATATTTCTTTTGAAACTGAGGGGTCGACTCAATCTTCCATCTCTGAGATAAATGTTTTCAAAGATGGTTCTGCAATTATACAGCAATCCAAAGCCCCAAAATCCAACCTTTAACTGGGTTCTTGATGTGCTAATTGTACCCCTGTGTCAAAGCAAAAACAAAGGCCATCTTTCACCAGGCATGCCCAGGTCACAGGTCACAGGCTCTTCCAGAGCAGAGCACAGAACTCGGCCTCTAGAAATGAGGGAGGTAGCAGGGACTATCTGGGGTTCTCCCAAGTCACTGACTTCTAGAAGTCATAGGGCAGGACTTGAGCCAACTGCCAGCTCACCTGTAAACAATCTAAAATCCTTCCAGTCCACTAGTAAACATACAGTGTGCACCAGAAAAACATTCAACGATAAATTCACCAACACTGAATATTGCTTTAAAAATATAAAGCAGGAAGCCCACATTAATTTTCCCTAAACATGTACTTCCAAAAATTGCCTTGATTTATTTGCTTTCTCATTTTGCCAACAGCATCAACAGCTGTATTATAGTCAAGATGACTCCAACAGAAAGAACTTTGATGCATACAGATTGTATTTGCAGTCTCCTCATAGCTATGAAGATCCTTATTTTGATGACCGAGTTCACTTTCCAGCTTCTACTGATTATTCGACACAGTATGGACTGAAGTCAACCACGAATTACGTGGACTTTTATTCCACTAAACGACCTTCTTACAGAGCAGAACAGTACCCAGGGTCCCCAGACTCGTGGGTGTAGCATCCTGATGCTCGGGAGAGGAACTCTTTTCTTTCTAACTTTGTTGGGATTGAGATGAGAAGTCTGTCTTGCTGATTTGCTGATGAAATGTGAAAGTGACATGGAAGGAATGAGTGAAGAGTATATTCTCTTTTGCTTTTTTGAGGAATTTTCAGGGAAGTGAGGCAACCTTCGGGAGAAAGGACTTTCTAAGCTATACTTAGGTATTAGAGCTAATTACTTGTAGATTCTATAGTCTGGTGAAGGTGTGGGCGATGTGATGAGAGGTTTGAGAAATGGGTGAAATGAGATGGGGGATGTGTAGGTCAAATCAAATTAAAGATGATTTTTTTAATGTGAATAAGTTATGTTCTAATAGTTTGTACAGAAAAAAAATAAATAAAATGGATGCCCTTCGTGTTTTATTGCTATTACTAACTGTCAAGATTGTATGCTATTATGTCTTGTAAATTTCTTTTGTTGATGTAAATATGGAAATGCCACATTGGTTAAGTGCCATCACTTGTAACGCAGTGTGTCATCTGAAAAGAGATTTGAAGAAACTAACAGCTTAAAAAACAAATGGGAAACCCAAGAAATTGTTAGCAGTTCAAAACAAACTACAACATCCTTTGTTTTCAAAATGAATAGTGTACCTTTGAAGCACAAAGTCCAGTCTGGTATAGCAGTGCCATGCCCATTCCCTGCCTCTTTCATAGGACACTTCACTGCCATTTTCTATGCACATGAAAGAAAAATAAATGTGGAAATTTCACCCTTGGAAATTTGTTCCCTGTTCTTTTTGGTTTTTTTTTTCTGTGTATGACACAGAAAAGTAGATTAATAAACGTGAATCTCATTGCATATAGGAAACAGCTTAAATATAGCCATCTATTTTGGACTTTTCCTAGTTCCATACAGTTAATATACTTTGCGGAATGGACTGTTCCACAGAATGACACTGTGAACTTCCCTCTTCTTTATCTGTTTTAGTGTTTTTATTTCTTGTGATCTGTTTTTAATCTAATGCCCATTATCATTTTATCAAGTTTTTTTTCCAGACTGCTGTATATTTACCACCACTTTTCACCAAAGAGAAATTACATCTGGCAGCCTGGCCCTAACTAAATTGGCAGACTCCTTTTGGCATCATTTTAAGAACTCTATAACTGCCTAAGAACAGTGGTCGGGCCCTTATTGGTTGGCAGCAATGTAATAAGCCAAAGCAAATTCTAAATAATGATTTTGCTGAGTAATCCCTTGAAACAAAATAATTCCTGGCTTAGAGACAGGGTAGGGAAGCCCCACCATTCATGGCAGGCAGGGGTCCTCATAATACCAAGCTGCATCCCTTCCTAGCCTTTCTCCATCCCTGAAGACCCAAGGTCTGAGAACTTCCCAAGTCTTGTGGTTTCCACCCTGGGTCTTACATGGAAAACAACCCATACAGCAAGTCAAACCCAATGGAGTTCACTCAGCTCAGTATATCCTGCAAATGTGATTATAAAAAACAAAGACCTAGTATAATCTGTGTGTTTACATTTGTGAGTATACATACCGAGTTCTAAGAGGAAAGTGCTTTCTCTCCCTTGCTGAATGGACTACAGCTCAAGAATTAGGCTTCAAAGTGAAATGGAAATACAAGAGTAAGCAAAAAGCTTCCTCACGTCCAGCTTCCCAGGTGGCGGTAGTGGTAAAGAACCCAAACTGCCAGTGCAGGAGACATAAAAGACATGGGTTTGATCCCTGGGTCAGGAAGTTCCCCTGGAGATGGAGATGGCACCCCTCTCCAGTATTCTTGCCTGGGAAAATCCATGGACAGAGGAACCTGGCGGACTAGTCCATGGGGTTGCAAAGAGTCTGACGCTACTGAGCACAAGCATCTCATCATCTTCCTCATGTCTACCAATGGCGAACCTTTCCAAAGTGCAGGCTTTCTGAAATGACAGCCAGTTCCCACAGTCAGACTACCCAGCTGCTCCCAGCCTCACATGCCCTGGAAACCACCCTCTTTCAATGGCAGAGGCTGCCGGATTTCCCCCAGGGAGCTGGCCTCCAGACTTTGGAGATGTCTGGTGTCTGTGTGAGTTTTGAATCCCTGTCTTCACTGAACCTGCTTTCCATGCATCTGGCTTAAAGGCCCTCGCCCAGGGAGTCAGGAGTAAAGGACTCTGCAGCTGGCCTGAGCTCACCGACAGTGACTGCTGCTTTTAGTGACCTCATCAACCTTTGGGGTAGCTTGGTGGACCAGGACCCCCATCTGACAGGCAGCATTGGAGAAACTGATCCAAATTTAGGTTGGAAAGAATTCATTTGGGTCTCCAGGCAGACCTTGTAATGGGGCCAGAAAGAAGCCTGTGGGTGAGAACTGGGCAGAAGATCAGGTGCCTTCTTGGGCTCCTCCCTGATAACAGAGAGGAAAAGAACCTGCAGATGGAGCCTGAAAGACAAAGCCCGCATCATGGTTCAAAGAGCTGAGCCCTACCCCCACCCTACTCTTCAAGGTATGGAAATAGAAAAGCTCTGCTGAAACTAACTTGACTTTCTGTTGCTGCCCCAAAATGTAAGGCAAAACTCAGACCTCCTAAGAGGATAGCTGTGCTGCTCAGCCATAGTCCGCATACTGCCCCACTCCTAAGTCCTGGAGAATCAAGGCTGAACTGAGCCGGTGTTGGTGAGCTAGACCCGTGCATCTCCACCCTGACTGCACATCAGAGGTCCCCCCGCCAACACTGACCAGTGGCAACCCCAGGAGGTAAAGTTCAGGCATCTGTTCTCGAGAAGCTCCGTGACTGATGACAGCGTGTAGTCAAGCCACTTGACCTGCACACCATTCCCCTCACCAGTTTCCTGCCCTGGAACCTAAAAATGTAGCACTTGGAGTTAGGGTTGGGGAGAACTTGCCTGGAAGATAGTGATAAAGAGTTGGAGTGTTAAAATTGAGATTTTTATTTTGTTTAATTATGAAAGTATGATAACACATTTACAGGAGACTTGGAAAATATAGAACAAAGTTACATGTAGTTCCATTATGAAAGTGAAAGTGCTAGTCTCTCAGACATGTCTGACTCTTTGCAACCCCATGGACTATATAGCCCACCAGGCTCCTCTGTCCATGGAATTCTCCAGGCAAGAATACTGGAGTGCCATTCCCTTCTCCAGGGAATCTTCCCAACCCATGGATCAAACCTGGCTCTCCCATATTGCAGGCAGATTCTTTATCTAATCTGAGCCACAGGGAAGACATAACTTTTTTAAGTAGCTAAGATTTTTAGTTGAAGTTTCAATATCAAATTCTCAAAAATTAATAGAATGAATATACAGAAAAGTAGAAGGATATAGTAGACCTGAAAACCACTGTGAACCAGTTCAACATGATTCAGGCTTACATAATTTTCACACCAGAGTAGGATACAAATATTATTCAAGTTCCTGTAGACTATAAACTAGGAGACACTGGAACATATCTGGGGACATAAAGGTGCAAAAATTTCATAGTCTCAAGGTTAAAATTGAGATCTTAAATTTAAAATGTCAGAAATGAGGTTTTTCTTCTTGCCAGTGTACATATCTTTTGCCCATGCATACTTTTTAAAAAGTTATGAAAGCCCGTGGGTTTTTCATGAGTATCAAAAATGAGGACTTCACGTAACTCCTCCAGGCATCAATCCCTGGCCAGTGTTTGGTTATCCACATGATTGCTGATTCTTACAGTGAAACACCTCAAATTCACTTTATCCAGCACTCAACGATGCGCTCCCAGTATCACAGACATCATTCAGCCCTCACAACAAATGGATGAAACCCGTACTAACAGTTACATTACAGATCCAGAAGCAAACTGGGTGAGTGGCCAAGATGGCACAATGAATGGCCAAGACAAGGGCAGTTAGCACCACAAGTCTACCTTAACTAGTGTCTTTAAAATTGAGTAATTTGAGCTTCAACCGAACTATTTTCCTGAGAATTTCTTCAGTCTTAAATTTGCCGAAGGGCACTTAATCACACAGGGTAAAGGAAAATCTGTCATCACTTACCATAAATAAAAGGCAGGCATAAAAAATGAACACTTAACTATTAAACATACAAATATCCATGTACCACCAAAATTCACTGTCTTCCACCACTGGTGTTACATGAACCAGTCATTTTTGGAAATGTGAGTCCTGATCATTCATTCTGATGTTTGTGATAATTTCAGTTGGCCTTAGAACTCTCCTTAAAAGAACTTTGTAAACCATGTCTATGAACACAGGCCCATTAAAACAACTCTCTTATTTTGGAGCCTCAGAAGTGCCTTTGGAGAAACATGTTATCTAAAGACACTGGATGGTTTTACTTCCATGATCACATCAGATTATAAAGAAAAGAAACTTGCAAATTTGGCCATTACTTCTCACTTAGGTTTTTAAAAATTATTTATAACAGCATTATTCGTAATAGCCAAAAGCTGTAAACAACCCAAATCTCCAACAGAGAATAGATGAACAAATTAGAATACCCTTGTGTAATAGAATACTAGTCAGTAAGAAGAATGAGCCATAGGTAGTCATAATAGCATGGGTGAATCTCAAAATCATGCTCCAAAGAAACCAGACACAAAAGAGTATACATACAGAATGATTATGTTTTAAGAAGAGGCAAAAATCATCTATGTTGATAGAAATCAGAACCAGTGTTGCCTATTGGGGTACCAATATCTAAGGGGTATTGACTAGAGAACTTTAGGAGATGACGTGTATCTTGCTCAGTGGCTCTTACATAAGTGTATGCATTTAGCAAAACTCTTCAAAATGTAGACGTAAGATCTTACATCTCATCATATGTAAAATTTATTCCAATAAAAATATTAACACTTAAAAAGTCACAGAAGAAATGAGTGAGAGCATTGTTTAAGCCTTAGTTTTATAACGTAGAATCAACGTTTATTATTACTAGTCTCCTGAATTGAGAAAAATCCAACTTATAAATTTCAAACCTTATAAAACATTCATTTATAGTAGTTTCTCGGACTAAAGATTTTACCACAAAATTCCTTGTAGTTATATACACAGTCTATATAAAAGCTGAGAGCTTACTAAAAGTTAAACAGAGCTCTAGAAAATTTATATCTGAAAAGTACTACATAGGAGAGTCCTTTTGAATGAGCTGTGATTGGACTGACTTATGTGTGTGTTGACAAGGAAGTAAGTGGAGAAGTAAAACTCAGGCTCATGTTTAAACATGTTCCCAGGAGAGAGAAGTGTGTCATCCCTTTTATCTAATGATCCAAGGAGATGTGTAAATAAACACCTCATCCAGCTCGGTGCTGCCCAAGCCGGAGGGAAAGAGTGTGGGAAAGGAGTGCTTTCAGCCAAGTAGCAGAGAGGTGTTAGCAGAAAAACAAATAGGTCACTGAAATCAGATATAGAGCAGCTAATGGGATTTTTTTTTTTAACTCTACAAATGCAGGGCAGACAATTCAAAAAGGATCTTTGCTATAGGTTAAGGAAATCTTTACTGGATAGGAAGCAGTCCTAACTAGTGTGCAAGGGGGGTGAAGGAGAACAAAGGATGCAAGGCATGTTGGGGGATTCTATAGGAAGCTTCCATCCTGACAGAGGGCCGCCCTCTGTTGACCCATCCAGGGGTTGGCCTGGGCCTCAGAGAATGGCATGCCACCCATACAAAAACACTTTTCAGCTGTGTGTGTGAATCCTGACCCGCTGTAGGAGATCCTGACTTTTGACCTCGGCCTCACTCACCTTAGTCAACAAAAGAGTCCGAAGTGCAGTACTTGGATGCAATTTTAAAAATGACAGAATGATCTGTTTGTCTCCAAGGCAAACCATTCAATATCACAGTAATCCAAGTCTATTCCCCTACCAGTAAGGCTGAGGAAGCTGAAGTTGAACGGTTCTATGAAGACCTACAAGACCTTCTAGAACTAAGACCCCAAAAATATGTCCTTTTCATTGTAGAGGACAGGAATGCAAAAGTAGGAAGTCAAGAATAACCTGGAGTAACTGGCAAATTTGGCCTTGGAGTACAGAATGAAGCAGGGCAAAGGCTAACAGAGTTTTGCCAGGAGAACACACTGGTGATAGCAAACACCCTCTTCCAACAACACAAGAGAAGACTACACATGGACATCACCAGATGGTCAACACCGAAATCAGACTGATTATATTCTTTGCAGCCAAAGATGGAGAAGCTCTGTACAGTCAGCAAAAACAAGACCAAGAACAGACTGTGGCTCAAATCATGAACTCCATACTGCCAAATTCAGACTTAAGTTGAAGAAAGTATGGAAAACCACTAGACCATTCTGGTATGACCTAAATCAAATCCCGTACAATTATACAGTGGAAGTGACAAATAGATTCAAGAGATTAGATCTGATAGAGTACCTGAATAACTATGGACGGAGGTTCGTGACATTGTACAGGAAGCAGTGATCAATACAAAAAAGCAAAATGGTTGTCTGAGGAGGCCTTACAAATAGCTATGAAAAGAAGAGAAGCTAAAGACAAAGGAGAAGAGGAAAGAGAGAACCATCTGAATGCAGAGTTCCAAAGAAGAGCAAGGAGAGATAAGACAGCCTTCCTCAGTGATCAATGCAAAGAAATAGAGGAAAACAATAGAATGGGAAAGATTAGAGATCTCTTCGAGAAAATTAAAAGATGCCAAGGGAACTTTTCATGCAAAAATGGGCACAAGAAAGGACAGAAATGGTATAGACCTAACAGAGGCAGAAGATATTAAGAAGAGGTGGCAAGAATACACAGAAGAACTATACAAAAAAGATCTTCATGACACAGATAATCACAATGGTGTGATCACTCACCTAGAGCTAGACATCCTGGAATAAGAAGTCAAGTGGGCCTTAGGAAGCATCACTACAAACAAAGCTAGGGGAGGTGATAGAATTCCAGCTGAGCTATTTCAAATCCCAAAAGATGATGCTATGAAAGTGTTGCACTCAATCTGCCAACAAATTTGGAAAACTCAGCAGTGGCCACAGGACTGGAAAAGATCAGTTTTCATTTCAATCCCAAAGAAAGGTAATGCCAAAGAATGCTCAAACTACCACACAATTGTACTCATCTCACACGCTAGTAAAGTAATGCTCAAAATTCTCCGAGCCAGGTTTCAATAGTACGTGAACCATGAACTTCCAGATGTTCAAGCTGGATTTTAAAAAGGCAGAGGAACCAGAGATCAAATTACCAACATCCTAATGATCATCGAAAAAGCAAGAGAGTTCCAGAAAAATATCTACTTCTGCTTTATTGATTACGCCAAAGCCTTTGCTTCTGTGGATCACAACAAACTGTGGAAAATTCTGAAAGAAATGGGAATACCAGACCACCTGACCTGCCTCCTGAGAAATCTGTATGCAGGTCAAGAAGCAACAGTTAGACTGGACATGAACAACAGACTGGTTCCAAATAGGAAAAGGAGTACATCAAGGCTGTATATTGTCACCCTGCTTATTTAACAGAGTACATCATGAGGAACGCTGGGCTGGAGGAAGCACAAGCTGGAATCAAGATTGCCAGGAGAAATATCAATAACCTCAGATATGCAGATGGCACCACCCTTATGGCAGAAAGTGAAGAACTAAAGAGCCTCTCGATGAAAGTGAAAAAGGATAGTGAAAAGTTGGCTTAAAGCTCAACATTAAGAAAACTAAGATCATGGCATCTGGTCCCATCACTTCATGGCAGATAGATGGGGAAACAGTGGCTGACTTTATTTTTCTGGGCTCCAAAATCACTACAGATGGTGATTGCAGCCATGAAATTAAGACGCTTACTCCTTGGAAGGAAAGTTATGACCAACCTAGACAGCATATTAAAAAGCAGAGACATTACTTTGCCAACAAAGATCCGTCTACTCAAGGCTATGGTTTTTCCAGTGGTCATGTATGGATGTGAGAGTTGGACTATAAAGAAAGCTGAGTGCTGAAGAATTGATGCTTTTGAACTGTGGTGTTGGAGAAGACTTTTGAGAGTCCCTTGGACTGCAAGGAGATCCAACCAGTCTATCCTAAAGGAGATCAGTCTTGGGTGTTCATTGGAAGGACTGATGTTGAAGCTGAAACTCCAATATTTTGGCTACCTCATGTGAAGAGCTGACTCATTGGAAAAGACCTTGATGTTGGGAAAGATTGAAGTCAGGAGGAGAAGGGGACGACAGAAGATGAGATGGCTGGATGGCATCACCGACTCAATGGACATGAGTTTGGCTGGACTCAGAGAGTTGGTTTTGAACAGGGAAGCCTAGCGTACTGCCATTCATGGGGTCGCAAAGAGTCAGACACGACTGAGCAACTGAACTGAATTGAATTCAGGACAATCTTTCAAGGCTGCAGACACATAAAGGAAATTATTAGCAACCAAATTATGACTTGAATTGTATCTGTTTTAGTACTTTTTCCATGTTTTTATGTCAGCAGCTTCACTGGAAGCAGCTGGCTTGTCCCCTAAGTGGCTGTTTGTGCCCATTGCCTTTGCCTAATTCTGACTTGAAATCACTAAAAAGCACTTTCTGCTGTCATAATCGTTTGCTTGAACTATAACCAACTCTTCCATTATTAAAGCCCCATCCAATGGATGGGGGAATTTTGACACAGACTTAATGACACAGTGGGGTATTTCACCCTCCATTCATGCCCCAATGAGCCCAGAGCGGACCAGTGCATTATCTTGTAAAATAAATTAAACAACTTATGCTGGATCAAAGGTGTCATTCTGAAATCAGTGGGAAAATATTCAGTTCTTCTTTCAGAAAGCCCCTATTCCTGTTCATTCGCTTCCCAAAAGGCAATACCCCTGAAATTTGCCTTTATTTGCTTATGATGAAATCTAATGTGTTTGACTCCAGTGCCTTGAGGAGCTGCCATCCACTGGGTACTAATCTAATAAAATGACTTAGGGGAGGGAAAGGCCCTTCCAGAGTCTCTCTTCAGGGTTCTGCAGAGTCAGTGGTCATCCCATCCCAATCCTAAGGAACTCTCTTTTCCTTTTCAGGTGTGAGAATGAGTCCAGTGAGGTGTGCCCAGCTTCCTAGGGGACTAGGGGGAAGGATTCAGTCCAGACGGGCTCCAGGTTGGAAATGAGCACAATAGGAGCAGATCTGCCCATTATGTTATAAAAATGGTTATGCAGTGAGGAATGCATTTCAAACCTTTACAAACTATTTTGTGAGGACAAACCAGGAAGCACATTCTACAGCTGAATGATTAAAATATTTACAGATCCACCAGTATCACTGCAATTGTGGTTGGCCTCAGTGACCAGAAGTCTCCTTTTTGTCTCTAAACTGTGATCTAGAGATAATGGTGTGTTGATTTCACAGTAATCAGCTTGCAAATAATTAGGTGCCCCCTTATTTCACTTTTATTGCTTGTAGCCTACTTTTAAACTGCTTCTTTGGTAATTAACACTTCTGTGGAGAAAAGCTATCAAAGGAAAGGTGAGGTGATACTGGAAATCATCAAGTCTGTCACTGTATAACATCTTAATTAGAGATAATTTGGCCCAACACCACCTGGAACTACTAATGCTATCCTCTGAGGCCACATCACAGAGTTGTCGTAGTGGCATAATTATAATCGGCTGATAATAACAAAATCTCCCAAAGTTGTGACTTCAACAAGATGAGTTATAGAAGGTCTTAGATTTTTTTCCCCCTCACATACTGAAATTAGTAAAAAAAAAAAAAAAGGCAGACCAGTGCTAGTATGGTGGTTCTTCAATGTCTTCAGGGACCCAGGCTCCATCCTAATCTCCTGGTATGGCCCTCATCTTCATGGTTTCCCAGCTGGCTGCTGGAGCTCCAGCCATCACATTCTCATTCTTCAACAAAAAGAGGCCCTAGGTCCTCAACTCAATTGGCAGGGAATGTGGAACCTGTCATTTGAATTAGCTTCTTAAAAGAACTTTTCTAGAATCCATCCCATATATCTCATGGAAAGAGTAGTTTAAGCTGGACTCATTGCTGCTGCTGCTGACTGTAGGGGTTCTGTTAGGAAGGGTATGGATAAGGCGAAGCTTCTGTAAGTCTCTGCCCAAGACACAGATGGTGCTGAGATGATCTCTACTCGTCCATTACTGGGGTTCCTAGGAACATAGGCTCCAAACCAGAGATCCTTGTTGTATTAACTCTGTGCATGGGCAGAAGCCACAACATCCGTTCATCCCTAGACATGGAAGACAGATCTAGATAACATTTCTCAAGCTTAGGTTGTCCTAGAAGCAAGGTTCCCTAGCAGATCGGTTTTAATTTACTGTTCCATCTGGTAGCTTAGATGTTAACCGAAGAAAGCCAGTTACCATGTAACCTATGGTCAGAAACGCCCCCCTCTAGTGGCTTCCAGTTTCTGAGGGACAGAGCCATAGACGTCATCAGAAGAGCCTCAGGAGTCCAGAGGAGGGGATCTGGGCCCCTCTCTCCACTGCATCAAAAGCAGCCCAGAGTACAGCCACCCACTCACTCCAGCCTTCATGCATCTATGGAGCATCCCCCTGCAACATCCTAGGCACAGTGGGAAACCTGATGAGGTTGCCATCACCCAGAGAGCTTGCAGCGCCCCCTGAGCCCATCAGAACACACAGCAGCCATCAAGGCAGCTGTCAAGCTAAACCTCATAGAGCAAGAGGAACTCAATGTCGGGGTAATTAACTTCAGGTTAATTCTGAGCAAAGGCAGCAGGAAATAAATGAGAAGGCACGGGGCTAAGGAGAAAGCCAGCTGCACCCAAGGATAGGGAGAAGGTCAAGTGGAAAAGGCAGAAAGAAGCGACAAAGACTTTCTCTCACCCGTTTGGGTTAGAATAAACCTCTATATAATAACCCTGTGCTGAGTGTTTACTAGGATACTGGGTGTCAAGGGCTGTGCTAAGTGCTTTATGCACATTAGCCCATTTAATCTTCACAACAATCTGAAAACAGTGTGCAAGAGAAGATTGTGCTCAAAAATGGAACATGAATAGCTAAAAAATTTGCCTGCAATGTGGGAGACACAGGTTTGGGAGGGTCCCCTGGAGAAGGAAATGGCAACCCACTCCAGTATTCTTGCTTGGGAAATCCCACGGGCAGAGGAGCCTAGAAGGCTACATTCCAGGGGTCGCAAAAGTTGGACATGGCTGAGCAATAAACCACCACCAATCAATAAGAGATCTGTTGGCTTCTAGAGCCCTTGTCTGTCCTTCTGGGTCTCCTGGAGGAAGCTAAAGAGCAGTCACTTCCAGCCTTCACATAATCTAGGTTGATGTTAACGTGAGTCCATGAGACAACCCTGTCCCAGCCAGGAGTCCCCTTCCAGCTTCCCACCAACTTCTCCACCAAATTAGGCTCAAAAAATGCAAACTAGTTTTAATGTTTGCCTTAGTAAAGATAGTTAGGAAGATACTTTATTGACTTGAATCAAAGTGGATGTTTTTAAAACGATAGAAAACTATATATATGTAAAGTGCCCTGTTCATAAACTACACTCTGAGTTTCAGCAGATCTGCAGCAAAAGAACTCAAGGAATACAACAAAATCAAGAGAGCACCTTCCCAGGTCGACCAGCCCACTGCCACAGGCCCAGCCTGCAGGAGCAACTCAGCTGAGAATCCTTTGCGGTCTGGGCAGGGGGAGGGGCAGGGAGCCCCTGGCAGTGCAGCCTGGGAGAGAGGCTGGCAGCCTCCAAGCCAGAGAAAGGCCCTACCCTCTGCTCTAGCTTTTGTGGAGAAATGTGTTGGGTGTTAGTTGTTTAGTCATGTCCGACTCTGAGACCCCATGGACTGTAGCCCACCAGACTGCTCTGTCCATGGAATTCTCCAGGCCAGAATACTGGAGTGGGTAGCCTTTCCCTTCTCCAGGAGATCTTCCCGACCCAGGGATCAAATCCAGGTCTCCCACCTTTCAGGCAGATTGTTTACCCAAATGAACGCTGACTCACAACCCTGCAAGTCTAAAATGGAAACTGTGGACATTCTGGAAGTTGCTAAAAGAAAACATTCTCTCTCTCTTCGTTCTTCACTACTCTTCAAGGGCAGAGGAGGGACCACCGACGTGCCGAGGAAAATCCAAGGTAAGCTCAGGGTGCTCGGCTGCCCAGGTAAACGCCAGAGTATCGAGCCTCCCTGCCAGGTGGGGGGATTGCCGAGCAGCTGTGTGCTCAGAGACCCCCATCCCCACCGCCATGAAGTCCTGGTTGTGTGAGTTCCATTCCCCCGGGGGGCTATGGAAGCCTGCTTTTCACTCTGGTTCAGGCTGTAGGTCCTAGATCCACTTCCCAAACAAGAATTGCTGACTGGTGTTCGAATACACACAACACCTGTGTCGCTCTCTGGTTCTGACTGTAGAGAGGAGTGTGTCTTTATCACACGGAGACCAAATGGAATCTCAAGATGTGGACCAGGCCCCTTTCCTGGGAAAAGATAAGAAGGAGGTTTGTCTTGGGTGCCAGGGAACAGGCACACCCTGAGAGCAGGAGCCCACCTTGCTAACCTGGGCAGCACCTGAGTCCCGGGAACACAGCTGCCCTGTAGGAGAATGTGCCAAAAGCTGAGGTTGAAGCTAGAATTCTCACCTCTCCCCCAAGAACACGGTGTAGGTAGGTCTGAGGTGACCTCCTTACCCCAGTCAGAGGTCAAAGGAAGGCTAGAGGGGCAGGAGTGGGCTGCAGACAAGGGAAGGACGTCCCCTGAGCCTAGTTGCCCACCCTCACCCCCTGAACACAGCCCTTCACCTGGATTGTCTCACTGGGAGATTGTGAGGAAAGGGTCACTTCGACTCCATTTTACAGACAAGGAAGCCCTGTCTAGGGAGGTTAAGAAACTCACCCCAAACAACCATGGCACAGGGCTGCCTCCAGAGCCACCTCCATAAAGGAACATCAGGCTCTGAGCCGTCAGGTGAGTGACTAGTGACTGCGCCTCTGCTGGGAGAAGGGAGGAGTGGACTGAACTCTCCCAGCAGCCGTGGCCCCCTCATCCATGGCAAGCCCTTCCTGTGTGTGACTGGGTGGCTGAGGCGAGCCACACCTGCCCTCTCTTCCCATCTCTCACTTTGTATCACTGTACCCCCTGCCCTGGAAGGGAGAGCAGGTTTTGACTCCCATCCCCAGTATCCCATGTCCCCACTAGCTCTAGAAAGCCCCCCTTTCGGTTTCTCCCCCAGGGCCTGCCTTGGGCTTCCAGTCACCTCTGTATCCACCTTAGTGGGGTGAATGCTTTCCAGCCCAACCACTCCCAGCCAGACCCACACCTGCATACCTGGAGTGAGCACGCAGCCAGCTCTGACCTCCCTTACTGCATGCAGCAAGCAAGTGGATTTGGGGATACTAAGCAGCCCTCAGCACTTGGGAGACCACTTCATCACTTGATCCTCCTGCTGAGTAAAGGAGCTCCCTATGTTCCTTAGACGATTAGCTCCACAAGTTGTCCCGAAGAAGAGTCCTATGCTCTGGAAAGTGGAGCATAGCGTCTCTCTCGCGGAGATTCACAGTACTCATTTTGAGGTCTCTGAGTAAATTGGAGTAAATATTGGATTCGGAAGTCCAGTATTTTTCAGGTTTATTTGACCCAAGAACATTTTGTTTTGGAGAGCTGCACCCTTTTTAGAAACAAGGCTCAGTGGAGTGACCCCTCACGCAATATGAGACTACAGTAAGTCCCCCACATACGAGCAAGCCCCAGTCCAAGGACAAATGTGTAAGTGCAACAAAGTTGAACCCCAGGACACTGCCGTGAAAGTGCTAAGTCCTAACTATTGGACCACCAGGGAATTCCCGCAAATCTCTTTAAGATCTAACTTTGTCTTAAATTAACTCTTATTGGAGGAGAGTTGATTCACAGTGTACAGCAAAATGAATCAGGTATGCATACACACATATCTACTCTTCTTTAGATTCTTTTCCTGTATAGGTCATTACAGAGTACTGAGCAGAGTTCCCTGTGCTATACAGCAGGTTCTTATTAGTTACCTATTTTATATATACGTGTGTGTATATATATATATATTGACTTGTGTGTATATGTCAATCCTGATCTTCCAATTTATCCCTCCCCCCTTTCCCCTTGGTAACCACAAGTTTGTTTTCTACATGTGTGACTTTTTGTTTTGTAAATTCATTTGTACCATTTTTTTTAGATTCCACATATAAGCAATATCATATGGTACTTGTCTTTCTCTGTCTGACTTACTTCTCTATGACAATCTCTAAGTCCATTCATGTTGCTGCAAATGGCATTATTGAATTATTTTTCATAGCTGAGTAATACAGCCTTGCATGTTTGTATCACTTCTTTATCCATTCATCCATTGATAGACATTTAGGTTGTTTCCGTGTCCTGGCTATTGTAAATAGTGCTGCAGTGAGCATTGGGATACATGTACCTTTAATGTCTCCCTTAATTGAAGACAGCTATATTTTACCTGCTTCTATATTCAGTCTGTTCTGACATCACACATCATGCGGTCTCCATAACATGCCGCTGAACACTGATGAGAAAATAAGGATGAAAAAGAGAAAATGACATATTAGTACTATGCAAGTAATAATTTTGATCTTGGGGACCCTCTGAAAGGATCTCTAGGTCCCCAAGATCCCTGGACCACTCTTGGAGAACTGCTGCTTCACATGACCAGCCCCGTTCCTTCTTACTCTGCACATAACCTGGGCAGCGTGGGAGGATGGATGCAGCTTTCTGCTCCTGAAAGGAGCACATCCATCACTGAGGCACCCACCTCTCAGGGGCCCTGGTGCTCTGGGCTGGCTGATGCTCCTTCCTCTCCCCTGCCCACAATTTTTCACCGGGAGCCCAGTAGAGGAAGAGTCATTTTGCATATTCGTGATGCAGAGGTTTTTAAAGAGCTTTGATGTATAGAATTTTATTAAAACCAGAAAGTCCCCAAGGTAGCTGTTGTCCAAACACAGATATTGCCTTCATTTGTAAGCCATACTATTCCTGCAAGAATGGAGTTAAGCTTTATCTGTAATCCATGCCCTATTCTGCTGCAGTGTTTGAGTTGATCCATGATATAAGCGAGCCAAGAAGAGCTATCTTTTATTCTTCTTCACATGGCAGGAGGATGAAACATGTTTCATCTTGGCCCTGGGAGATTTGAAGCCCAGACACAAAAGAGAGCAGAAGGAAACAAAGAGACCAGCTTCGGCAGATCTGAAGGTGAAGACCACATGCTGGGCCCAGGCGGAGCCCCTCCCTTGGGCCAGCCCCTGAAGACTGAGTGAGAGATGGGTCCTGATGAATAGCACCCCTGAGCATTGTTGAGTCAACATTGTTCTTTTGAGTCCCCAGGTGAACCGTCAGACACAGCTAATAACTTTTCAGCCTCGGGCCAAAAGGAAAGGAAATGAAACCCTGAGGATGCCTGGAACCTCGGCAATAGCTCCACTCCTGTTCCCTCTGCATGAAGCTGTGTTTAGGAGGCTCAGGATGGAAGTTCTGATTTTCAAGGTGGATGGATAGAACATAGTCCCAGCCCACCCACTCACTGACCGGGTGACCTCTAGCAAAGCGCAAGTCTCAGTTTTTACCATCTGTAAAATGAGTTATTGCAGAATTTGCTGAGATAGTGCATGTAAGCACTTAGCACAGTATCTGGCCTACAAAAAGTGCTCAGTAAATGCTAGCCATTGTTCTATACTCTAGCTCACCTCCTAACATGATTCAGTCCGGTTCATTTCAGTTGCTCAGTCGTGACTGACTCTGCAAACCCATGGACTGCAGCACACCACGCCTCCCTGTCCATCACCAACTCCCAGAGTTTACTCAAATTCATGTCTGTTGAGTCAGTGATGCCATCCAACCATCTCATCCTCTGTTGTCCCCTTCTCCTCCTGCCTTCAGTCTTTCCCAGAATCAGGGTCTTTTCTAATGAAGTCAATTCTTCGCATCAGGTGGCCAAAGTATTGGAGTTTCAGCTTCAGCGTCAGTCCTTCCTATGAATATTCAGGACTGATCTCCTTTAGGATGGACTGGTTGGATCTCCTTGCAGTCCAAGGGACTCTCAAGAGTCTTCTCCAACACCACAGTTCAAAAGCATCAGTTCTTCAGCCCTCAGCTTTCTTTAGAGGGACAAAAATAAAGGCCCACCCTTAACATTTGCAGAGCACAGGGAAACACATGCCATATAGATATATAAATATATACAGAGAGAGATTTAAAAGATATAAACCTGTTAATACTGTTATATAAAATGTTTCATATATTTCCCTCAAGTATCCCTTCATAAGCATACCTAAAGATATGGTTTTCATATGACTAAAAGTTTGTAAGATATCAAATATGACTGAATTGAATTATTATTGTAGTTATCTGGGGGCAGTATTATTTGGATGAATAAAAATACTAGCATAATTCATTCTTATAAGTATTTCACACACAACATTTTCTTGCCTTCACCTTTGGCAAAGGTCTTTCCTCAGTGGGTTTTCCTCATTTACCATATGTATTAGCTTCCTAGGGCTGCCATTAACAGAATAACCACAAACTGGCTGGTTTAAAACAACAGAGATGATTCTCTCTGTTAGAGAGGCTAGAAGTCTGAAATCAAGGTGTTGACAGGGCCATCCCCTCTCCAAAGGCTCTAGGGGATGATCTTTTCATGTCTCTTCCAGTGTTTCTCGTCTTGTGGCAGCAAAACTCAATCTCTCTCTGCATCTCCACATCGCCTTCTTCCTGGCGTGTCTCTTTATGTTTTATCCTCTTCTCGTAACAACTACAGTCATTGGATGTAGGCAAACCCTAAATCCAGGATGATTTTATCTCCAGATCTTAACTAATTACATCTGCAAAAACTCTTTACAAAGAAGAGCACATTCTGAGATGAGAATTTGAGGGCGGGGAGGCGGGATACTATTCAAACCAGTATATCTTAGAAAGGAATGACTTTTTAGCTGAAAATAGTGGCAGTTGATGTTGTATCTACCCCCCTGCCAAATTTCAAATTTGAGGCTTTATTTCAGTCACCTCTTCTTCTGTTTCCCTCCCTTGAGAAGTTTTTTTTTTTTAATTAATATTTATTGAAGTTCAGTTGACTTACAATGTTGTGTTAGTTCCTGCTACATAGCAAAGTGCGTCAGTTATATATATATATCCATTAATTGTATTTTTTTATTTAGCTGTCCAGGGCTTAACTGTGGCATGCAGGAGCTTCAGTTGTGGCATGCACAGTCTTCAGTTGCAGCCTACAACCTCCTATTCATGGCATGTGAGACCTAGTTCCTTGACCAGGGGTCAAACCTAGGCCCCCTGCATTGGGAGTGGAGTCTTAGCCACTGGACCACCAGATAAGTCCCTATCCAGTGTTTTTTAGATTCTGTTTCCACGTAGGTCATTACAAAGTATTGAGTAAAATTCGTTGAGCTAAAAAATAGGTTCTTATTCTTTATTTATTTTATACATAGTACTGGATGTAGGCAGTTGACGTTTTAGAAAACACAAAGCCATGGGTACCCATCCTTACCTCCTAAATATTCAAGCTGCAGAGAAGTGAAAATAAAGTAGGGTAATCTGGCAATACCCAGCCATCTACCATCAGTTTTAGACACTAAAAAGGTAGGTCCATCCTCTCTGTGTGTTCCTCCTGCTCCAAGCTTTGCTTTTTTTCCCCTTACAGAAAAATGAACAGAAAATAGCACAGAAAATTGAACTCCACAGGAAGTGTATGGATTCTATGACTTTGGTGGCAATTTTAAAGCATGGCCACAAATGCTTTGGCATTCCTCCCATTGAAAGATCCCTGTCTTAGTCTATTCGGGCTGCTATAAACAAAAGAAATATATTTCCTACAGTTCTAGTAGAGAAGTACAGGATCAAGGCACCAGCAGATTCAGCGAATGTTGAGCACCCACTTGCTGGTTCATGGATGGCCATCTTTTTGCTGAGTCCTCACATGGCAGAAGAGGCAAGGGAGTTCTCTGGGGTATCTTTTACGTAATGAGCTCTGCCCTCATAATGTAATCACCTCCCAAAGACCCCATCTCCACATGTGGTAGCCACACGTTCCAGGAAACAAACTCACTCAGAAGGACAATGCAGAGAGTGGAGTGCAGTTTATTACACTGGAGGGCCCAAGGCAGAGTCTCCTCTTAACCAAGGACCCCGGCCAGTTCTTGTGAAAACTTTATATACCCTAAGCAAACGTGCCCAAACCCACCTCCCCAAATTCCTTGAAACTAGTCTGAACAAAGGAAAAAGAAAGATACAATCAAAGTTAACCCAGGATCATATGCCTTAAGCCTAGGTAGTTAACAGTGGACAGTTATCAATAGCCTTGTGTGGTATAATAGAATGTATGATTCTATTCGGTTACACCGATAATTAGGGTATTCTTTTAGGTGATGGAGAGCCCTAGGGCTCTTCCCTCCAGGGCCTGGTTTTCCAATTGGTAAGTTTACATAGATACTGGGCATATAGCTCAAAGTCCACAGTCCGGCCCAAGATGGAGTCCTGCTTTCGAGATAGAGCCTGTTCTGTTTCCTCCTTCACACACTCCAGTATATTGGGGATTAGGTTTCAGCATATGAATCCAGGGGGACACAAACATTTAATCTGTAGTACTCCCCTTGCCTTAAATCTAGGTGAGCTTGTGTCAGCTTTGTCCAACAGTAGGCTGAAAAGTTAAACAGCACGGCTAGCTGAGCCAGTCCAATCTGGATCTACATCCCTTGCTCCCAGACTCTACACTATCTTCCTTAGAGCACAGCTTATCTGGAAGTAGTTAGCTACAATTTTTTTCAGGCCAATTAAATTTTCTGGAAATTTGTGCTCATGAAAAAACTAAATTAGAGCCCTGTTGAAAAGGGTAACAGCATGTCAGGAAGGATTACTTGAACCAAAACCTCCCTGGGGGTGTTTTGCCCCAAGATGGCCCAACCAGCGTTCATTTGACTCCTTTGTGTGGATTTTTTCTTTTAAGCTCACAGCAAATATCTTGACAATGAGAGACCTGGCAAGGGGTGGTCTTCTGTTTTCCAAGTATAAGCCCTGGAATTTTCTGCTCATATCCTCTAAAGACAGTTTGTCCAAAATGAAAATAAAGGTAACTTATTTAGCATGTAACTTGTAGAGACCTGAAGAAACAACTTTATGTTCATTTATTTTAAACAACTCTTAGACTTTCAGGTTTTGGTCTAGCATGTAAGGAGTTTTAAAGTCATCACTCCATCCTAACCAGTCAAATGCTGAAAATCAACAGCTTTTCCTAGATGCACCAGAGAACTGAGGTCACAGAGAAAAGCAACTGCCCCAAGAGGTGGAGAAACAAAGAGGCAGATACAGAGAATCACAGTTTCCCAAAGCAGAAACCTCTGTGGGAACAAGTGCTGGGGTAGGGAAACCTAAACTGTAATTAACAAATTGGTGGACGTTCAATCATTCATCTGTCTCAGGAGAGTTGAAAACTCCATGGGGCCCTCAGTCTCAGGTGGGAAGGAGGGCACAACTCCAGAGCCCTACCAGGCTCTCACAGGAAAGATGGGAGAGAAATCTCCCAGGAGGGGGAAGATAATCATTCCAAAATAACAATAGAGCATTCTGTTCTTAACAAGACCTGCCCTCTAGAGAAACTCTTACCAGAATCTTACCGATTGAGGTTTTAACAGAGCCTAACAGAGCCTGGGGGCAGGGCAGCACTCATCTCCACCCCCCTCAACTTCCTGCCCTGTCTAAGGGGCAGGGGCGAGGAGCACAAGCTCAGTAAGTCTGAAATCTAGTCATAGCCTTATAGAATACCTCCTCTCCCCACTAAAACACTTAAGGCCATGCACCTCAGTTCTTTTTACCTAGTACATCTGGCTTTCAACAAAAATTCACAGGATATACTGCGAGGCAAGTTTAAAGAGACAGCAAGTATTAAAACCAGAGTCAGATATGGAAGGAATGTTGTTTATATAAAGTGTAGAGAGAGAGGAGTTACGGTCTCCAACTATAATCGTGGGTTTGTCTGTTTCTCCTTTCTATTCTATTTCATTTTACTTTATGGATTTTGCAAGTCTTGTTTGGTGGATACACCTTGAGTATTGCTAAATTGTTTTCTTGGTGAATTGACTCTTTCTCATGACAGAATGTCTCTTTCTGTCTCTGATATTTTCCTCTGACATCTACTTTATCTAATACTAACATAGCCACTCCTGCTTTCACTTTGATTGATGTTTGCATGATATATCCTTTCCTATCCTTTTACTTTTTTTTAACTGTTTTTAAATGTATACTTAAGTGGCGTTAAGACTATTTGCATCATTGTACAATCATTACCACTACCCATATCCAGACCTTTTTCATATTCCAAAATTGAAACTCCATACCCATTAAACCATAGCTCCCCGGTTTTCTCTCCCCATCAGCCCCTGGAAACCACCATTCTACTTTCTGCCTCTATGAATTTGACTATTATAAGTACCTCATCTCAGTAGATTCATACTGTACACTCTTTTTTTATGACTGGCTTGTTTCATTTAACATAATGTCTTCACAGTTTACTTCCCTGGTGGCTCAGACAGTAAAGCGTCTGCCTACAATGCCTACAATGTGGGAGACCTGGATTCAATCCCTGGGTCGGGAAGATCTCCTAGAGAAGGAAATGGCAACCTACTCCAGTATTCTTGCCTGGAAAACCCCATGGACGGTGGAACCTGGTAGGCTACAGTCCATGGGGTCACAAAGGGTCAGATACGACTGAGCGACTTCACTTTAGCAAGTGACAGAATTTCCTTATTTTTAAGGCTAAATAATATTACATTGTCTGGGTATACCACATTTTGTTTATCCGTTCATCCACTGATGAACACTTGGGTTGTCTCTACATTTTCACTATTGTGAATTACGCTACTATAAACATGGATGTACAAAATATCTGTTCAAATCTCCACTTCTGTTTCCTTTAGGTAAATACCCAGAAGTGGATCATATAGTCATTCTATGTTAAATTTTTTGAGGAACCACCATACTTTTTTCCATGTGGCTGCACTATTTTACATTCCTATCAGCAATGCACAAGAGTTCTGATTTTTCTATATCCTCACCAAGGCTTATTATTTTCTGTTTTATTTTTTAAAATAATAGCTCCAATATTCTTGCCTGGAAATGGTGACCCACTCCAATATTCTTGCCTGGAAAATCCCACGGACTGAGGAACCTGGTGGGCTACAGTCCATGGGGTCGTAAAGAGTCAGACATGACTGAGCACACACACCATATACCATACTAATGTATGTGGAGTGGTTTTATCCTTTTACATTTGACTTGCCTGTATCATTATACTTGAAGTGAGTTTCTTATAGACAGTAAATAGGTTGGTCATGTTTTTTTATTCACTTTGCCAACTCTTCTATTTGGCATTTTTAGGTCATTTGCAGAAAAAGTAATTATACTAATGTTAAGGGCTTCCCTCCTAGCTAAGTTGGTGAAGAATCTGCCTGCAGTGCAGGAGACCTGAGTTCTATCCCTGGGTTGGGAAGATCTCCTGAGAAGGAAATGGCAACCCACTCCAGTATTCTTGCCTGGAGAATCCCCATGGACAGAGGTACCTGGTGGGCTACAGTCCATGGGGTCGCAAAGAGTCGGACGCAACTGAGCGACTAAGCACACACACACTAATGTTAAGGCTTAAGCTTGCCGTTTAATTTTTGTTTTATATTTGTTCTCTCTGTCTTTAATTTCTCTTTTTCCTGCCTCCCATTGCATTACTTGAATTCCATTTGGATTTATCTATTTATCTTTTCTTCAGTGTATCTCTTTGTCTAGCTTTTTGGCAATCACTCTAGGCGTTATACTATGTATACATAATTTAGTGCCAGTTATTGGTACCATTTTGCCAGTTTGAGTGAAATACAGAAAACTTACCTCCCTTTATATCTCTTCACCCTCCTCTCTATATAACTGCCTTAAATATTTTTCTGTATGCATTTAGAACCACATTAGTCAGTGCTGTAATTTGTACTCCAACCATCAAACACAATTTAGAAAGTTTAAGAGAAGTATACTGTAATTATCCATGTTTTTACTTACCATGTTCTTTCTTCCTTTCTGATATTTTAAGGTTCCTTCTTTCTTCATTTCCTTTAGCTATTTTTACAAGATAGGCTCACTTATAACAAGTTCTGTTAGTTTTTGTTCATCTCAGAATATCTTGACTTTTCTTCATTTCTGAAGAATATTATCGCTGCCTTTAGGAAACTGACCAATCTTTTCTTTTAGCACTGTAAAATTAATATGGTGATTTCTTCTGTCTCCATGGTTTCTGCTGAGGATATCTACTGTAATTCAAATTAGTTTTCCCCGTAAGTATGGTGTTGTTTTTTTACTGGTTGCTTTCAAGATTTGTTTCATGTCTTTAGTTTTTAGAAATTTAATTATTATGCATCTTGATGTAGATTTGAGTTTATTCTATCTGGATCTTACTCAGCTTTTAGAATCTATAGAGTTACATCTCTTTCTAAATATTGGAAGTTATCGGTAATTATTTCTTTGAATACTTTTTCATTCCTTCCCTCTTTCTCTTTCTGGACGTCCAATGATACAAATGTTAGATCTTTTGTTGTAGTCCCACAGGTACCTGTAGCTCTCTGTTTCAGTCTATCTTCTCTCTGTTACTCAGATTGGGTAATCTCTATTGTTAAGTTCTTCTAATTCACTGATTATTTCCTTTGTCCCCTCTCTTCTGCTATTGACACCATCCACTAAGGTGTTTTATTTTGGTTATTGTGTTTTCCAGTTCTCAAATTCCATTCGGTTCTTCTTTATGTGGTCTATAGTGTTGCTGCTGTTTTCCTGTTTCTTTGCTGAGGATTTCTACTTTTTCATTTGTTTCAAGTATGTTCATAGTGGCTTGTTGAAGAATTTTTACCATGACTACAGTAAAATCACATTAATTACATTTCTGTCGTTTAGGTGTTGGCATCTACCGTCTTTGCATTCTATTTGAGATGTTCTTGGTTTTTGCTATGATGAATGACTTCCAATTGAAATGTGGACATGTTCACTTTATTTTCTGTTTTAGCTGCCTTTCTTTGACGTAGCTCAAGCAAGGGAAGGGAAGTTATGCCATCTCGTTATTGCCATGTGGGGGTAGAATTCCAAGTTCCTCGCTCAGCTTCCACTGACACACAGGGATGAGAGAACTCCTTGTTACTGCTGGGCGGGAACTCTGGGTCCCAGTGGGGTCGCCAGTGACACCACTGTGGAGATGTCCTTGTTACCACTGGGCAATGCTGAACGTCCTGACTCCGTTCGGTCTCCTGGGATACCACACAGGCAGGGATCTGGGAGGGGAAGGTAAGCCATTGTTCTTGGGTCGGGGTGGAAGTTCGGGCCTCCTGTGTGGTTTCCACTGACACTGTAAGGCAGGGAGTGCGTCTCTGTCAGCCAGCAGGGATACAAGGGCAGGCTCCCTGTGGGCCTGTGCTGGGAAAGGGGGGGCAGGGGCCACAGTATCTCCTGTAGTGTCTGGCTCAAATGAAGTTGTTATTCCCTAAAAGTTTTCTCTCTGGTTAGAAGGCCTCTTTCCTGGTCCTTTGATGAGAGAAAACAGGGTTTTATGGGAAATTTATTTTTGTCTGTGCTTATTGCCATTTCCAGATTCTTTTTTAAAAATTATTTTTTAATTGAAATATAGATGATACATAATATCATAAGTTATAAGTGTGTAATATAGTGATTCACAATTGTTAAAGCTTGTACTTCATTTGTAGTCATTATAAAATGTCGGCTAGATTCCTCACATTGTGCAGTATTTCCTTATAGCTTATTTCATATGTAGTAGTTAGTACCTCTAAATCCCCTACGTATGTCCTCCCTTCCCTCTCCCCACAGGCTAACCACTGGTTTGTCCTCTCTATCTGTGAATCTGCTTCTTTTTTGTCATATTCATTAGTTTATTGTATTTTTTAGGTTCACATATAAGTGATATGATACAGTATTTGTCTTTCTCTGACTCATTTCATTTCGCGTAATACTTACTCTCCGAGTCCATCCGTGTTGTTGCAAATGGCAAAATTTTATTCTTTTTTGGGTTTAAATAGTATTACATTATATGTTTATACCACATCTTCTTTATCCATTCATCTGTTGATGGACACTTAAATTGCTTCCATATCTTGGCAATTGTAAATAATGAACATTGGAGATGAATGTATCTTTTCAAACTAGTGCTTCTGTTTTATTATAGAGTGGAACTGCTGATCATATGGTAGTTCAATTTTTAGTTTTTTGAGAAATCTCCATACTGTTTTCCATAGTGGCTGTACCAATTTACATTCCCACCAACAGTGTACAAGGGTTCCTTTTTCTCCATTTCCAGCTTCTTTAGCTTCACATCGTGATAGATGAGGCAAAAAAAAAAAAAATCACTCTGTCAACTTTCCTGGTCAGGCTATTGCCTTCTCGTCTCCACATTTCAAAATCTGTTTGTTTCATATGTCATGTCCATTTGTGGTTTCCAGTGGTGATTAGCAGGAAGAATTGGGAAAATTATGTCTACTCTACCTTCCCAGAAACAAAAGCCTGAGAGAATGGTGTTTAGCAGATTTCTTTCTTTTTTTTGTGACTCTGATATCTAGAACAGCATAATCTTGTTTAGTCTAAAAATCAATAAAAACTATAGATATTTTATATAGCCAAAAGCATAAGAATGAACATTGGCACTTACCACTCTGTTTGAGAGTTGTGCCATGAGAAAAGTATTTCTCTGAAATCAGGAATATCTAGGAAAGTCTGCATGTTATGTCCCTCCCTTTGAGATTCTTAATGCAATTAGCATCTTAAAGGCTCTGAGAAGATCTCTAGTAAAGAAGTGCTTAATTTTTTCATCCAGTGTTCAACAAATAAACGTGAACATGAAATACGTTTTCCCAGAATATCTGATCATATCCAGTAATAGTGTCCACTTTGGAAATATTGAGCCACACACATAAGCCAGGAAATCATCTCAGGACCCAGGCTCTACGAGGGAAAGCACTGGCATCTCAGTATGTGAGTTGTCCTCCCAGGTCTCCGGAAGGCTGGACACTCTGTCTTGATGGAACAAGCACAGTGCAGGGCTGGAGGGAACATAGAAATCTTTTGCATTTTCCAACTCTTGTAACCTGTGCTTTTACTCTCTTTTAGTTAGTGATTTGTTATCTGTACATTACCTCTACAAGGTACGAGGGGAAAGTAGTATTATTTTCATTTTGCAAATGATGAATAGAAGCTCCAAAAAATGTGTGTTCCTAGAAGATCCAGAAGTGGATCTGTAGCCTTTGAGCTGCAGAGGCTGCTAGTAATTGTTGAGTCCCTGCAGTTCCTGACTGGGGCCCTGTCCTGCCAGATGTGGGTACAGTGCAGCCTCCTGGGCCTGCCCACCAGAATCCTGTGTCCTGAATCCTAGCTGCATCTCCTCGGGCCTCCCCAGCAGAAGCACCCCCATTGGGCTTCTAGAACATCCCTCCCTGCTCCACTCAGGGCTCTGCCAGGATGGCCTTCCTGCTTTCCAGAAACCTTTGTTCTATGGAAAACAAGTGCTGTTTTCCAGAACCAAACCTCTGGAGAGGTGAGGGGAAGCTAGAATGTTAAATACAGGATGAGGATCAAAATTGCTCCCTGACCCTCACTTCCTCTTCAGCCACCATAGCCCACTGTGCGACTCAACAGAGGAAGTGGCCGGGACTTCAGAAAGCAGATTTACTGAGAAGAGATGTTACCAATAAACATAACATCCAAGTGGCATGCCTCCTGCTCCCAGAACCACACAATAGTGACTTGTCTGCCACATTGCCTTCAGGGACTCAGGAGGAGGAAATGGCCACTCTCTTGTTTTAAGGAGGTTCTGCGTGAGGACAAAACACTGGAATATAATGAGACATTGGACGATGCTATAAAAACTAAACATTTGGCCCAGCAAAGAGCCCCTGTCTGAAGACCTTGATGTTTATCTTCCTTTCTGGTGATGCCATAGCCCCCTTTCCTCAAAATGGTCAGAGAGGAGGGCACTTCTTTAGTGGGGAAGAGATGAGAGAAAACAAGGGATTTTTGTAGTTGACATTGCTTGGCTGACTGGCCTCGCCAGATAATGAAATTTAGTGTTGCCTGCAGTTAGTTCTTTCTTCTTGCTACTAAGAACATTAACTGAGGCATTAAATTCTTAAAGACTTTCCCCCCTGGCCAGGCCTAGCCGCTGCAATGGTTACAGGAGTCTTGTAAGTCACTCATGACTGCGGTTAAAATCTAGCTATAATCTGTAAGGGGAAAATAGTCTCAGACATTCACTTGTTAGCCTGAATTAGTTTCTCCAGCCTGATCAGATAGGTTCAAGGAATCAGACATGGACACAAGACAGATTTGATTGGGAGGAAGGTCAGAAAAACATGGAGTGTGTTTCCTTGGAGGCTCAGGGGTAAAAAAAAAAAAAGAAGAAGAAAGAAAATAAAAAAATCCACTTCCCAGTGCAGGAGACACAGGTTCGATCCTTGATCCAGGAAGATCCCACATGGCACAGAACAACCAGGCCCATGCACCGCAACTGTTGAGCCTGTGCTGTAGAGCCTGTGTGTCACAACTACTGAAACCCACGTACCCTAGAGCCTGTGCCCTGCAATAAGAGAAGCCGCAGCAATGAGGAGCCCATGCACCACCACCAGAGTGTAACCCCTGCTCCCCGAAACTAGAGAAAAGCCCTCACGGCAGGGAAGACCCAGCACAGCCAAAGTTAAGTAATTAAGAAAGAAAACATGGAGCAATCCAATTATGGGCCCAGGAGGGACCCCAGAAAAGGACTGTAATCAGCCTGGTACCAGCATAAGAGCCCTCTGCGCTTGAGGCAGACCTAGTGATGGTGAGAGGAAGGGAGGGATATGCTTTGTCTGGTTATCTTCCATTGAAACAGATTTGACATGTAGCGTTGTGTGCATGTATGGTGCACAGCACGTTGATTGGTACACTTACACATCATGATATATATGATCATGGTTGGTTGCCATGGTAGCTATCACATCACGTAATTATCATGTCTTTATTATGATGGGAATAATTAAAATCTAGAGCAAGTTTGATGATTATAATACAATAGTTTTTGTTGTCTACATTCACTCTACGGCACATTGTATCTCCAGGACTTAACCTACTAGTTGCAAGTTTGCACACTGAAACAGCATCTCTGTTTCCCTACCTGCCAACCTTGGTAACCACCATTTTACTTGCTGTTTTTGCCAGTTTGGCCTTTTAGATTCCACATATAAGTAATATCGTAGAGTATTTGTCTTTCTCTGTCTGAAGAACACCTGTTAGAATGGCTCTCATCAGAAAGATGAGATAGTGACTGTTGTCAAAAATGTAGAGAAAAGGGAACATTTGCACTCTGTTGATAGTAATGTATACTGGGGCAACCACAATGGAAAACAGAGTGGAGATTCCTCAGAAAGTTAAAAATAGAACTACCAGGTGATCCAGCAAGGCCACTTCTGGTTATATATCTGAAGGAAATGAAAACAGGATATCAAAGAGGTAACTGCACTCCCATAATTTTTGCAGCATTATTCACAATAGCCAAGATAGGAAACAACCTAAAGATTCATCGGTGAATAAATGGATAAAGAAGATGTGGGATATGCATTCACTGGAATATTACTTAGTCACGAGAAAGAAGGAAATCCTGTCCCTGACCACACTTGAATGGACCTTAGGATGTTATCCTAAGTGAAGAATGTAGAAAGTCAGGTGAAGGAGCAGGCAACTCACCCTCGAGTGGAGTGCAAATACTGTCCTGAGGGAGAAGCTGAGAGGAAGCGACAAGGACAGTCGGGACAGAGGGTTCTTCTCCAGATTCTGTCGCCACCACCTCGCTGAGCGGCCTGGGACAATTGCTTAACCTTCAGGACAGTTTCCTCCTCGGGCTAGATCATCTCTAAGGTCACTTTAAGCACTAACATTTCACAATTAAAAAAAAAAAAGATAGGACCCTTTTTCTTTTCTTTCCCTAGATGTGCGTTTTTATTACATATTCACCTCAACCAAATTTTATAATGGAAAAAGTGCAGGACCCCACCCACATCCCCAGCCCCACTTCCCCCAGCTGTTTCCCCCCGGAATTTCATTTCTGTACAATGAAAGCAGAGAGTTTAAAACGGTGGGCTTCAGAACCACATGCTGCTGCCTCTGCTGCTGCTAAGTCGCTTCAGTCGTGTCTGACTCTTCGCGACCCCCTGGACTGCAGCCCACCAGGCTCCTCCTTCCATGGGATTTTCCAGCCAAGAGTACTGGAGTGGGGTGCCACTTCCTTCTCCATCAGAACCACATGGCTTTGCTCAAATCCATTCCCTGCTTCTTGCCAGCTCTGGGAACTCAAACATAGGTGTCCTCTCCTGTTCTTGTCCTAATCTGTAAAATTCAGAAACGGGAGTGTGTATGTTACTATGAATTGACACATATAAACACAACGATGCCTGATACCTAGTGTTCCATACCTGTTAGCTGCTTTCCCCACAGCAGACCTCTGCCTATAGGAAGGAAACAATAGACAGAATGGACCTGGGTGCTCCCTGCAAGGAGCTCACAGTCTAAAGTATGCCCAGGCAGCAGTCAGGACCTGTTCTGTGTCTGTGGACATTTTAGAAACAAGGGAATTCTGGATAGAGCAGTAAGTAAGTAAGGAGCTGCCAGGACAGGCACATCCCATACCATAACATTACAGCAGCAATCCCTTCAGGCAAGCGAATCCTCAAAAGAAAGCTGGACAATCTATTTAAAAATATGAAAATGACATTGCCAAGAAAGCAGCAGAAGGAAAAACTGAATTTCCTATTAATAGTGATATGTTTTTCAGAAACTCCATTCCAGGCAGAAATTCCCAATTGGGCATCATCTGGCATTGAATACTCTACCCCAGAGAAAAGCAGAAATGCTTCTTAATACAGAGAACAACAAAACCCCTCCTGTCCCCATTTACCCCTTCTTCCCCTGGGTCCTGCCTTCTTCAGCCTCCACCCAAAATTGAGTTGAAGATGTTTATTACCTGCTCCCCAGCAGGGCCCCAGCCCGCATGCACGTTATCCAGCTTCTCTGGTTCATTATCACCACCACTCACCCCTGGACTGATTCAGTGGCCTGTGACCTCAGTTTCCCAGTATGTGCCATCAGCCAGGATCCACTGAGGCTTTCCCCCCAAGCGCTGAGTGTCAGCTACCCCTTCCTCTGAATCTTTAAGATGTATACAGGTTACAGGGGGACATCAAGAGCTGGCAGGAAAAGCATGGGCTTTGGAGTCAGGACTTAATTTCCATAGGTCTCAGTATTCTATTCTCTAAAATGGACTAATAATAGCGTCAACCTCATAGGCTTGCAGTAAAGACTAAGTGAGATGAGAATGTCGATAAAATGCTTAGCATTATGCCTGGCATATAGATGATGTTCAATAAAATTAATCTACTTGTCACTTCCTATTACAATTATATAATATGTTTGTCAGCCTGTCTGCCTCACTAGACTGTGAGCTCCTCAAGGGTGACAGCAACGTCTTAGCTATGCCATCTCTGTATCTCTCTCTCTGGCTCCAGACTCTAGAACAGTGGTAGTATATAATAGGCACCCAGGGTATTTGTTCTATTTCCATAATAATGCTACATAGTGAATGAAAATTAAAACAGTCATTATTTAGCTCATAATTCAGCAGTTAGTCTGTTTAAGCCAGGCTTAGCTGTGTGGCTCTTCTGCTTTGGGCTGGGCTCAGCTGCAGGTCACGTAGGCTTCGATCTGAGGATGGGCAGGGTTGGGGAGAGTCGGGAGGGTGGTGGCCATGTTTCTCATCGGGTAGTAGCTGAGTCTGGGCCTCTTCGCATGGCATCTGGCAGGGTTCTCAAGAGTGGAAGAGTGAAAAGACTCTTGAGGATCTGACTGAAAACTTCCATTGTCACTTCCACCGCATTCTGTTGGCCAGGGCAAGTCACTAGGTCAGCTTAGGCGCAAAGGATAGCAAAATAGATCCCATTATTCCATCCCTTAATGAGAAGAGTGGCAAAGTCACATTTTAAAGGGCATGGATTCAGAAAAGAGTGGAGACTTACCACTATTTTTGCAATTTGCCACACCCAGTTTTTCAAATGAATGAGGTTAGTTAGGGAGAGAAGAATGAACCAAAAAGGCAATAAGAAGAAAGGTCCAATTTAAGTCATGGGCAAGGACACTTAAATTCTAGGTTGTTCAATACAAGCAAGATGAAAATTGACCTCTCAAGCCATTAAGTAGTTGAGCACTCTCTAAGGTACAGTAAGGAGAATATGTGCCAGTTGGGGGATAAATCAAGATACTCCTCTCCCAGTGTCTTGGAAAGGCAGATGAACCTGGATTTATCGAGGACACTCAGTCTCCTGACAGCAGTATAATTACAGACTCCAGCATCATTAATCAGCAACCGCTGACCATCCAGGGAGTCTATAAACCTCTAACTTTCTCTGTTCCAAAATTGATTTGACTTAAAAACAATTATTTAAATTTAAAATACTTACACACTTAGCTTAGAAGAAGGGAAATATTGAGAAGTTTGTGTTTTTTTTTATTAATCTCCATCTCTAGAACATCCTTTATTAGACTTTCTATAATTTAACAAACCTTCTGTTACTCACACATACACAAATTCTATCATAGAGACTCTCACCAACACGAAGTAAAATGGATTAGGAAAGTCCCCATTGCACCTACCACAGGAAGTCTGTCATCTCCCAATGCATGTGAATTTCCAAGGGCAGGGGCTCACATGCATCTTGTCGTTCCTTGCTACTAGCTATTTCCTCACTGTCACCAAAATTCATGTAGTGCCTGCCTCTCTCCTTCCTTAAGATGTCCTGGAATGTGCTAAACACTTGTCTTCCTCTCCTGAAAAGTTTTTTGTATACAGCTTCATGTAAGAGATTTTGCTGAAGGTTTTCTGGCTAAAGGCAGGTAATTACAGCACAGAATAGAAAATAAATTCACTGTCAAGCAAACATCACTGTTCCTAATTTTGATAGTCTCTACTTATCAGTGGGGCTTTTCCTCCTGCTCCGTCTTTCACATGCTCCAGCCCTGTGCCATATCACTGTGCTTTGGGCTCTTCAGAGCTCTTTCTAGACCCCTGTGCCATCTCCCTCTGGCTGGTCTTCTAGCCTCTCATCTCCTCCTCCTCCTCCTAGATGCCAACAAAACTTTAACAGTTCTTGATTCCAAGAGCTGTTTAGCATAATTTTGTTTCACCCTGACCCATTCTGCTCAAAATTCTCCAAGCTAGGTTTCAGTGGTACATGAACTGAGAACTTCCAGATGTTCAAGCTGGATTTAGAAAAGACAGATAAACCAGAGATCACATTGCCAACATCTGTTGGATCATAGAGAAAGCTATGAAATTTCAGAAAAACATCTACTTTTGCTTCATTAACTATGCTAGTCTTTGACTGTGTGGATCACAACAAACTGTGAAAAATTCTTAAAGATATGGGAATACCAGACCACCTTACCTCCCTCCTGAGAAACCTGTATGCTTGTCAAGAAGCAATAGTTAGAACTGTTCATGAACAACGGACTGGTTCAAAATTGAGAAGGGAGTACATCAAGGCTGTATATTGTCACTCTGCTTTTTTAGCTTCTATACAAAGTACATCATGCAAATGCCAGGCTTGACAAAGCACAAGCTGGAATCAAGACTGCCAGGAGAAATATCAATAACCTCAGCTGTGCAGATCATAATACCCTTATGGCAGAAAGCAAAGAAGAACTAAACAACCTCTTGATGAAGGTGAAAGAGCAGAGTGAAAAAGTTGGCTTAAAACTTATTCAAAAAACTAAGATCATAGGATCCAGTCCCATCACTTCATGGCAAATAGATGGGGAAAAAATGGAAATGTTGGCAGATTTTATTTTCTTAGGCTCCAAAATCATTGTGGATGATGACTGCAGCCATAAAATTAAAAGACACTTGTTCCTTGGAAGAAGAGCTATGACAAACCTAGATACTGTATTAAAAAGCAGAGACATTATTTTGCCAACAAAGGTCTATCCAGTTAAAGCCATGGTTTTTCCATATGGGCTTCGATGGTGGCTCAGACAGTAAAGAATCCACCTGCTATGTGGGAGACCTGGGTTTGATCCCTGGTTGGAAAGATCCCATGGAGAAAGGCATAGCAACCCACTCTACTATTCTTGCCTGGAGAATCCCCATGGACAGAGGAGCCTGGCGGGCCATGGTCCATGGTGTCTAAGAGTTGGACACGACTGAGCAATTAAGCACAGCACATGGATTTTCCAGTAGTCGTGTATGGATATGGGAGTTGGACTATAAAGAAGACTGAGCACTGAAGAACTGATGCTTTCAAACTGTGGTGCTGGAGGAGACTCTTGAGAGTCCCTTGGACAGTAGTCAATCCTAAAGGAAATCAACCCTGAATATTCATTGGAAGGACTGATGCTGAAACTGAGGCTCCAACACTTTGGCCACCTGATGCAAAGAGGGAAAGCTCACACAGAGAAAGCGGAGAAGAAGGTAATATGAAAATGGAGGCAGAGACTGCAGTGATGTGGCCACAAGCCAAGACTGCTGGCAGCCCTCAGTACCTGGAAGAACTGATGGACAGATCTCCACAGGGCCTCTGGACAGAGAGTGGCTCTGTGATAGTGATTTTCAACTTCTGGCCTTCAGATCTGTGAAAGAATAAATATCTGGGCTTGGGTTTTTCAGCAGTCTTGGCTTGAGGCCACATCACTGCAGGCTCGGCCTCCTTCACATTGCCTTCTTCTCTGCTTTCTCTGTGTGGCCACTCCCTCTGCCTCTCTCTTTTAAGAACTCTTGGGATTACATGTGGGGGCTGCTCAGACAATCTCCCCATCTCCAGGTCCTTAATCACATCTGTAAAGTCCTTTTTTACCACACAAAATAATATTTGCAGGTTCTAGATCAGGATGTGGATATCTTTGAGGGGCTTTTTCAGCCCACCACAGTTTTTCAGGATTCCCAGGAATGGGGCCAGGATAGGACATTGAGGTGGGATTCTGACCTCAGGGAGAGCAGGTCCAGGGGAAGGATGGGCAGCTTGGTTAGACTAGGGCAGGGCTGTGTAGTTTCCTGGCTTTGGGGACACTGTCCCAACCTAACAGGAAGGACAAGCTCAAGATGGATCCACTTGTCAGGGAAGGAATGGTCAGGATGCAGCCAGAGGCCAATCACTGCCCAGCCTCATGGATCTTCCGTGGTTGGTGGATACCTACATGCTCCCAGAGTCACATGCTTTGAGTTAAAAGGGAAGCGAAAAGTGACCACCATATCCTTCATGCCCATTTTGGACCCCAATGAGAGCATCTGAGATCTCAAGGAAGGACAAAAAGCCAAGTTTAGCTCCTACTGTGTCTCAGGAATAGAGCGAGGCTCTCATACGTAATCTCATCTGATACCTAGGAGGAGCTGTATTAAGTTCCCTTTACAGATGAGGCACCTGTAGCTCAGAGAGGTCATGCAGTTTGCTTACAGTTGCACAGCAGATGTGAGTTCCATGGAGGTGAAGAGCTTGAATACAAGCTGTCCAGAGCTGGATTCACATCCAGGTCCTGTACTTTCTGGGGCCTTGAACACAATCCATTGGCACCTGCTCTGGGGCCTTGAACACAATCCATTGGCACCTGCTCCTTCCTCTCTAACCCCAGGGACACTGCTGCAGGAAGCATCTTCCCATGGGGTCAATTGTGGTGAAGGAAATTCGAGTGCTGAGCTTAGTGTTTGCCACAAAAATGCCCAGATAATCAATATTAATATTCCCACCCCAGCCCAGATGCAGAGAGTCCGGGCTTCTCCCTCCTCTGCCCAGTGGGAGGGTCTGCCCAGTGAGAGGGCCTGAGGCAGGCCTGCGGCCCCTGGGCAGGCCTGGGTTGGAAGGCAGTTTCTGTATAAGGAGCACTTGGGTTTGCAACAGCCAGACTCTGCTGGTCCCTGCCCTCTGCTTCCCCAACAAAGGATGGGGCAGGGAAGCTTCAAGATAATCCCGTTTGTTTGCCACCCCCATCACCAGCACGGGTTTCAATGGGGACATGAACAGCCCCAGCCTTGCCTCCAGTGCCAGCTGCAACCACAGAGCTGGCAGCCAGACTGGGAAAAGCAGGGGTGACCCTGTGCCCTACCCTGGGCCTTCTGAGGGTTTTGCCTGCACAAGAACCCCTTTCAGAGCTGTGAGTATGGTTACAGGACAGGCCTGTAATTGTACGAGTTGTTTTAAAGTTTTGGCAAACATAACTGGCCCAACAATAGCCAGACTAACATTGACTCTAGAGGTCAGCAAGCCTGGGGCACCCACAGGGAGAATACAGAGGCCCAGCCTAAGCCACCCCGAGTGCCCAAGACCTGGTGGGAATGAGCAATGACTCCCATGGGCCATGCTCTGGACATACTTCATACCCCCTCAAAAGGAGGGAATCTGCCCTTAATTGAGCACCACTGTATGTGACCCTCTGTCCTGCCCATCAAAGGAGAGGGGCTGATGCTCTGTGAAAAAGCCCAGGCTCTTTTCAATGTCTCTGTGAATTTTTCCCAAATGAACCTCCTGCTCTCAGTTCCTGACCTACCTGGGGTCTTTAGTTCCAACCCCAAATCCCCATAACTGGCTTCTGTGCCCACTCACCAACTCAGAGAGGTGGTGTGTTAAGTACCACCCCCAACCCTTTAATGAGCTCACTCTGTGCCCTGCTGGTTCCTGTCAAACACAGTCCTGTTTGCCGTGGCCTTTGCCCAAGTGTAAACAGCTGGTAACACTGGCTCCAAGGCTTGCACCTGGCCTCATGCAGCACCTTTCTCTTTGCATCGAAATTTAACATCTCAGAGTTCACCTTTTAAATTCTTTTAAACATTTATTTATTTTTGTCTTTGCTGGGACTTCATTGCTTCTTGAAGGCTCTCTCTAACTGAGGCAAGCAGAGGCTCTTCTCAAGCTGCGGTGCTTGGGCTTCTCATTGCAATGGTTTCTCCTGTTGTGGAGCACGAGCTCGAGGGCTCACAGGCTTCAGTAGTTGTTGATACACGGGCTCAGTAGTCATGACCCAGGCGCTCCCAATCACAGGCTCAGTAGCTGTGATGCACGGGCTTAACTACTTTAAGTTGCTCCACAGCATGTGGAATCTTTCTGGACCAAAGATTGAACCTGTGTTCCCCGCATTGCAAAGCAGAATCCTAATTGTTAGACCACCAGGGAAGCCCTCAGAGTTCCTCTTTCAACATGAGAAGAGCTGCAGGCAAAGCAGCGTGACCCGTATGAGGCCCTCCCTGGTGGTCCAGCAGTTAAGACTCTGCCTTCCAGTGCAGGGGTTGGGGGCCAGTCCCTGGTCATAGAACTAGGATCCTGCTTGCTACATAGTGTGGCCAAAAAAAAATTTTTTAAAAGGACCCATACAGACTGTTTGTGCTTATCTATATATACTTGGGGAGGGGAGTGGACATGCCATGTGGCATACAGGATCTTAGTTCTCAGACCAAGAATCAAACCTGGGCCCCCTGAAGTACAAGTGCAGAGTCCTAAACTGGACGGCCAGGGAATTCCTGGGTAAGCTAATCTCAGACATCAGTGACAACAACAAACAAAGCACTCTGATACAGGAGCAGATTTCCTTTGTTCTCATTACAACTTTATTTAGCATCTGCAGTCTGTGGTGCTGCAAAGGGTGCGAAGCCTAGTCCTCCATTTTATAAAAGAGGAACCTTGTGCGACAACGTCCTCCAAGACACACAGCTGGACTGAAGGCATAAACTGTGTGACCCCCAGTACATTCCTGCTTGCAGAATGACAACCTAGCAGACAAGGTTGGAAACTGAAGTCTTACCAGGACTCCTGAAATGAGGATCTGAGCCTCCAATTTGGATAAGTGGGAGCTTGCAAGACTGACTTGGGTACGCAGATGGGTTAGCATGATCCACAGCAAGGGTCAGGAGGCAAAACCAAGTCATAAACAGGCCAGACTGATTAAGTGAAAAAGTGAGGCAGACAAAGGGAATCAGGTACGAGGCCTTGCTTGGGGTGGCTCCTAGACCAGAAGGTGGAAGTGCAGACGATTGACCTTCAGCCCCTGCAAGCCCGCAGGAGTCAGTAAGTGGTGCAGCAGCTTATAAACTGGATAGCTGTCTAAAGTGCTGGCTCCACCAAATTCACAATCAGCTTCAAACAGCATAAGGAGGTCAATTTTTGTAGGTGCTTAGTAGTACAAACAAGAACTCAGAGAACTTCCCCTCCCTACTCCCAGCCCAGGGCCCTTCTTGCCAAATCAAGAAGTTCACTGCTCAAGCAGAGCCTGAACTTGTTGAAAACACATTGATTTCTTATGTATCTATGTTTGTACCCTTCTGGCTTGAACTATATGAATGAGCTAGGGAATTGCGGCATTCTTTAGCTACCTTTTGAAGTCCTTCTAGCCCCATAACAAGCAGTAGGTCCTAGAATGGGGACAGGTAGGTCAGCCATCAGTCCTCAAGCCAACTCACAGGTGGACCTGTCACTCTGGGCCTCAGTTTCTCCAGTTATGAAAGTTAAGAGGATGAGGATAAAGAATAGATTTACCTGATGAAGGTTGATTTTCAGGAGGCCCCAACTTGCACAAGCACTTTTCAAGGCTTATTAGTGTATATGTAATTTGCGTTTCTTTTCTTTAAAAAAGGCCCTCCGTTATCCATTACATACACCTCAAGACTCTATAAAAACCTCATAACATCCCAGATGGTGTCATGGAGCTAATTTCACCAGCACTGAATATTCACATTTTGAAGAAAGATGCCAGAACTCTTTGAGATAAAGACTGGAAACTAAATAATCTTATCTCTGGTTTTTACCAACTCCTTCCCCTCCCCCCACCACTGAAATGATGCTGGTATCAACAGCAAGTGAACATCAGACATTCATGCATATGATTCTATTTGAAAACCCATAGTACTTTGGGTTACAGAGGTGTCTTATCAATGGGAGATGAGGAGCTTCCACTGTGAAAAACAAAACTAAGTTCACATAAAATTCAACTAGGCTAGTTCGGCTTCATGTTTGTGAAGACAGAGAAAGTCTGAAGGGAGGGAAAATTAGGTAGGAAAAACTATGAAGTAGAGAAAGATTGGGGGACAGGTCTAAAGACAGGAAAAACCACCCCCTTAGCCCACAGTCCCCTTACAGCTTGGAGAGAAACATCACCCTGGCCTTGCTAATATAAGTAACAAGCGAGATCACATCCAGCAAAAACCCGCTTCTGTGCTGGAAGATTGATTTCAAAATGTATTTACATCGAAGAACTTCAGTTATTCATTTTTCATTCAACCAATGGCTTAAGTATGTGTTGCTAGATGCTGGGGACATAATGACAAGCAAAACAGACGTGGCCCCTCACTCTAGTCTGCAGGAGAATACAGGCCAGCAGAGATGACTACAATGCAGTGTGAGCTGTGCTTGGTGGAGGAGGTGCAGGATATCCGGGGAGCACAAAGAGGGCTTCTAACCCAGATTTAGGGAGTCAGATGTGACTTCTCCAGAGAAGTGAGAAACCATCTGACCTGCAAGATGAGCAGGCATCCATCAGAAGGGATTATAAGCATGTTTTAGACAGAACAAAGAGGAAAAGAATTGAGTGTTTCTGAAGCACTGTGGCCCAGGTATGTGTTGGGTTGTGGGAGTAGGAAGGAGGAGGCTTGACGTAAGCAGGGGCTGGATCATGAAAATTTTCAAAGTCTTAATGAGTGTGGACTTTACCTTAAAGGTAATGAGACTGACTTTATGAAGCCACCCAGATGGTATGTGGAGTGGACTAGAGAGAAGTAAACAATAAGGAGACCAGTTTGGCTGTGGCAAAGATAGTGGCTTCAATGGAAGGAAGCTGCCACTTTGGGATGGAGAGATTTGTGCGGATTCAAAAAATATTAAGAAGCACAATAAATTTGCTTTGATAATTGTTTAGAAATGACTATACTATACATGGAACGGACAACCAGCTGGGACCTGCTGTATGAGATGGGAGTCTCATCATCTCTATATGAGGTGATGACCTGTGTGGATGAAGAATCTAAAAAAGAATGAATATATGTGGCCACTTTGCTGTGCACTTGCAGTTAACACAGCACTGTGAATCAACTATATGCAAATAAAATTTTTTTTAAAAAGGAAATGAAGTGTGAAGTGTCCAAGTGTCCAAGGATGACCTCAGGTACGTCTGGCTTGAGCAGTTGGGCAGCCAGGTGGTAGCACCATTTGGAAAGGCAGTGGCTCCAAAAGGAACATGTTTAGTGCTTCTGAACTGAATCATCCATTAGGATAGAAGGAGGCTTCAGAATTCACAGCAGGAGGGCAGGTTGGAAGAGCCAGGAAAGACTGAATTGTGAAAGTTATGGAGGCCAGGACAGAAGAGAAAAAGGCAAGAGTGAAAAGATGTTGAGATGAGAAAAGAAGGCCACAGAACTACATGTACAATAAAATGCACCTATGCAAAACATATACAAAGAAAAGAAACTGATGGTATCTTCATGGACAGGTTAGCAGTAGTGAGATTATTGTCGATTTATACCTGCTTCTCTTTGCTCAGTTGTATTGACTTAGAAAAATGCACAGTGAGAGTTGCAAGTTTCATTGGGAGCAAAATGTGGACTATAGCCCAGAGAGGGCTCTGAGAAACTGTTCCAAAGAGTTTGGGGGAGAGGTTTGTATCCATGTGATTTTTGGTGAAGGGGGAGTATATGCAATCAAGCACATGTTTTGCAGAAGGTTTCTGCTAGTCTCATGAAGGTCATGAGCTGCTAGTTATGAGGAGCAGTCATCCTAGATGTGAGGAGATAACAAGAATTGGGCTCATAAAGTTGTCTCCTGAAAAGATCTATCTGAAGACCTGTTCTGCCAGTCTCTCCTGACCCCTGCCCTGAGCACAGAGTGCCTCATTTCTGCTCTCCACTTTCAGGGGTTGTTGAAAATTAGCAGCTGCAGCAGCACACGATTTAATCCTTGTAGATGGCAAATGCCAATGGCAAGTGCCAATTCGTAGTTGACAGCTGTCTTTGCAAAGCTAAAGACTGTACAATAAATGTACTTTTTTGCAATAAAAATGAGTTGTTTTTGAAAAGTGGCTTAAAAGGGGGCCATTGTTAAAGGGCTTTTAACTTAAAGAGCTTAGTTGGAAAGGGTAGCAACAACTGAGTTAGTGGACAGCTGAAGGAGGTAAGTAGCATGATTTACTGCCTCACAATCATAGTTGAATATTGGGATCACCTGCAAAATGAAAAAAAAAGACTGCCCCTGGATCCCACCTCCAGAGATTCTGGTTTAATTGGCTGGTAGTGTGGCTTGAGCCCTGTAGATTTTAATGCTCCCAGGTGATTCTAATGTCGGTGAGGCTGGTGGACCACTCACTTAATTAGTGAGAAGTAAGACGGTTCACTTCAGAGTAGCATTTTGATTTATTAGGAAAGAGTAAGGATCTCCAGGATGAAGTTACTGTGTGGTGAGACCACGAGGCAGGCTCGAAGGTGAGCAGTGAGATGGCACTGGCTGTGTTGCGTGTGGGCCAGTCACATTGGATGCTTTTAAATGATAGAAGTGAAGTGAGCTTAAGGCAATCTAATTTTTTAAAATGTAGTGGTGGAGAGGGGAACTCTCAGAAACTGTAAGAATTGGCAGTATTTACGTGAAAAATTCTGTCGTTTTGGATACTTTAATGCAGTCAAGAACAGGCAGGGAGGCTGGTCCCATGTTAAAGGCAAAGGGCTCGGGCAGCCTAAGGGGTTGTTCAGTAACAGGCGATGTCGGTGCAGCAACTCAGCTGAAGACCTGCAAGTCCACCGAGGACAGCGCATGGATTATTCACCAGCAGGAGCGGTCGCAGCGCTGTGTGCTGCAAAGCGCGCGGCGGAGCTGCACGTGGAAACGCCAACTTGGCAGGGCTGCGGGGACACCTGTTTTGAATTCTGGTCCCTCCACTGACGATCCCCCCCTTCTGTTTGGGTGAGTTATTTTATTTCTCTAACTTCACTCTCTTCCCTTGTGAAAAGAGGATAATAATACCTGTTTGACAGGTTTCTAAAGTATTAAAGACAATAATTGTGAAAGCAGCTAACAGGGTTTTTTTTTTAATGTTTTATGTTGGTGAGTGCTTAAAATAAGAAAAGGAGATGCAATAGTTGTTGGAGGCAGTCTGGACCCACATCTTTCTGTCTCATTTCCCTCTCTCACCTGATATTCTCTCCATTCTTGTTTAACTTTCTAAATTCTCAAGTATGGTGTCTAGAGCTGACGAACTGTTTTTCTTAGTAGGAGATTAAAACCATGGAGTTGGAGGACTTAAAAAGTGTAAAACTTAAAAAGCAGAATTAACAAACTCAAAACTTTATATTTTCTATGTAAAAAGTATCTTGATGTTAGGAAGCATCAGAGTGAAGCAATGATTGCTGAAATTTAAACTCTGAGAGAAAGCAATTTGGTTAAGTGTGTGGGACTTTCAGTTATATTTCATGAAATCTGAGATGCCTTTGGTTATAAGATACACCATGTTATGTATTATGAAGGGAAAGTGTTCCTTATTAAACTGTGACAAAATGCTTTCTTTGCTCATATAATTTTTTTCTTTTTTGAAAGAGCCCCTTAAGGTTAAACGTGTATTGCTACCATCTATCAATCTTATGCTTGTCTAAGGAGAACAGTGGAAAAGTTGGTTAACATGTGTTGCAAATCTTGTTCATGTTCACCTAACTCTTCTGAATCACATTTTAGTCACTGATGTGTGTTTTTCCAAACATCTATGTCCTCTGGGCTTTCAGGTGAACTGATGATATGGTCCCTCATAACATCCCATATCTTCTAAGTCGCTGACATCTCTTTGCAAGCTTTCTTGCCTAGCATGTGATAGGCAATCTTTCTGTGCGTATCTCAGTAACTAAACATAACTCACTTTATCTACCTATGGATATCTTCCTTTAAGTCCTATAACGCTCTGCTTCTCAGACTTTCATATTCATACAAGTCACCTGGGAATCTTGTCAGGAGCAGGTCTGAGAAAGGCCTGAGATTCTGCAGTTTTCTTGTGGCCCCGGGTGAGGCCGACACAGTTGGTACCAGTTGATTTGAGAAGTGAAGCTATAAAGCAATTGTTTCAATGGGTTGCTTCTTTGCAAGAAAATGAGGAAGTGTGGTTGTTCCTCTAGTAAATATTTGCTTCGCTAATATCAAATTTATGCCCTGCTGCTCTGTTTTCATGGCCTTCTGTGTATACAACAATTTCTCATTTCAATACCAAATGATAGTATAATCTCCTTGAAATTATTTAAATGGCAGAGAAACTCACCATGTGTAGTGTAGTGTAGTGCCAGCGATGCACATAATTCATTGGCATGATGGTGGAGTGAAGAGTGAGGTCCAGGTTAGTGTGTGGACACTAACTTGTCCAGCACTTAGGCAGTGCTGGACACCAGAGCGGACTGTAAGCTGCACTCTGACTCAAAGATGCAACATGTGCAAAACTGTGCTGCTCGAGCTCGCAGAAATATGGAGAATCTGTTGTAAATCTCTGTGTTATTTTAACCTCTGCTCTTCGCAGTTATTTTCACTTAAGAAAATGCTGAAATCAGCCTTGGGGTATATGAGAGAGAACAGTTATAACCCTAGTGCATTTCTCAGCGTCTTTGTCTTTTAACCTTTAGGTTCACCTAAGTGAATGGTACACAAGGATGAAAGTTGTTGAGTGTGTGAGCATTGGTTATTTGTGTGTTTTCTTTTAGTATTATTATTTGGTTGCGTTAGGTCTTATGGCACGTGGGATCTTCAATATTTGCTGCAGCATATGAGATCTTTTGTTGTGTCATAGAGGATCCCTGGCAAGGGATTGAACCCAGGCCCCTGCATTGGAAGTAGGGAATCTTAGCCACTGGACCACTGGGGAAGCCCCTGATTTGTGTGTTTTATAACTGACTTCTCAATGGTTGAAATCACCTGAGCACTTGTAGCAAACACCTGACTCCAAGTTCCCACAGCCTGCTGAAGCATCATCTTTGGGAACAGACCCTGGGAAACCAAGTCCCACAGGAAAGCCTAAGTCAGCTCAAGTTTGAAACCTTGGGTTTAGTGTCTTCACACCTTCTTCAGGGTTTAGTCTGTCGATCTCTAGGTAGGGAAGCCTGCCATGTACCAAACACTGCCAGGTGTTAAAGGGAATACCACGCCCATCAGAAATCTGTCATAGCATTTCTCCCCATCCTCACAGAGCTTATACTCCAGGATGCTGAGAGAGAGAAGACTGTGTCATGGGCATTCAGAAGCGGGGTGGAAGAAAGAAGGAAGGACATTGTTTCTGAAGGATATGATTAGAAAGGTAGAAAATCGGCTAGGTCTTGAAAGGGGGCTGAAACGTGGACAGGACACAGAGGAAAAGGGCCTTTCAGGCAGGTGGTACAGCAGAGACAAAGGCAAGGAGGCAGAGCGCAGGCCAGGAGTTCTAAGGAGATGGGTCATATCACGGGATTGTAAAGAGTGTGCTGGGAAAGCTTGATGGGAGTAAGGCGATGCCCCAGGAGGCTCTGCTCTCTTGTATCTGGTCTCTCCATTTAGGGTTTTTAAATTCATTTCCTTTTCTTCTTTTTCCTTCTCCTCCTCCTCCATTCTAATGTCTTTTCAAGTTGAGAGAGGAGACCCAGAGCCTTTGGTTTTTCATCAGTACCTGGGCCTTACCCTTCTTCACCCTGGGCACTGGCTTCCCCTGCCACTCACCTCGCTTCCGCACAGACTCCCGTGTCTCCCCGCCTCTGCTGTCAGCTGGCGTGTGAGGAGAAATGCAAGCACAGTGTAATATTAATCTGAGCAAAACACAACTAGAGAGGGAATTTTGCTGCTCTGTTGCAAATAGCATATGGCACTTCCCCAAAGCCAAAAAAAATGATTTTTTAATCATCTGCTATTCGGGATTATCCACGCTCCCTTTGCTTGGCGTGGATAATTGAGGGTTGGCTGTATTTGGATTTCAAAGCAGTTTGGACTTAACTGAAATCCAAGGTTCCCAGTTTGCACCGTACCCTCCGTAGGCATCGGTGCCTGTAATTAAAGTGATCTGCAAAGGGAAGGCCACAGAGGTACCTCTGATGTGAGTGGTTACCAGAGAAGGACAGCTGGCATTTTTTATGTCGTATGTGATAGTAGCTGCCCTCCTTCAGGAGAAAGGGCCTTTGTGCTCCAGGTCTGGGGTACTGCTAGCTCTAGACACTTCAGTCTGCACTCCCAAAGGCCTTCAGTGAGCTTAACACCTTTTTAGGGTGAGACTTCACTAGGGTGCCTGTGGGGTTTCAGAAGGAAACATGAAACATGATGCAAGTAGAGATAGTAGAGATGATTCGTTTTAAGGTGGGCACATTTTGGCCAACACATACACACATATTCTGGGAGCTGAAGTTTTGTAGGAAGGAGAATGCTGAATACAGAATGGCTAGATAAATATGTCTGCCCTCTGTGTGTGTGCAGAGAGGAAGGGGGGGCAGCTGCTTCTAGAGCACCTGGGGCTGGGGAGCCAGAGCGGCAGTGCTTCACAGAACTTACCCTGGTGCAGGGGAAGGAGGCAGCGGGTAGTGGAGGAGATGTAAGCCAACTCTTCACCGAGAGAAAGAGAGAGGAAAATTGTAAATTAAAACAGGGATCTACACAAGAAGCGCTGGAGGATGTCCTTGGTCTCCTCACAGCGCTGGGGTGAGGGCTGATGCCTGAAGGGGCCCAGGAGCCGGGCTAGGCTGTTGGGGCAGAATGACAGAGAAGGAAGGTTTGAGCAGGGCTGCACCCCTTTCTGGTGCCACCTGCGGAGGAAGCATCGGCTAAAGCTCGAGCACTCAATGACTTCCGCACGCCATGTCCCTCTTTGTCAGTGAGAGTGCTCTCAGCATTATCCTGAAGCCCACTGACCATGCCATCCTGCAGGGACCCCATGTTCCCCTGTTTAAGGTCAGAAGCAGAAAATGGCTGTGTGTGTTGGGGACCCCATCCCTTCTTTACAGAAGTCAGAATAGGGGGTCAGGACCCCAGTTACCCCTCACTTGCTCCATCCCCCTGAAAGTGCACTATAGCAGCCTCTTCCCACCCTTCCCCTGCCACATCCTCACCATGAGCACCCCTGCTCCACTGCAATACTCATTTGGTTTTGCTGGCTGGCACCAGCCCATGAGAAAGGATGGCCTTGATCAGTCCAGGCAGGCAGTAGTGACCTGTGGCCTGGCACTCTCTCCCTCCCACTCCTCTGCCTCCACCAGAGACACTGCTTTTCTCGCCTGTATCATCTGGGGAGATGTTCAGTCAAAACTCCCTGCTCTCCTAGGGAGCTCATGGAGTATTTATGCCCCTTGTCTATCCCCTCAGACAGCCAGCTGGCTCCCCACCGAAATGAGGGTGGGCACTGGGCGAGGATGGAAAACCATCCAAGGCGCCACTTCCCTGCCCTCCTCAGAGAGGACAGCTGGGCCATTCTCATGATTAAACACAGGAACCGCTCCCATTGGCTCTGTGACAGCTTCTTCCGACCATCGTGGTTAGTGATTAAAGAGAAGCTGGATTATTTTTCTTAGAAGAAAATTAAAACCACAGACCGAGGTGAGGAAGGGGGGGCAGGCGGGGAGCTCCACTGCACTGCTTTGGTGAGGGCCACAGATTGCTCAACCCATCTCTGCCCTCGTGACATGCAGTGCTCCTCCAGTCACTCAGGATACAGCCACTCCGGCCCTGCCTTCACCAAGCATATATCAGTCTTCCCCCGAGTGTCAGGCAGCGTGCTGGGTCATAAGTGCAAAGCAGTTTGGCCCCTGGCTCCCTCTCCCGCAGAGAGACCAGCCAACACACTGAGCGTCCAGGAGAGAATTTCAGACAGTCCTTGCTCCTGAGCTGTTTTGTCCTGCAGAGAAGCCCGTGCCTCTTGCTTTATGGACTGCAGAACTGCAGCTCTGCTCAGAGACTAATATGAGTCCCTCAGCTCTGAAGCAATGACCTGTCCACTGGCAGCTTTCCCAGCAGGACTATCAAGCCTGTACTTCAAATATAGTTTCCTCTAAAAAAGAACATAAGGCACACCCCTGGTGTTTCCCATCTGTGTGCCTGCCTTTTATGGTATGGACTCTTGACTCTCATTCGAGTTGCTGATGAGGAGCTGGTGACTGAGCGTAGGAGTGGCTCCAGGATTCCTGTATGGGATCCTTAGGGGTAGCTTTGTGGTCAGTGGTGGGGTCCTTGTTTATTGAGCTTGCTGGTTATTTGGGGGATGCTAATGGAGACTGCCGGAAGGTTAAACCCTCTCCCATCACCCCACAAGTCTTTGGCAGTATCCCAAATTGAGCCTTTGTTCCATTAATAAAGCCAGCGTTGGAAATCAGAACTGCGGCCCGGTTCCAGCCCTGATTGGCTTGGGGGGACTTTGTACAATCCCAGAATTTTTCAAAGACTTGGTATTCTCATCTGTGAACAGACTAGGGTTGGACCATATCATCTCTAAAAATCCCTTGCAGTGATTCTAGGTCTTAGAGGTAGGAAATGAGATTAGAGATATAGTCCCCAACCTAGAAAAAGCTGACGATGGTGAAAATATATCTCTAGAGGAAAAACTGCATGAAACTGCAAATGGTGGCAGTAATGGAAAGTTATTGATCTTTGTCCACCAGCATCTATCACCACCTCTTCTGACAGCAGCCCCTAATCTCCATTTGGGAAGGTTGTGAGGATCTTCCAGGGATGGACCGTAACCTAAAATGTATCCTGAGTCCAGCCACTCTCCCCAGTTCTGCCTCCTGCCAGCTGCTGCTGACTGTGCCTGCTTCCCCCTCACCCTTTCCACATGAGAGCAATGGAATCTTTTGTTGTTGCTGTCACCTGTTTGTATGTCTTTCATTTTTTAAAAAACTTAAAAACTCAGATATAATTGACATATGACATTGTATACTTTTAAGGCTTCCATGTTTGTTTGGTATATTGAAATATTGTACTTTGATTACTACAGTAACCTTACTAACACTTTGTCCTGTTACATATTTATCATTTATATTTTGTGTTGAGAATCTTTAAGATTTAGTCTCGAAGTCACTCTGAAGTTTATAATACAGTATTGTTGACCATAATCACTAGGTTGTATAGTCAATCTCCATAACTTATTTATCTACTAGTTACAAGTTTCTACCCTTAAAAACAGCTCTTCAGTTTCTCAATCCCCAGCACCTGGTAACCACCATTCTACTGTTTTTATGAGTTCAGTTTTTTTAGATTCAACATATAAGGGAGATCATTCAGGTTTTGTCTTTCTCTGTCTGACTTAGTTCCCTTAGCATAAAAAACTCAAAGTCTATATATATATTGTCACAAATGTCAGGATTTCCTTCTTTGTCTTGGTTGAATAATATTTCCTTGTGTATATACACCACATTTTCTTTATTGACTCATCCATTGATGGACTCAGGTTGTTTCCAAATCTTAGCTATTGGAAATAATACTGCAATAAATGAAGGAGGGCATATATCCCTGACACTGATTTCAATGCCTTTGGGTATATACCCAGGAATGCAATTGCTGGATCATGTTAGTTCAATTTTTAAGTTTTTTGAGGAACTGTCATACTGTTTTCTGTAATGGCTGCACCAATTTACATTCTACTAATAACCCTTTTCTCCACATCCTCACTAACATTTGTTACCTCTTCTCTTTGACAAAAGCCATCCTAACAGGAGTGACGTGATAGCTCCTTGCGGATTTGATGTGCGTTTCAATGATGGTTAGTGATGCTGGGCAACTTTTCATGTGTGTGTTGATCATTTGTACGTGGAAAGCTTGATCAAACATAACTCATGTCTCTTTCCTTTTGAAAAGCCTCCAGTCTCACCACGATGATCAGAATAAAATTCCATCTCCTTCCCTTGGCCTGCAGGGCTTCTCCCCCTTCTCTCCTCGTCTGCTCAGCCCACACTGCTCAGACCGCACTGGCCTCCACGGCGCTCCCTTAATAAGCCTGGCTTGTTCTGCCCCAGAGCCTCGGCACTTGCCCCTTCTGCCCAGGTCTTACACGGCCTCCATTCTCCTTTCATTCAGGCTGCTTCTCAAATGCTGCCTCCTTCCCTGACCATCTCATCTAAAGCAGTGCTACATTGTCACCCCACTTCACTCTCTACCTTCTTAATCTGCTTTGGTTGGTGGGTTTTTTCCCATTAACTCTTGTCACTACTTAATTTTGTATCATTTAACACGGTGTATTTGTTTTCTTTCCTACTAGTAAGTTAGCCCCAACAAGGTAGGGAGCTGATCTGTCTTGTCCCTACTGTGTCCCCAGTATATACAAAAGTGCCTGGCATATAGTTGGTGATCAGTAAACACTAGATGGGGCTTCCTTGGTGGCTCAAACTGTAAAAAAACAAACAAACAAACAAAAAAAAACCTGATACAATGCAGGACACCTGGGTTCAACCCCTGGGTGGGGAAGATCCCCTAGAGAAGGGGATGACTACCCACTCCAGTATTCTTGCCTGGAGAATTCCATGGACAGAGGAGCCTGCAGGGCTACAGTTCATGGGGTTGCAAAAAGTCAGACATGACTGAGCTACTAACACTTTTTTTCTTTTCCAAACTCTCAGGGAGCTAATGATGTCAATCTGTGCATTCAGCATCCTGACCACACTGCTTGGTTCAGGGTGGGCACATGACTTAACCAGATTAAGGCAGAGGGAATCCCTGGACTTTGCCAGGATGGGAAGCTGTGGGTGCATACTTTCCTTTGCTGCCCCATGTGTTATAATGGTGTGAGGCTGAGGCCAGAGCTACCACATGGGTCCAGAGCCAGGGCCAGTACAGGGGAAGCAAGATCAGGGAGCAAAACCTAGTAACATCCTTAGGGCCCTCAATGAAGCCACGCCTGAAGTTGGAACTTTGTGTGGGTTTTTTCAACCAACATGAGCCACTACATTTTTTAAGCAAAGCAGCTGTGCTTCCCTCCATCTCACAGAGAACAGAATAAGGCTCAGGGGAAGAAAACTGAGTGACTTAGCCAAGGTCTCATGGTCCGACTGGGGCTCCATTTCAGGTCTTCTGACCACAGTGCTGGGCTTCGTATTCTCCTCTGCACGACCTCCAAGGGCTCTGCCCTGGGCAAGGCACAGCCTTGCCGACACTGCAGAGCCTGATAGGCGGGATCGTCTTAGCCTTAGGGCAGAGCCCCCTGCTGCCTGTGTTTCCTGTTTAGAGGAGGCTTTTCTTCAAAGTGCCCCACCTGCATTTGCACATAACTACCACAAATCTTCTCTGCGGCATGTCTAAAGGAGACGGGCAGAACGAGGGCAACAGATGTTCTCTGTCCGACCTTAAAACCAATGAGAGTCCAGCTGACAGGGGCCGGGCGAACCACGCAGGCCTCTGTGATCTGGCTGGTGGAGGAACGCGCCACCTCACAGGTGGCTTTTTGTTTTCATTTTAATTCTGCGTCAGGTGACATCATACAGGCAAACCACAGAGGATTTGGATACAGTGTTGACCAGTTTTAAAACAGCTGCAGCAAATAATCATTGACACAGACTCTTCATCTCTAATTTTACATCTCATTGTACACAGGTACTACTAACAGGTGTTTACTCCTCCTTGTCCACTGGCCCCACCAGCAGAGCGTGAGGTGCGCAATCCCTTGTGGTTTAAAGAGCAGCCCTCGGCCCTCACCAGCTCCTCTCCCAGGACAGCTGCCGAGGACAGCTTTGCTGGGTGGTCCTACAGGTCCGGCCCGCCTGCCCCAGGGTGAGCTTCATTTCTGGAAGCTGGGCTCCCACTAAGTGATTCCTGAGCCCTCCTCTGAGGACCGGGGTCCTCCAGCAGCTTCCTGCTGACAGTCCAGGGGCTGTTCAGGGGAGCCAGCCTGCAGAGAAACATCTCAGCCAGAGTCTCACTTTCTCAGGTCTGCCCCAGGCTGCCAAATGGCGTTCCATGAGCTGTGCACTGGAGGCAGTGCCTGGACTCCTCTGCCAAGCCCCTGGTTTCTTGGAGTCAGGGATGGGACCCCACTCGTCCTTGGGAGTTGTCCTCTTTGTCCCCCAGGCCAGGCTAGTGGGTTCCCTCCCAGTGCCAGGCTGATCTGCCACTTGGACCTTACCACCTGGTGTCCATCAGGGGCAACCCATGGCCAGGCTGTGGGAGACGGTCTACATACATCCAGCAATTTGTGCTTGGTTCCCCACCCCCAGCCAGGACCTCGGTGGGAGGCCAGATAAGGGACAGCCACCCCAAGCCAGCGGGGTTCTGCCCTCGAAAAGGGATGCCACTCTCAGTCTCAAGAGGGCCAGGGCCAGGGTGGATGTCCTTGGGGAAAACCTGGCCACAGTTCACAGGAATCAAGTCCTGTGTTTGTCTGTGGCAAGGATCACATCTCACTGTTGGTTAGCTGGCTCCCAGAAGCAGCAGTAATCTCGGCCCTAGGACGTCGCGTGTGGTAGGCTTTCTCTGCCGCTGGACTGGGACGTGTGCCTCTGATGCCACTTCTGCTATCAACAGTAACAGCTGGCACGTTCTAAGTACCGTTCTCAACACGTCGTGTTATTCACTCACTAATCCCCATTACAAAGTTATCATACGCCAACACTAAATATATCCCACTTGGTAGACAACTAGGGCACAGAGAGGTTGAGTAACCTGTCTGAGAGCACATGGCAAGTAAGTGGAGAGGCTGGGGATAGAGCATGGGTGTTCTGCCTCCAGAGTTCTCCATAGATTGGGTATGAGGACAAGGTACTGGATGGGTCTCCTGTGTTGCCAGGTCAATGTTCAGGGACCCATCAGATCAGAGGGAAATGGTGGTGAAGGCACTGTCTGCTCCAGAGGATGGTTAGAGTTGTAGTCTGGACACTCAGGGTCAAGGTTTTTGTGATTAATGTCATGTACACTGGACTGTACCATTGACATGAAAGCACCGTCAGTCCTCTAGCCCAGTGTGACTGGTGAGGCAGAGAGGCAGGGCCAGATACCAGCCATGCACACCCAAAGGGCTGGGCTAACTCAAGCTCTGGCTTTCCTCAGTCTCAAGTTCCAATCTCAGGAAAGAGATACCAGAACCCAGCTCCAAAGCCAGCCGCAGGTCCCGTCCAAGGCAGCTGTCGTGACCCGAGAGCCCCGTAGCTCCCTCCCGCCTCTGCCTTCAGCCAGGTACCCACCTGCAGGGGGCCCTTTTCTGCACCAGGCTCTGGAGGCACTGAACAGCACCTGCCTCGTGTGACTGGCTGGCACTGTCCCTGTGTAGGTCATCAGCATGCTCTGATGTGGGGACCAGACCACCTGTCCTCTCTTCCCATGTGTCTGCCCACGAGATCCCTCCCCTGCAGACCTCAGGGAGGGGAATCTACTGGTACATGGCAAAGAGTCAGCGCCCCTGAGCAGCGAGTGGGTGAGCGGGAGACGCTGCACAGTTCTGCCGGAAACAAAGAGCAAAGGCTTATGGGTGGAGCAGAGAAAGCAGGAGGCAGAGCCAAGGGGGTCCACAGAGCTGGCAGCCACTCCCTTGTGTGGCTGTGGGGTGGGTGGTAAGAAAACGGCCTGACCAGTAGGCATAGGAAAATAAGAACCTCTTGGAAATCAGGATGAGAGGGACCTGGGATGGAAACAAGTGGACTTGGCCAAGTGAACAAGGAATCTAGAGCTCAGGACCAGAACTCCCAGCAAGAGCTATGTCCCGGACTGAAGAGCCACAGTCCCTAATCGCTTGTGGCGGGGACTGCTAGTCTGCATGAGGCCTGGTCGTCTGAGGCAGGCGGACACCTGAACTGGCATTTAACAAGGAGCAAAAGGGGAGGAGAGAAAAATGGAAGGTAACAATTCTGAGGCCAAGTCCCAGACAGAGGCTTAAAGGGGAAGCCCCCAGTCTCAATACAGCTTATACAGTGAGAGTGTAACCTGCAGCCAGCTGAGTGTTTTCTCTTTTCTCGCACCTCACCACAAACACACACACCCCACCACAAACACAATCACCGTACCACACACACACCCCACCACAAACACACACCACCCCAAGCACCTTCTTCACACCCACCTCCCCCCCTCCACCACTCAACCACACGTACACACACACCACAAAGTATTAGGCTATGACCCCAGGTTGGAGCTCCAACCTTGGGGCTATGTTCTGGAACAGTGCCACAGTCTTATCTCAGGAAATTTAGAACTGTGGGGACTGAAACCCCTAGGATGAAGTCCAATGAGGCCTTATTCTAAATTCTGTTCTCCAGTGAATGCTGGCAAAATAAGTTTCCAGCTGACAAGCAGAACCACAAAGCCAGACAGTATCTGAAAAGATCACTCAGTGCTGAGGGAACAGACAGGACTCCAACCAAATCTCCCCCAGTAATCACAGTTGCCTTTTAGTAATCCTTTCCGGAAGGCTGATACGGCTCAGTCTCAATCCCAGAATCACTGAGTTTTTCTTAGGTTGAAATGGTACATAGTTATCATGGTTTAGAACCAGACTCAAAATTTGCTCCTCATTATTTATTTACTTTATTTATTATTCATTTACCATTACTTAAGACATCATTTTTGTTGGAGTCTCTTCAGTGTAGAGTCAGTACGATTCGTCTTTCAGATTCTTGTCCCCATTCACATCAGAGTTGCTTTAGCGTGGGAGACTGTGAGGCTGCTGGGGGTGTATTTGCAGGGTGGGATCTCTTACTGGGGGCTGGGGTGAAGACTTCGGGTATTTGTGGAGGGAAAATGAAGACCACAACAATCCAGCGTACTGGTCAGTCACAGGAAGATGCACAAGCCTGGAGGTCTCTGTGGCCAGCAGATGCCATCTTATACCCTGCTCACCTCTTATGTGTGTGGTTGGGGTGGAGGAACCCAATCCTCGGGGTGATCCTTGTTCTCCCAAACATCCCTGAGTTGGTGTTGCCCAAAGCTTAGAGGCCCACGGGTTTGTCAGTTTCTCCATTCAGGTCCTCTGTTCAATCTTCAGGGTCCTGAGATGAGGAAGGAGGTTGTAGCAGCTTCAGAGGGCAGACCAACCTCCCAGTGCATGGTCTGAGAAGTCCCCATTGAGACTGCTGCTGAAGGGTATCATAATGTCCGGAGCCAAGTCTCCCCAGGGCCTCAGATTCTCAGCAGCTAATGCAAACGCCCCCCACCCCATCCCCCCAGAAAGGTCTAACCATGCAAACTCCACCCAAAATTGTTCAAAAGAGTAAGCTTTATGGCGGGCAAGGGTAAATATGGACACTAGGGTTCTTCTCAAGCTAGGAAGGTATTTAAAATTATAGGTCTTTCTGCATCTTGCAAATTTTACATTCTATATTTATTTATATAAAAGTTGTTAATTATTTACAGGCTAAATTATAACTTTCCCCCTCTAAGTCTTCAAATGAAATGGACTTTCTAGGAAAATACCTGCTCTTTTTTGTATTCCTGGCAATAGGACTTAACGTATTAAGAGTGGGCCTATTCTGTTTGTTACTACTATAATTGGAGTAAGAATATAACTTTCACTACCATTAATGACAGCGGGATTCTGGACAGAATGCTGTGCTGTTTTCTATGTTTTCCTTTTTTCCCATTAAAAAAAATTGAGATATAATCCACATACCATAAATTCCAACATTTTTAAGTATATAATTCAGTGAGTTCTAGCATATTTATACAGTTGTACAGCCATCACCACAATCTAACTTCAGAATATTTTCATCCCCCCAAAAAGAATTACTGTGTGTATCACCCCATGACCTTTAGCACTCACCCCCCATTCCCCTCCCCAGCCCCTGGCAATCCCTAATCTGCCTTGTCTCTATGGATACTTGCATTCTTTCAAATCATCCTAAACAACTACTTTGTAAAGGATGAGGAAACTAAACCTCTGAGAAGTCCAGTAACTTGTAGTGAGTGGATGAGCCAGGTTTTAAACCCAGGTCTGTCTGACTCCAACACCTGTGCTCGTAGACACTCCCCTCACTTCCTCTGCCCTGTCTACCACTGCTCTCATCCCGTCCAAGCACCCCAGTTCAACCTGAACACATTCAAGGGACCTTGCGCGTGCCCCATCTCTGTGCTGTCTGCCTCACACCTGCTGGGGATCAAGCCAGCCCCTCTGCATGCCTTTGGGATGAAGTTTATCCCCATTGGGCCCATGCACTGTGTTCCACCTGCAAGGCAAAGCGGATGTTGAAAGTAGGGACCTGGCTGAGAATAAGAATGGGACCAGATGCATGAAGCTAGAGAGCAAGGGAAGTGCCAAGAGGGGAATCAGGAAGACCAAGAATACCTCACATCTTTGGGGACAATTCATCCTGTTCAGAACCATCTCAGTGGCTTAGTTGATAGTCCCTCATCTTTTATGTGGAGAAAAGTCCAGCCCACGTGGTTCTTTCATAATCAGGAAGTGTTTCTTGGAAAACTCAAGGACAGCAGGGAAATCTGCAACTTTAGATGTCCAATAACTTGGTCATTAGGCCCGATCATCAAAAGAAGCAATTTTTTCAGGTCATTGGCTTTTGATGTGAACTGCCCCTTCTGCCAAAGCACAGACGAAAATTCTCCAGGGCAGCATGGTTTAGGTTAGAGCCCCTGTTCAGTGCAACAGCAGGCATGCCTCAACTGCTAATCCCGTTACAAGGCATCTTTATCATGCCTTCTGCCTCCACCAAGGCCCCTCCTCCAGCGCTATTGCCAAGGGCAGCAGAGAAAATGATACCTTTAGCTGTGACCTTTCTGCTCGGAAATCTCTCAGTTGATCAGTTCCCAATATGTTTATTGTGATATTTGCAGGGAGAATGACCTTCATTAAATGGTAAGGTCAAGTGCAACACTGGAGGAGAGAGCCAAGAGACACGAGAGTGGCAAGGAGACAGAGAAGGAAATTATTGCTCCCTTTCCCCAGAGTGTCGAATGAACCCAGAAATATTGAAACAGGTCTCTAGGTCTATGACTACAGCTTTCCAACATCGAAGGGTGCTAAGTCAGGCTCCAAGGGCTCACCAGCAAGCTCCCTGTATTTACTCACTGAATAAATAAAAAGCAAAGGGTAAAATGAGGCCTGGCTGCCACAGAGCTCAGTTTGCTGTGTCTTTGGGAGGAGCCAAAGTATTTCTTTAATTTAGTGGATGTGAAAGGCATAAACTTCAGCAGTTCTCTTTAGAAGCTTCCCACCCATTCTAGGAAAAAAATAAAAAACACCAAGATCCCCAAGTGTTTTCTAAGGGTTCTCAGAAAGATTAATACATAGAAAAGACCACAAAATGTAGCTGCCAGTGAGTTTTTAAAGTCCACATTTGGTTTTCATGTGCCTACAAAACTCAGACAATCAGAACAAGCTCAGGTAATAGCCAAGGTAAAATACTTTTCTTATGTCCCTAAAGGTGTCATTTCTTGGTTATTGTGTCAGTTTCTCCCCAAGATCCTTTGAAATACAGACACAGTTCATGAAGGGAAAAAGCAGTATGACAGAAACAAGAGGGCATGTGTTTTGGCATCAAGAACATCTATGCTTCTGTCCTGTTTCCCCCTTTTACTAGCTAGCAGACTGGGCAAGTTATTGAAGTTCTTTTAGCCTGAGTTTCTTTATCTGCAGAATGGGGTTATCAATTGAGGTTCTTGGGCTACAAGTCACAGAAAGTCTAACCCAGTGTTCAAACAATGGAGGGGCTCAGTGGCTGACACTGCAGAGGACCAGAGGACCAGCAGCAGCTTATTCTGGGCCTTCTCTCTTTCTCTGTGTCTGGGCTCCCTGCCCTAGCACATGTCAGCAGTAGAGAAAGGGCTGCAGCAGTTCCAAGCCTTTTATGCATACATGCGTTCAGAAGAGACTCTCTTCCTCAGTCACTCTCCCTTAGGGGGAAGTAAATTTCTTTCCCAGAAGCACTTAACTAACTTCTTCTTGCTTCCTATTGGCTCAAAGAAGTCACATGCCATTTCTTAACTAATTGCTATGGCAACAAGGATGCCATTCCCTGACTGGATAAGAGCTGAGATAATCACAACGGTGTGATCCCTCACCTAGAGCCAAACATCCTGGAATGTGAAGACAAGTGGGCCTTAGGAAGCATCACTGCAAAGCTAGTGGAGGTGATGGAATTCCAGTTGAGCTATTTCAAATCCTAAAAGATGATACTATGTAAGTACAGCATTCAATATGCCAGCAAATTTGGAAAACTCACCAGTGGCCACAGGATTGGAAAGGTCAGTTTTCATTCCAATCCCAAAGAAAGGCAGTGCCAAAGAATGCTCAAACTATTGCACAATCACACTCATCTCACACGCTACTACTAAAGTAATGCTCAAAATTCTCCAAGCCAGGCTTCAGCAATACGTGAACCATGAACTTCCAGATGCTCAAGCTGGGTTTAGAAAAGGCAGAGGAACCAGAGATCAAATTGCCAACATCTGCTGGATCATCTAAAAAGCAAGAGAGTTCCAGAAAAAACATGTATTTCTGCTTTATTGACTATACCAAAGCCTTTGACTATGTGGATCACAATAAACTAGAAAATTCTGAAAGAGATGGGAATACCAGACCATCTGACCTGCCTCTTAACAAACCTGTATACAGGTCAGGAAGCAACAGTTAGAACTGAACATTAAACAGCAGACTGGTTCCAAATAGGAAAAGGAGCACGTCAAGGCTGTATATTGTCACCCTGCTTATTTAACTTATATGCAGAGTACATCATGAGAAATGTTGGGCTGGAGGAAGCACAAACTGGAATCAAGATTGCCAGGAGAAATATCAATAACCTCAGATATACAGATGATACCACCCTTATGGCAGAAAGTAAAGAAGAACTAAAGAGCCTCTTGCTGAAAGTGAAAGAGGAGAGTGAAAAAGTTGGCTTAAAGCTCAACATTCAGAAAACTAAAATCGTGGCATCTGGTCCCATCACTTCATGGCAAATAGATGAGGAAACAGTGGCTGACTTTATTTTGGGGGACTCAAAAAATCACTGCAGATGGTGATTGCAGCCATGATATTAAAAGATGCTTATTCCTTGGAAGAAAAGTTATGAGCAACCTAGACAGCATGTTATAAAGCAGAGATATTACTTTGTCAACAAAGGTCCCTCTAGTCAAGGCTATGGCTTTTCCAGTAGTCATGTATGGATGTGAGAGTTGGAAGGTGAAGAAAGCTGAGCACTGAAGAATTAATGCTTTTGAACTGTGGTGTCGGAGAAGACTCCTGAGAGTCTCTTGGACTTCAAGGAGATCCAACCAGTCCATCCTAAAGGAAGTAAGTCTTGAATATTCATTGGAAGGACTGATGTTGAAGCTGAAGCTCCGATACTTTGGCCACCTGATGTGAAGAACTGACTCATTTCAAAAGACCCTGATGCTGGGAAAGATTGAGGGCAGGAGGAGAAGGGGATGACACAGGATGAGATGGTTGGATGGCATCACTGACTCAATGGACATGAGTTTGGGTAAACTCTGGGAGTTGGTGATGGACAGGGAGGCCTGGCGTGCTGTGGTTCATGGGTTCACAAATAGTCAGGCATGACTGAGCAACTGAACTGAACTGAATCCCTCAGCCTATCAATGACAAATGATTCCTCTTGGATCAAATAGGCCCACTTCTGGAGCTAGAGCTAGAGCTGGGCGGGATCTCTTTCCTGGGAGGGCTGAAGAATGGATGGATGATGCTTAGGTAGGTACCACTAACCCAATTCACAGAAAACTGTGAGAATTAAATGAAATATGTGACAGTATTTAGCCAGTCCCTGGCACAGAGTGAATCTCAGTAAGAGAGTTTTTTAAGGTGGAAGGTGGGGAAGAATATCATGGATGAAATGAAACCAGAAATGAATCACCTATCTGGAGGCTACAGGTTAAGAGAACTTGCTTCTAAATTGCTTAAAATTCTATTCCAATTACCCACCACCTCCCAAACACAAACACTTAGTGCGTTAGAGTTAAGACAATCCTCAGGATGCTTCTAAGCACTGGAATAGGAATCAGAAGACCATTTCCTGGCTGAAAGACAACTTGTCTGAACCTTCATTTCCTCCCATTAATTTGCTCTTGGTTAATTGCCATCTCTGAAAGTGCTCTCTCACTGTTCACATGTGCTTGCTCGCTTCAGTCGTGTCTGACTCTTTGTGACCCTATGGATAACAGCCCGCCAGGCTGTCCATGGGATTCTCCAGGCAGGAATACTGGAGTGGGTTGCCATTGCCTCCTCCAGGAGATCTTCCCAACCCAGGGATCGAACCCCCATCTCTTATGTCTCCTGCATTGGCAAGCAGGGTCTTTACCACGAGCACCACAGTACTCCTTAACAGGACTTTCTGCAATGATGGAAATGGTTTTGGTGCTGTCCAGTAGAGTAGCCACTGGCTGTATGTATGGCTTAGGAGTTGAATTTTCAATTTTCTTTACTTTTCATTTTAATATAAATAGCCACATGTGGGTAATACAACCCTAGACTGTAGTCTCCTAGACGCTGAGGCAGAAGTTTCTCCTTCCTCCATATCTCACCCCAGCCTTGAGTCAAGCCCTTGGAGGGTCCTTCATCAGTGCCTCTGATTGATTGACTGAATGATGCCACTTTGCACAGAATCAGAACAGACCTGCCCCCACACAGCTGTGTGACAGAGGAGAGAAAAGTGAAACTGACTTGGGCACAAGAGGGATATGCTGCTTGCTCCACTCTCTGCAGTGCTGGATTCTTTTATTATCTAGGTCATTATCAGGTCTGTTCCTGGCTGGGTTTGCATGCGTGCCTGTTAATTGTGTAAATAAGAATGACCCTGGATGGTGAGAGGAGCTGCGCCCTCCTCGTCTTCCTGGCTCAGGGCCCTGCGTTCCAGGTTGATGGCCTTTGTCCTGGTCTTCTGCTCACTTGAGCACTTGCTGAGAATATACAGGCTTGAAAAGAGGAGGGAAAAAACCCACTCCAGGAGCTGAGCAGACTGAACGCGGTCTTCAGCTTCTACCACTGTGTTCTGGAAGTGCCACCGCTAACCTTCTCTGGGGAGAAACAATGGCCCCGTGAACAGGGCCCTTTCTTGGGAGCTCAGGGTACCTCTCTCTCCAAGGGCTCACATTACCTCTCTCTCCTCCAGGAAAAGGCCATGGCCGATGCTCAGGTAGACACGACGCCCTCCTCCCTGTTGTCATCAAGACCATCGAAGACCTGCCATCGTTACGTTGACTCTAGAAGGGTTTAGATGTGAGGGTTGTTTTTCGGCTTCGATGAGGAGTAGCTTATTTGTCAACTCTTCCCCGCTTCTAAACTGAGCCTTGAAACTCAATTTGCTGATGAAACCGCCTCTTCTCGGGGTGTTTAGTACGGTGTGTGCGCCACCTAGCGGCTGCTGTCTGAAATTCAGACCGTTCGGCCACCAGTCTGTCATCTCTCATTTTTCCGTGTCAAACAAAAGACCTTAGGAAACCTGTCTTTGCTGAGTAAACTCTGTTTTCCTTCTACCTCCTCGCGGATGACTTTCTCTGTGATCCCGAACTCTCCTCTCGTGGAGCTCTCGTCCTAAGAGAGGCCTGGACGTCTTCCCGGGACTTTCCAGTGTCTGTCAAAAGAATTTTACAGGCTGTCTTGAGACTTAAGAAAGCTGCTCAAGAAAGAGTAGATGGGCCTTCCTGCTTATGTCCCAGGGCTTCACAAGCTCCCTTGGTGCCAGCAGCACTCTGAGCTGCACTCTGGCTGGGTTCCTCCACGTGGGATTCAGTCACCCAGGACTTAGTGGTGACCAGGGGGCCTCGTATCCTCCTTCCCAGGACCACATCTGCCGTACAGCATGGATTATGAGCTGTCCCTTGGGATGGACATCATGTTCAGGGGACCGTAGCAAATATTTTATTGAAGTCATTGCTGTTTATTTTATTGTGGCAAAATATACATATCATAAAATTTACATTTTTGACAGCTTTTAAGTGTACAGTTCAGGGGCATTAAATGCATGTGCATTGTCAAGCAGCTCTCATCAACTGTCCATCTCCAGAGCCTTTTTTGTCATTCCCTACCAAAAACCTTCACACTCACCATACAACTGCTCCCCATTCCTCCCTCTTGCCTGCCCCTGGTTACGTTGATCCTGCTTTCTGTGAATTTGCCTCACTGAACTAGATACCTTATATAAGTGGAATTATACAATTTTTGCTGTTCTGTGTCTGGCTTAGTCAAATATTTTTAGTTGTGGCTGTTTTACTTGGGCTATAAAGACCTGGCTTTCTTTTTTGTTTTCTCTGGAGGAGAAACGGGAAAGAAGTCAGCAGAATGAACCTAAACCTTGCCCTTGAGCCCTCGCCAGCCCTGGATGTGCTTTGCGGCTGGGTGTGCCTCTGAAAACTGCTGTGGTGTCGAGGAAAGGAGGAGCCACCAGTGAAATCTCTCAAAACAAACAAGGAAGAGTCCATTGTTCAGTGGCTTAGGCGAATCAAGTCTCGCCTGGCATTTCCTGGCCCAGGTTTACAGGGATCCTAAGGAGGCAGTTACTGTGAAATCTGACGCCAGGAGCTGTCACGGCAGAGCCTGTGGGGACCTAGAGGGTCTGACACTGACGGTTTGTGGCCAGGCAGGCAAGAGGCAGCTCTGAGTGTCTGGACTTGGTGGTGGAGTGGCTTTAGGGTTTGTGTGACTGGAGATAACCTGAGGATTCAAGGGGGTTTGTGTCTACACTTCTTTGTTCCTCCATTCTGTAGAAACAGATTGTTTACCTATTGCATGAACAGAAAGGACCCTTTGGTAGAAATGGCTATTATTATATGTGTAGGTTTCAACTCTGTTATGGAACTATAATTCTGAAAATGACACTTCCAAGGGAGAAAGGGTTTGGAGCGCCAGAGTGAGTCATTGTACTGGTAACAACCAATGTTTACACAGCATTAATTTATTTACTTAATTTTTTTATTGTAATAAATTCAAGAAAGATTTTTTCTTTACAATATTGATTTACACAGCATTTAAATGGCTTATAAAGCACTTTTCACTCACATGATCTCATTTTTCATCCCAAAGAACAGAAAGAGGCAAGAAACATCTATAAATGGCACCAGGAAATGGTGCATCATTCATTGGTGTCAGTTAATTGGTGGTTATCTCAGATCCGCCCATGGGCTTCAACTCTTTTCCTTGGCTGAAAAGAGGGATTCACTAGGAACTTCTCCCAGGAACAAGGAAACTTGACCTCTAGGCCAAGGTCTTTTAGTTGATAAGTGGGACATGTTGAGTTCAATAGTAACATTTCTTCGCAGGACTTCTCAGAGCCTTTAACGTATTAGTGTGCATTGCGACTTCCCCAAGGTGGGGTAAAATATATGTTTCTCACACATATTTTATAATGGAAAAAGTGTTGGAGACTAATGTTCCTCGGGACACAGTTTGGGAAGTACTGACTCAAAGAGGGTGGGTCCCTTGGACCAGGGCTGCCAAAAAATGAAACCAAAGAGCTCTGCAGAGAGGTAAGGAAGCTGGAGATCTAAGCAGACTGGTCAGGCCCCATAGGAGGAGAGCATGTGGGAGGGGCTCCCCTTGGAGTACGGGTAGAGTAAGTCTGAAGGCAGGACGTCCAGCCGCAGAACTTCCCATGGCTGTCCACCTCATTTGAGCAAGGTCGGTGCAGCATCTGCCCTCCCAGTCTCTACCAGGTGGACAGCAGTGGGATATGGAAGAATCTGCATCCACTCAGGTTCAAGGGGAGTCCCTCAAAATGGTCAGGCCCTCTCACAGAGGAATTCAAGGGTTCCTGCGTCATTTAGTCCTGTGGGGATCGCACTTAACAGGAGCCATCAACACAGTCTGGGGACCCCTCAGTCATGCCTTTGGGATGACACGTTTGTTTCAGTGGGGTTTGATTTTTATCACGGACAAGCATAGAAGTAGTACGGCAACAGCCGCCATTCTGGAGGGCTTTCACTGGAGCGCGCGCTGCCCTGAGTGTTCTACATCAACGTTTTTACCTGACTCTCACAACAAACCTGTGCAAGAGGTTTCATTACGTTCTTCATTTTACAGATGAGGAAACTGTATCTTAGAAATGTGAGGTGTCTTGTCGTTGATCACCCATCTAGTAGCTGATATAGCTCAGACATTAACCCGAGTAACATGTAGTCTCCGTGTTTAAGCATGATACTTGACTGCCTCATCACATGTAGAAAAGATTGCTGGTTGCCCTACCCGCCTATTCATTCTCCCCATCTAACTTTCCAGAAGGGTCTAATTTTTCCCAAAAACTCAAGACTCTATTCCCCAGCTTCCCTTTCAGCCTGTCCACTGAGATGTGAGCAGAAGTTGTTGGCTGTTGTTTCTGGGAAGGCTGCTTAAAGGGCCAATATCCACCCTGTTGACCTTTTCCTGATTTTTGTGCGTGCTAAGTCGCTTCAGTCGTGTTCAAATCTTTGCAACCCTATGGACTTGTAGCCCCCCAGGCTCCTCTGTCCATGGGATTCTCCAGGCAAGAATAATTTAGCGGGTTGCCGTGCCCTTCTCCAGAGGATCATCCTGACCTAGGGATTGAACCCGTGTCTCTTAAGTCCCCTGCATTGGCAGGCACTTTCTTTACTGCTAGCGCCACCTTTCCCTGATTCCACCTGCCTAGGTCTGGGAGGTGGTGGCAAGAGTTCCCGCAGCCATCTTGGGCCACGAGGTGCCTTGAGGGTGGACATCCCCATTCTAAGGATGACAAAGCAGGAGGGTAAAAGTCTCTGCCAACCGTGGAATCAGCACACCCACTATTGAACCCATACCACCAGACGTAAATTAGTCTTTATTGTTTTTAAACCACTGTTATTTGGATTTTCTTTCAGTTCTGTTAAATGAAACAAATCCTGACAGATACACCAAGCCATATTTCAAATTGTGCTTCCTGGTGTGAATTTCTAACTGCCTGCCCATCAGTGAATAATTTCCTCCATTAAGCCGTTTCCCTTCCACACCCCATGCTCCAGGGACGCAGGTTCCCTCCCTGTCTGATTCAAGTCCTAAGTCCCAGTGACCTTTTCCACACCCACCCAGCCTCTTCCTTTCTAAATCCAGCAATTAATACCATTCCCACACATCTGGCCCTGCATTTTTCTCAGCACCATTCAAAATAATATTAGGAATGTTTTATACCAACAACTGTCTGGGGAGAAGCACGGCTTAGTGTAAAAAGCACTGATGTGGTAGAAAAATAAGGGGGTGACTCGCCCCTTTGCAAACAGCAAGGTTGTAAAGGGCGAGCTGGTAGGTGATCACTTCCACCACAGGAGCCTGAGACCCCCTGACTCGGCCAGTAATGACTTTTCCGTCTTATGGGAAGCAGATGGGATTTTAATGGACTGTGACTGTTGTCTATTTTCTTTAAGCAACATACACCGAGATCTCTGTGCCCCTTCCAGGCAATAGGAAGTGTAGTCACCAAAAAGGAGGTAATGTTCGCAAGTTCCTACCTAAACCCTTTCCTTTAGAAATTGTGCTGCTTTGTTTTTTTTATTTCCTATAAATAAGAGGCGACCCCAGCCCTCTGTTTCTTAGATGAAGCAAAAGAGTTGTGATTAGGTCATACCCCAGTGCCACTTTTTTTACCTTGAAGAAAACAAACAAAAAAATGGGTCACTTCTTGATACAATAAATATGAGGATACTTTTAGCAGGGGTGCAAATGGTAAAGAATCTGCCTGCCATGCAGGAACCGCAGGGGAAAGACTGGGTAGAATTTGGGAGGAGCAGTGGAGAGGGGTCCTGGGAAGGCTGGCAAAATTCTGCCTTCTATCAAAAGTACTGGTTATGAGAGTTTTCACTCTATCGTGATTTATGAAGCTTACATTTGTTTTATGGCACTCTCTGTGTTTGGTAGCTTAGCTGGTAAATAATCCACCAGCAGTGTAGGAGACCTGGTTCAATTCCTGGTTCTGGAAGATCCACTGGAGAAGGGATAGGCTACCTACTCCAGCATTCTTGGGCTTCCCTTGTGGCTCAGCTGGTACAGAATCTGCCTGCAATATGGGAGCCCTGGGTTTGGAAAATCCCCTGGAGAAGGGAACGGCTACCCACCCCAGTATTCTGGCCTGGAGAATTCCATGGACTTTATGGTCCATGGGGTCACAAAGAGTCGGCCACGACAGAGCGACTTTCACTTTTTTTTCTGTTTGCTATATTTAACATAAAAGATTTTAAAAAGGGGAGAGGAAAAAGAGATCACATCTTCCCATTAGAACTGTCTCTTAGTCATGTTCATCTGTAAGTATCAGGGTTCTTTAACCCCTCATTGCCAAGGAGGCAGTGCAGGCTCCAGAAAATAGAAGAAACCCATTTCTGCAGAGAAGGTGTGACAACAATAATTGTCCAGCTAGTTGCAACTAAAAGAGTATAATTTTTTCTCTTCTAATCTTTAGTGGGACCCCATAAGACATGCTTTAACAATCTTTTATTTTATATTGGAGTATAGTTGATTTACAGTGTTGTGTTTCAGATATATAGCAAATGAATCAGTTACACATATACATTCTTTTTAAGATTCTTTTATCATGTAGGTAATTATAAACTACTGAGTAGGATTCCCTGTGCTATGCAAAAGGTCCTTGTTGATTATTTTATATATAGTAGTATGTCTGTGTTAATCCCAAACTCCTAACTATCCCCACATCCCCCCATGTTTCCCCTTTAGTAACCATAGTTCTTTTTCAAAGTCTATAAGTCTATGTTGTAGATAACTTCATTTGTATCATTTTTTTTCTAGATTCCATGTATAAGTGTTTTGTCTTTTTCTGATTTACTTCACTTAGTATGATAATCTCTACATCCAACCATGTTGCTGCAAATGATATTATTTCATTCCTTTTTATGGCTGAGTAATATTCCATTGTATATATGTCCTGTGTCTTTATCCATTCCTCTGTTGATGGACATTTAGTTGCTTCCATGTCTTGGCTATTGTAAATAGTGCTATAGTGAATACTGGGGTACATGTATCTTTTTGAATTATGGCTTCCTCTGGATATAGGCACAGGAGTGGGAATGCTGGATCATATGGTAGTTCTATTTTTAGTTTTTTTAACAAGTCTCCTGCTAGTGATAAAAGAATCCGCCTGCCAGTGCAGGAGACATTAGAGACATAGGTTCAATCCCTGGGTCAGGAAGATCCCCTGGAGAAGGGCATGACAACCCATCCCAGTATCCTTGCCTAGAGAATCCCATGGACAGAGGAGCCTTGCAGGCTACAGCCAATGGGGTCGCAAAGAATCAGACACAACTGAAGCAACTTAGCATGCATGCATATGCACACTATTTTCCATAGTGGCTGCACCAATTTACATTCCCACCAACAGTCTAGGAGGATTCCCTTTTCTCCACACTCTCTGTAGCGTTTGTTTGTAGACTTTTTGATGATGGCCATTTTGAGCTGTGTGAGGTGATTCTTCTTTGTAGGTTTTTTTTTTGAAAATCAAAAGACATACTTTAAAAAAAAAAATAGTTGTCTTACAAAGGAAGAATCTGGGGCACCAAGGGGTTGAGTTAACTTGTAGTTAGGAAGTGCCCAGGAGGGAACTCAAATGCAGGCAGTCTGGGTTTCCCTCACCACCTCTTTGACTGGGGGATGGGAAGTGGGGTAGAATCTTCTCTCTCTGCGTGTCTTACATTTCTTCCATCTCATTTAAATGAAAACAAAACAGGATCTTACCAGAGAGAGATGCTTCTAATTTTGGCACAGCTGGCATTAGCCAATTTGGTTGTGCCAACAAGCAGGCCCAAGTTCTCTTTCCCTTCTCAGTGTCGCAAGTCATCCCAATGTACCCGGGTCTGAGAGGTGTCCTCACACACAGGACTCTTGGTGCTAAAAGAAGGAAAACCCCAGGCACCCTGGGAAAGTTGCCCTCCCTGAATGGGCCCCTGCCTCAGAAGGATGCAGGGACAGTCTCCCCAGAATAAAGTTAGGCGACAGAGGGACACTCTGAGGCATCCATGAGCCACAGACCCCCACTGGAAAACACGGCAAGCAGGGCGATGTGGCTGCCACAGACTGAGTCAGCCTCCTAACACGGAAGACTGAATTACGCCTGACACCTAGAGAAGGAAAAAAAAAATCGATGATGGCATAACAATGGTTTGAATGAGAGCAAAATTTGCATTTCTTTGTATTGGGCCATAAATCCCTCTTGGACTTCCCGTGAGTCTAGACCGTGTTTAATTCTGTCAGTCACTCTAGCCGGCACCGTGGTCTTCAGACGAGGATTTGTGCCTGCTGCTATAATCCCTTGCCACGGAACAGGGCTCAGGGCATCCACAAATGTCACGGTCGCCTCTGCAGCTGTTAAGTGATGGGCTCATTGTCAGAGGGGATGTGATTCAGCAGAGGCCACACAGCTTGCCAGCAGCATCCTTTTCCTTGGATCATGCAATGGACAGGAGAGGCAGACATGGAATTGTAGAATCACAGCAGTGGAAGGGGCATGGGAGGAGACGTGTAGTTGGGGCCTGTTGGGGAGAGGGTTACTGCCATAGGTAGTCGGGGCTGGGGAGGGAGCAAGGACATTAATAATGATCACCCTGTGACTTCCTTTCATGCATATTCCTCACTGTATTAATTTTAATATTAATTCAACAATATTTGTTAAGCATCTGGTGAGTGTTTAGGCTTTGGGGATCAGCACCAAGTGTCATGGATGAGTCTGTGTCCTCATGGCATTATGTTCCGGTAGAGGAACTAACCTTCTGAAGGAGCTTGTATTGCTAGGCCTGGGTCTCACAGTCTTGCTGCCTTTGCTGCCGGTCCACTGTAGATCTTATACATGGAATGTCAACATGTTACCTTTAAGGATCTGTTGCGAAGGTACCATTTTGAAAAACATGCTTGAGCAGCTGATTGGCACAGCTGCTCCCGACTTCCCCAGTGAACAGCTCTAACCCAATCCTAGGAACACCAAGGACAGTCATACAGGTTGTGCACTGCACAATGTCATAGGGCACCACACACGTAGATTACAACAGGTCCACCTTGACCTGCACCAACGTAGGTGATACTCCTGCCCTACCATCAACCTCAGGCAGAAAACTTATCATGTCATCCTGCCAGGGGAGGAGGCCTTTGAATTCATCCCTACAAATGAGTTTACCCTACTTGACTTCCAGTTCTAAAATCTTGACCTGTCTTTGTTTCTTCTAAAATGAAAATTGATCTTATTACTCTATTCAAACCCATTTAATTCAGTAGCTTTCAAACTTCAGTGAACTGTATCTTCCATTATGACTCGGTGTATATTTACATGCATGCATACATATACGCAAACAGATAGACAGCTAAAACCTTCCCCTCAGCTACATACATTGTGTTCTCTTTCCCACTGAGAAAAGTAATGGTTGAGAGTGGCCAGGATCTGGTTTTCCATCTCAGTTCCTCAGTTATTAGCCACGTTAACAAAGCAGCACAACCTGAGTGGTTTTAAACAGAAAATATTTATTCTATGACATCTCTGGAGGCTATAAAGTCTCAAATCCAGATGTCACCAGGGTAGACTCCTCCTGAGAGCTGTGAGGGAGAATCTGTTCATGCCTCCCTCCTGGCTTCAGTGCAGCCAGCCATCCTGCCCATCCTTGGTTTATAGATGCATCACTCTTCTCTCCTCCTCCATCTTTACATGGTGGTCTCCCTGTGTCCCTGACTTCACATAGTCTTCTTATATCAACACCAGCCATGTTGGATTAGGGGCCACTCTGCTCCAATATGACCTCATCTTAACTCATGACATCTGTAACACCTTATTTCCAAATAAGGACCCATTCTGAGATGGTGGGGGCTTCCCTGGTGGCTCAGTTCAGTGCAATTCAGTTGCTCAGTCATGTCAGACTCTTTGCGACCCTATGGATTGCAGCACGCCAGGCCACTCTGTCCATCACCAACTCCCAGAGCTCTCAAACTCAGGTCCATTGAGTTGGTGATGCGATCCAACCATCTCATCCTCTGTTGCCCCTTTTCCTCTTGCCTTCAATCTTCCCCAGCATCAGGATATTTTCTAATGAGTCAGTTCTTCGCACCAGGTGGCCAAAGCATTGGAGTTTCATCTTCAGCATCAGTCCTTCCAATGAACACCCAGGACTGGTTTCCTTTAGGATGGACTGGTTGGATCTCCTTGCAATCCAAGGGACTCTCAAGAGTCTTCAAAAGCATCAACTTTTTGGTGCTCAGCCTTCTTTATTGTCCAACTCTCACGTCCACACATGAACTACTGGAAAAACCATACCTTTGACTAGACAGACGTTGGTCACCAAATGTCTCTGCTTTTTAACATGCTGTCTAGGTTTGTCACAGATTTTCTTCCAAGGAGCAAGCGTCTTTTAATTTCATGGCTGCAGTCACCATCTGCAGTGATTTTGGAGCTCAAGAATATAAAGTCTCTCACTGTTTCCATTGTTTCCCCATCTATTTGCCATGAAGTGGTGGGACCAGATGCCATGATCTTAGTTTTTTGAATGTTGAGTTTTAAGTCAGCTTTTTCACTTTCATCTTTCACTTTCATCAAGAGGCTCTTTAGTACTTCTTTGCTTTCTGCCATAAAAGTGATGCCATCTGCATATCTGTTATTCATATTTCCCCTAGCAATCTTGATTCCAGCTTGTGCTTCATCAGAGCCCAGCATTTCACATGATGTACTCTGCATATAAGTTAAATAAGCAAGGTGACAATATACAGCTTTGACGTACTCCTTTTCCTTTTTGGAACAAGTTTATTGTTCCATGTCCAGTTCTAACTGTTGCTTTTTGACCTGCATACAGATTTTTCAGGAGACAGGTAAGGTGGTCTTGTATTCCCATCTCTTTAAGAATTTTTCACTGTTTGTTGTGATCCACACAGTCAAAGGCTTTTGTTTAGTCAATAAAGCAGAAGTAGATGTTTTTCTGGAACTCTCTTGCTTTTTTGATGATCCAGCAGATGTTGGCAATTTGACCTCTGGTTCCTCTGCCTTTTTTAAATCCAGCTCGAACATCTGGAAGTTCTCAATTCATGTACTGTTGAAGCCTTGCTTGGAAAATTTTGAGCATTAATTTGCTAGCATGTGCTGCTGCTGCTAAGTCGCATGAGTCTAACTCTGTGCAACCCCACAGACAGCAGCCCACCAGGCTCCCCCATCCCTGGGATTCTCCAGGCAAGAATACTGGAGTGGGTTGCCATTTCCTTCTCCAATGCATGAAAGTGAAAAGTGAAAGTGAAGTCACTCAGTCATGTCCGACTCTTAGCAACCGCATTGACTGTAGCCTACCAGGCTCCTCCGTCCATGGGATTTTCCAGGCAAGAGTACTGGAGTGGGGTGCCATTGCCTTCTCCGGCTAGCATGTGAGATGAGTTCAATTGTGTGATAGTTTGAACATTCTTTGGCATTGCCTTTCTTTGGGATTGAAATGAAAACTGGTGGCTCAGTTGGTAAAGAATCCACCTGCAAAGTGTGAAACCTGGGTCAGTCCCTGGGTCGGGAAGATCCCCTGGAGAAGGGAATGGCAATCTACTCTAGCATTCCTGCCTGAGAAATCCCATGGACAGAGGAGCCTGGAAAGATACAGTGCATGGGGTAACAAGAGCTGGGTACAGCTTAGTGATTAAACCACCACCTGAGATGGTGGGAGTTAGCCCGTTAGCATGTTCGTTTTGAGGGGGACAAAATTCAGGCCTTAACAGACCTTAGACAAGTACTTCAGCTTCCTCATCTGCAAAATGGAGGACAATGGTACCAACATCTGAGGATCAATGAGTTAACAGTAATACGTGAAACTCTCAGAGAAGTGCTATGATGGACTATAGTAATTACCACTTAAGAACTCACCATTATTATTTTTATATTCTGGTTATGAACCACTGTATTGATTTCATACCCACATTTTAAAGATCATTGCTCTCAATGTACTTGACCCATTGCTGTCAGAATAGAATTTCAACTCCCCCACATGGTTTCCATGGACTTTGTGATTGGCCCCTACTAACCACCCAGCCAGCTCTGTCCGTCTCCCCTCCCACCATGAACTTCTCTCCATTTCCTGAATATATTATAATCACTCTTGCTCCCAGGGCTCTCCATGCAAGCTCTCATTTTACTACTACCCCTAATCATCTGGAAAATGCCTATTTTATCTCTCAAAGAGTACCTCCTCTAGGAAGTCTTCCTTTGCCACCAATTATGGGTCACTGCCATACAGTTCTTTCTGCATAACACCTATATACTATACTGTTAATGCCAGTTTACTTGCCTGTAACCTCCCATACAAGCTCCCCAGGAATGATGTCTGTCTTAACTACTGTTGTGTCCCTGCATGCTCAGTCACTTGTGCTAAGTTGCTTCAGTCGTGTCCAACTCTTTGGGACCCCACAGACTGTAGCCTGCCCAGCTCCTTTGTCCTTGGGACTCTGCAGGCAAGAATACTGGAGTGGGTTACCATGTTCTCTTCGAGGCTTAACTACTGTATACTCAACACCAACTACAGTGCCTAGAAAATACCCTTGGTTGCCTGCCAATAGCCATTTCTTCCCTTATGTCTTTACCTAATTGATTTTGTTCTGGTATCAACAATTCTGGAAAACTAAGGGACATCTCACAGTCGCTCCCGTGACACATAGCCACAGCTTCTGCACCAGTTCCAAATAGGGAAAGGAGTACATCAAGGCTGTATATTGTCACCCTGCTTATTTAACACATATGCAGAGTACATCATGAGAAACACTGGGCTGGAAGAAGCACAAGCTGGAATCAAGACTGCCAGGAGAAGTATCAATAACCTCAGATTGCAGATGATACCACCCTTATGGCAGAAAGTGAAGAACTAAAGGCCTCCTGATGAAAGTGAAAGAGGAGAGTGAAAAACTTGGCTTAAAACTTAACATTCAGAAAACTAAGATCATGGCATCTAGTCCCATCACTTCATGGCAAACAGATGGGGAGACAGTGGAAACAGTGACAGACTTAATTTTGGGGAGCTCCAAAATCACCGCAGGTGGTGACTGCAGTCGTGAAATGAAAAGACTCTTGCTCCTTGGAAGAAAAGCTATGGCCAACCTAGACAGCATATTAAAAGGCAGAGACATTACTTTGCCAGCAAAGGTTCATCTAGTTACAGCTATGATTTTTCCAGTAGTCAAGTGTGGATGTGAGAGTTGGACTATAAAAAAACTTGAGCGCCGAAGAATGCTTTTGAACTGTGGTGTTGGAGAAGACTCTTGAGAGTCCCTTGGACTGCAAGGAGATCAACCAGTCCATCCTAAAGGAGATCAGCCCAAATATTCATTGGAAGGACTGATGCTGAAGCTGAAACTCCAATGCTTTGGCCACCTGATGCGAAGAACTGACTCATTTGGAAATACCCTGATGCTGGGAAAGACTGAAAGTGGGAGGAGAAGAGGACGACAGAGGATAAGATAGTTGGATGGCATCACTGACTCAATGGACATGAGTTTGAGTAAACTTCAGGAGTTGCTAATGGACAGGGAGGCCTGGCGTGCTGCAGTCCATGGGGTCGTAAAGAGTCAGACATGACTGAGCTGAACTGAACTGAAGGGACATCTCAGGGTGGATGACAACTGGTCCTTTCCAATCACAGAAGCCCATTCATCTCACTAGGAACTGATTCAGGGAGAAGCAAAGTAACCCACTTTTGGTCCATGAGACATGAGATAAGGTCTGCTGGGGCAACTTCTGGAAAACAGTCCAGGAGAATTCTGAAGAGATGTGTGAGAGGAAAAAGCCCAGGCCTGCTTCCAGGGAAGTGGGCAGCCACTGTTCTGCAGCCTTGGAGAGAGAGGAACTGGGACAGATTTGAACTTGCTGAGGATGGCAGAGCCAAAGTAGCTAAGGAGTCAAGTCTTTGGTAATTGTGCTAAGACGCCACAGTAACCCACTCTAGAACTGCCCTGCCCAGACCAGGGATTGAACCCAGGTCTCCTGAACTGCAGGCAGGTTCTTTACCATCTGAGCCACCAGGGAAGCCCAATGAGAGAATACCTTTTCCTTATTGTTTACTGCTGTTTAGGTCAGCTTTTCTGTCACTTGCAATTGAAATCAACCTAACTGATACAGGTACTCAGGAAATATTGAATGAGTAAGTGTTTATAAGCTAAACTTGCTAAAGAGGGAAAAGAAAGGAGAGAGCTAGAATATTCACTGTCTACAAAGAGCCACATAGGAGAACACTCTCAAACACATTATGCTATTTACTCTTCATAGCCAACTGGTAACCTTGATAGTTTTCCCCATATTAGAGATGAAGAAACTGAAGCTCAGAGAAATTGTGTATCCAGCCCAAGGTCACAGAGTTGGTAGGTGCTGGAGCTGGGGAACCTTTCCATACTGCTTTATGAGGATTTAGTTTAACAGCTGAGCTGAGAGTTCTTATTGGTAGTACAGGTCTTTTGTTTTTAATTCCTCTTTTTCTTCTTTCATTTTCACTTATAGTTGAATTTTTGTCTGTACTTTAGAAGTTAAGTGATCTAAATTTTGATCTTTAAAAGGTCACTTCTGACTTTTGACTTACGCTCATGTTTACTCACTCCAATTAACTTTCCCATCCCATCACTATCTCCCTGTTCCCCTCCAGAATAGTGTCTTATCACCCTTCCTCTGAAATCAGGGTCCGAGGGCCCCGATCCAAGGGACGATCCTAACAGCTCTCAACCTCTCATCAAGTTATTGTTGGAGTTTCTCCAGGGTTGCCAGCAGCCCTCCTGACAGGAAGCTTGGGAACGGGAAATGAATCCCATATAGACCTAATTCCAAAATACTTCATTTACACTATAGCATGAGGCCTGCTAGACACATGCAGCCTACCAGCATATTCTACTGGTAATCTCAGAAACAACAAAAAATCATTTGTTCAACTTTCTGCAGCCCTTTTCTTCTCCCAGGGCTGGGACTACGCGTCAGAAACAGACAATGCGGTCTTTCCTTTGCCCTCCAGAATGTCTGCTTCTTGCAGCCAACATTTCACAGATGAATGCCGTAGAAAATGCCTTAGCTGCATCCCGGGAATTTCAAGTGCTTTCCTCCTGTTTCTGAGGGAAAACAAACAAACAAACAACAAACAGAAACTGTCCTTTCTGTAGCAAAGCCCCAGGAATTGGCTGTTGGCTGTGCAGAGGGCCTTATGAGCTGGCAATCGTGTGCCCTCTTGTGGTCATCTGGAGGAAGTCCCACCAGATGGCCCTGTCGGCAGAAAATCTGCAGGGAGTGTGGGATTCAAAAACAGAATGCCTCAGAACACTTTAATAATAAAAGTCACAAGTCACTTGCTTTAGGGTTTTATGTAAAGTACCAAGGACAGGTCATGGGTGTTAAAAGGGACATCCAAGCCGTCCACAAATCCTGGCGGGTTTCACTGACGTTGCCCTGGGACTGGCCTCCCAGCCTGAGCCCCTAAGGATTGGTTGGGTTCCCAAAGCAAGAACGCCCCCTGGGAAGAGAAGGCTGTTTCTGATAGCAAAATATTTGATAAGAAGCTGAGGCCTGAGTGGACACAATGGTTCTCGCTAGACCCTGGGGGAGGAGCTCTTTTTTTTTTTTTATTTAATTGAAGCCTAAAAAAGGGAAGATGAAAAGTACAAATGGAAAAGTGAGAAAGCCAGGTGAGAGAAGGCTGGCCACACCTTCACGTGTGAGCGTCCCCGGACTTGCCCCACCGCAATCCCACCAAGACTTCCGTCTGCGAGGCCCACTAGTGAGTCCTTTGGGGGCATCTCAGAAGTGCAAAAGTGATAATAGCAGGTGGGCACAGGCGTGGGGAGGCCTGGAGAAGCACAAGAAAGTAAGCCCGATGAGCCCACAGGGAGGGGGTTGGAGCGTCATTATCCAAATCTCACAAGATTTCTGTGGGGGACTCTAGAGGGTAAAGCTGCACAACTTACACTCGGTTAGTGCAGATGTTCAGGCTTGGGTGTTCAGAGACAGCCTCCCACCTTAACAGCAGCTCTAGACCGAAGGCCGACCTTCACATCATGCTGACAGCAGCAGGATAGCTTTTATACCAGTCCATCTGAACTCAGAAATGAAGACACTGTGACATTAGGGCTCAAGAACAGAGCCTTTGATCTCAGAATGGTGTAATCTGTTGAAATGCCTCCCAATTTAGCTATTTAAATTCCTCAGGGTAGGGATGTGGCAGGAAAGATAGACCCCGACGAGCACTCCAGGTCCAGAGACTTGTCTGTTGGAATATGGCAGATGAGTAGCAAAACTGGGACTCAAACCCAGGACTTTAATTGCAAATCTCACCTTTTTATCCTCTCCTAAGTTGCCTCTCCCATACATAAAGGCTTTTATTATTATTTTTTTTAATGGTGAAATAACTTCAATTGAGAAAATCTCAATAGTCAAATCCTTCTCCCTGACCTAATCTACTGCCTTTCTATTGGTATTAGAAAAATAAATATTGTAACAGCCCTAAAACTGCCAACACATCTGAAAAATATTTAGCTCTTTGTCAAAGAATAGGACCCACCTGACAAAATAAAACCAAAATAAAGCACCTATAACTGCTCTTCCCCACATCTGTCATATGTGCCTATGAACAAATTTTATATTCCCTTCCATGGATTTCTTTCCTCCAAAACCATCCAGGTGTGTGGCTTCTTAACGTGCATCATCTTACACATGGACACATTGAGAACAGGATGTGATCTGATTTATCTTTGCTTGCCTAGGGCCTAGCGCATTTTGATGCCTTTTGATAAATGGAAAGTGGACCAGTGCTCTGTAGCAGGCTGCAGGAGGAGGAATGCTCAAGCTCTTCCAGTTTTACAGTGAGAAACAACAAGGGGAAAGAAACGGCTAAGTCACACAGGGGCACATTCACCTGGTCACTAGGCGAGAGCGTTGCCTGCCAGAGTCAGTTTCCCCAGAAGGCTTACATTCATCGTATGATGATTCATTTATGTGCCTCTAAGAGCTCTTTTCATCCTCCAAACTGACTTGTTCAGGCACGATAAAGCAAAGACAATTTGGAGTCATTTACTTTGTTTCTCCAATAAAAGATGTGGATTTACACAGGCTGTCTTCTCCAAAGAGCTCGGCATGCTTGCCCATCTGGTTCCTCATCTGTCCTCATTTGACGCTCTTTGTATGTCAAGGCAGACCAGGCCAGGTGAGACAGTGCATGAGCGCTCAGCCCCTCATTCTCTGTGACTCTTTAGACGGTGGCCCTCCTGGCTCCTCTGTCCGTGGGATTTTCCAGGCAAGGATGCTGGGTGTGTAGGTTTATTCCTGCTCACCACAGGAGGGAGCCCATGAGCCCTCCAGTCACACATTTAGGCTTCGACACCTATCGCCCACCTGAGGGGCAGCACTTCTCTGCAGGTACCAAGGGATCTCTGCTCACAAGCAACCTCAGCCTGGCAAGTCTAACGATAGAAAGAGATGTGCAAGCTCAGAATCACAGTATAGAATATCAGTATAGTGTGATTAAGGGCAGTGCTGCAGGAATGGATCAGGTTTGGGTATGGAGAGTCTGGAGTGGGCATAAAAGGGAAGAAATTATTGAAGGTTTAAAAAGTAAAGCTGCAGGGGCTTCCCTGGTGGCTCAGTGGTAAAGGATCTACCTGCCGATGCAGGAGACAGGAATTCAATCCCTAAACCAGGAAGATCCCACATTCCGCAGAGCGACTAAGCCAGTACACGACTATTGACCTTGTGTTCTAGAGCCTGGGGACCACAGCTACTGAGCCCCGTGCACCCTATAGCTCGTGCTCCACAACAAGAGACGCTCCACAGTGAGAAGCCCAAGCACCGCAACAAGAGAGTAGCCCCCGCTCTCCACAACTGGAGCAAAGCCCGTACAGCGAAAAAGACCCAGCAGAGCCAAAAGTAAATAAACAAAATTATCTTTAAAAGGCCCACATCAACATAGTAAAGCTTCAGCATAAGTCATAGTAAATGAAATCACTGGAAAGGTGGTATTCAATTCTAATTAACTTAATCAGCCTGTCCACTCTCCAAAATTACTACCTTATATGTGCTCTATGCTTGATTGGAATATTTGGCTTTAAGGACTAAATGATGCTTCACATAATAATCACAAAGTAAATAGAAAAACTATTCCCCTGTTTTTAAAAACAGTAAGGCTTCAAATAGCAAGTGTTAAAGAGGATGTGGAGAAGTTGGAACCCTTGTGCTTTGCTGGTTTGAATGCAAAATGGTTCAGCTGTTGTGGAAACACTTTGGCAGTTCCTCAAGAAGTTAAACATAGAATCACCAGATGACCAAGTAAACCCACTCTTAGACATATACACAAAAGAAATGAACACTCAAACAAATCGCTGTACTTGCGTGTTTATAGCAGCACCATCCACAATAGTGGAAACAACCCAAATGTCCATCAATGGATGAAATGATAAAATGAATTCTGGTGCATCCATACCGTGAAATATTACTCAGCTATAAAAATGACTGAAGTGCCTTAGTACTGTGTACTTTGTACTACAACTGCAGTGAGCCTGGAAAACATTATGCTGAATGAGAGAAGCCAGACCCAAAAGGCCACATCTTGTGTGATTCCATTCATATGAAATATCCAAGACATGCAAATCCATAGAGACAGAATGTGGACTGGTTGCCAGCAGCTGGGAGAGTGTTGAAAGAGGAGCAACTGTTGAATGAGCATAAATTTTCATTTTGGAATGCTGGGAATATTTTGGAACTAGATGGAGATGATGGTTGCATAACATTGTACTGGATGCCATGAAACTGCTCGCTCTAAAATGATTCATTTTATGTTATATAAATCTCAACCTTAGTAATTTTTTAATTAAATTTTTTAAAATTAAATTTAAAATTAAATAATTTGTTAACTTTAAATTACTTTAAATTTTTTAAAAGTAAAGCTTGAGCCAAGAGGTGAAAGGGAACCAGGAGGACAGCAGGATTTTGACTGGGAGGAAGGCATTTGAGTCAAAGCATCATGTGTAAGGGAGAGGCATGTGAAACAGAGGACATGGGCAGTGTGTCTGGATGGGGTCATGTGCTGGGTGGAGGCCCCCATGGGGAGGTAGGCTTGGAGAAAGCTGTACCTAGGAATAGAGAATTAGACAGCACTTTGTTCCCAGGTATATTGCCTTCAGTCTCTGTCTTGTCACTGGCATTTCCAGATTCTTAGACAAATGATGGAGGAGCATAGGAGGTGGCCCAACCTGGGGCAGGGGCATGGGGTGGTGGTACCCCAGCACTACACAGAGCACTCCAGGCCTCCCCTGAGGCCAGGACAAGATTTTTCTCAGAAACTATCAGCTCTAGGTCTGTCTCAACCACCACAGGAACAAAGGAAGGATCGAGGCCCCAGGCTTGGAATCCGAAGGGCAGGCCTGCAGCTGTTTTCACTAGGAAGCCTTCTCAGACCTTCAAGCTACAGCCCAGGGCAGAGAGTCTTAAGCTTTACTGAGCTCTGGGTGTGCCTCAGCTAGCAGACACTGTACAATAACATAATCCAGAGGCAGTTCTAATAATTCTGCTGCTGCTGCTGTGGTTCAGTTGCTAAGTTGTGACTGACTCTGTGTGACCCCATGGACTGCAGCACACCAGGCTTCCCTGTCCTTCACTATCTCCCTGAGTTTGCTCAAATTCATGTCCATTGAGTCAGTGATGCCATCCAACCATCTCAACCTCTGTTGCTCCCGTCTCTTGCCCTCAATCTTTCCCAGCATCAGCGTCTTTTCCAGTGAGTTGGCTCTTTGCATCAGGTGGCCAAAGTATTGCAACTTCAGCATCAGTCCTTCCAATGAATATTCAGGACTGATTTCCTTTGAGACTGACAGGTTTGATCTCCTTACAGTCCAAGGGACTCTCAAGAGTCTTCTCCAGCACCACACTTTGAAACTGTCAATCCTTCGGCACTCAGCCTTCTTTATGGTCCAACTCTCACATTTGTACATAACTACTGGAAAAACCAAAGCTTCGACTATGGATATGACAAAACTTTGTCAGCAGTGTGGTGTCTCTGTTTTTAGTGATAACTATAAATGAAATTCTGAGATATCCACAACATCTAAAATGTGATAGAAAAAATACACATGATTTCTCCTGCTGAAAAGACACAGGAGTTAATGACTGAGGTGGTTTGTTGTCTCTCTTCATGACTGAAAGAGCTACTGAATGTCAATGAGAGGCTGATGAAAACAAAGATGTGTTTCACAGATTCCAGCTTAAGATCCTTGGCATTACAAACCAGAAGGGAGGTTGTGAAGCAGGGGCTAAAGCTCCCCTCCTCAAACTGTTGGGTTGTCACTGGTGTCTAACAAAAAGAACTGAGGTATTATACACAGCCTGGTTGGCTTGAGTCTGTTCTCATCAAGGTTAGCATTAGGGAAGATGTGAAGAGCTGCAGGAGTGAGGGGTGGGTAGGAGAGTGCTGGGGAGGGAGAGATTTCCAAGGGCAGGGTCAGTGGGAGGGAGACAGCAGGCAGCCTGAGGTTTCCTAATCTGCACAGGTGGCTGCAAGTGTGTGGCGTCTGTACTTTCCTCTCCGTAGAACTGGTCGAGTGAGTCGTGCTCAGTGAGGTTTGCGTACTTCCAACTGAGCAGGGCTTAGTAATAACATCTTTGCTCAAGCAGCTGTGTGTGTGTGTTTAAGGGTGAGACGTATATAGAAAAAGTTACCAAGAAATTGCTTTTTGGGGGGAAGTTGTAGAAGAGAGAGGGAGAACTCAGTGCAGCGTGCCTCTCATTCTATCCCAATGACCAAAATGTAAGCCAGCCCTCTCTTTTGAAGCCCCTCATTCCCTTGTGGGGCACCTGGAAGGAATGGCTATTATATGTGTGTCCTTCCCTCCATCCTGATTGCAGCTGCTGCCTCAGAGCACCCCCAGCTCTGTTCTACCCATCAGAACCTCTGTGCTTCCCATCTAAATGTCATCGCTATTCAACTTGGCCTCCAAAGCCCGACATGAACTGGGACCAGTGACCTCCTCCCTCAGCCTCCTTAGTCATTCTCGCCACCCTCACTGGAGCACCCAGCAGAACCGGGCCACCAGGCTCTCTCATTCCAGACCCTTCTCCACTGCTCTGGCCCCTCCCAGGTCTGTCTCTGCCACCAAGTGATGATAGGGACTGTGTCTCCTTTACAGGACTTGAGCTTCTGGGCCAGGAGATAGTCAGTGCCTATTTGTTGAGTGAATGAACATTTGAGAGACAAATTAATGCTCACTAAATGCAGTAGAATGTAGCTGTTTGGGTCTTGTATTAGTCTGCTCAGGTTGCCATGAGAAAATATAATAGTTTCAGTGGTTTCAACACAGAGAAACTTATTTTCTCACAGTTCTGGAGGCCGGAAGTCCAAGGTCACACTGTGGGCAGGTTTGGTTTCTCCTGAGGCGTCGCTCCTTGGCCTGCAGATGGCTGCCTTCCCACTGCGCCCTCACCTGCTTTTCTTTGTGTGTGCACCTCCTTGAGACGGGGAGGTCTCCTCCGTCTCACAAAGACACTAGTCCTGTCAGATCAGGGCTCACATTATCAAATTAGGGCTCACCTCATTTCAACTTAATTGTCTCTTCAGATACAATTTGGAAATGCTGTATTTGGAAATTCAGTATTTCCAAATACAATCACCTCTGAAGTGCTGAGGGTTGGGGTTTCAATAGATGCATTTAGAGGTGGGGCGGTAATCTATGACAAGTCTGGAGCGATTTATTGAGCAGGGTAGATTGCCCTGAGGCGATATAATGGATGTGCACCCCTCTTCTGCCTCTATTTCCTATGCTACCATCTAAATATCTTAACAAACAAAAAGCCCAGAAAACTGAGACTGAGCTCCAGCCCTTGTCTTTCCAGGACAGTAGCTTCCTTAGCAGATCTCCCTCGAGGAACTGGAGCTATGGGTGGTGGGGTGGGGAGGGAAAACCTCTCACAACCACACTTTCTTAAATGCAATGAAAGGCTCTTAAAAAACTTTCAAAACAATTTGAAAATAACTGAACAGGTACTAATCTCCATCAGAGGTACTTTTGTCTTCATATTCACTGGGGACCTACTCAGAATGCAAGACCCAGAGGACCTTTGGAGATTCACCTGTAGCCTTTGGTCCCTCCAGACACCCAGAGCGGGGGCTTCTCAGCTCCTCTGCTTCTGGCTCCCTGCGGCTGCGGTCACTCCTCTGACTGGCTTCTTCAGTGCCATTGGCCAGGCAGGTGGTGCTGAGGCTTGAAGATTCAGCTTGAAGTTTTGTCATAGACCAAATCACGGTCCTTCAAATTTATATGGGGAAGCCCTAACCCCCAATGTGGCTACGTTTGGAGATAGGGCTCTTAAAGAGGTAATTAAGGCTGAGGTCGTGAGGGTGGGGCTCTAATCTGATAGCACTGATGTCCTTATAAAAGAGGAAATGACCCCAGAGCTCTGTCCACACACACACAGAGGAACGACCGCATGAGGACACAGCAAGAAGAAGCCATCTGGAAGCCAGGAAAGAGTCTTCTTCAGGAACCAAACTTTTTCTTGGACTTCCAACCTTCAAAACTGTGAGAAAATAAATTTCTCTAGTTTGTTACCCAGTCTGTGGCATTTTTATGGCAGCCTAGTATAATCTTGTAAGAATGAAGAATCCCAAGTCCCACCCTAGACCTGCTGACTGAGATCCTGCATTTTAACAGGTTCCTTCATGAGCACTTTGCAATCTGAGAAGCCCTATCCTGGAGCACCTACCGTCTTAAAACTCTATTCTGTTTTTGATACTATAAAAATGGGCCACTCAGGAACCTCAGCTATATTGAGAGTTAACAGACAAACAAATTGAATGAAATTTTTTTCTTTTTTTTTATGATGGAAACATGCTACTGAGTGGACGTCTGATGATTTTTTTCTGTCCAGCACTCCTTTTCTATTTAAAAATTAACCCATCCACTATGGCTCCCACAGTGCGAGTCATTCACAGAGCTCCATCAGCCACCTGTCCACAGATGTGGACACCTGACCCAGGGTTGCTGGTACCTCACTTGCCTGCCCACTATGATTTGTCAACACACATGACCGAACAAGTCCAAGCAGACTCCCCTGGGATTTGATATGTAGGTGCTGGAAGAGAGAAGGTACTTCTCTTTTGAATCATAAACTGTAAGAACAAAGGCTTAGAACTGCCACACCTCAAGGAAAACAAGAGAACAACTTGCAAAGTAAATAAGAGATGAGGTGGTAAGAGAGACCCCTGCCACCATTGTTTGGAAACTGCCTCCCACCACCACCCCACCAAATCCAGCTGGACCCTTGGACTTAGTAGTTCCATAAGCCAGTTTGTCCTTACACTCTATAGAGATGGATTTCTGTCACATGCAACCAATAGGTTTAGGCATTATCACAGTTTCCTTCACAAACCCTGATTGCTATAAAGCAATATTGAGTCCAGAGGTTGGCCAACCTAGTACCCATATATTTTAGTAATATGTGCAAGCAACAAGTGGAGGGCAAGGGATATTAGTGTGAAGAAGGCACAGCCTCTGCCTTCGAGTTGCTGCAGTCTTGGGGTGGGGACTGCTGCTGCTGCCTAGTCACTTCAGTCGTGTCTGACTCTGTGCAACCCCAGAGACAGCGGCCCACCGGGGTCCTCTGTCCCTGGGAGTCTCCAGGCAAGAATACTGGAGTGGGTTGCCATTTCCTTCTCCAATGCGTGCATGCATGCTAAGGCGCTTCAGTCGTGTCTGACCCTGTGTGACCCCATAGACGGCAGCCCACCGGGCTCCCCTGTCCCTGGGATTCTCCAGGCAAGAACACTAGAGTGGGTTGCCGTTTCCTTCTCCGGAGATGGGGACTAGTGGAGAGTAAAGATGTGAAAAATTCATGTACTAAAGGTGCTAAGTGCTGTCATGGACTATGGGCAAAGTTTCAGGTAAATATATTGATAGAAGAGGGAGGGAGGGAGAGACTTTGCAAGAGAGCCAAGAGCAAGCCAAGGCTTCACAAGGGAGTTAGCATTTGAGCAGAATCTCAAAAAGTGGGGATATCCCAGGAGTTTGATATGGAGAGTGAGAAGTCAACATGGATAAAAACAAGGGTCTGTGATACACCTACCTGTAGGTCCCCTGAGATTTGCCCACAAAGGGTAAAGGTTGGGGGTGATGGTGAGAGGTAAGATGGGTTCAGTGACATTGTGAAAAACTCTTGTCCAGCCATAGAGTCATCAGATCTATTCCTTAGGTGTGCGTGCGTGTTCAGTCATGTCCAAATCTTGGCAACACTGTAGACTGTAGTCTGCCAGGATCCTCTGTTCCTTGGGCTTTCCACGTTGCCATTTCCCCCTCCAGGGCATCTTCCCCAGCAGGGTCTCCCGCATTGCAGTCAGATTCTTTACCAACTGAGCCACCAGGGAAGCCCAAGAATACTGGAGTGGGTGGCTTATCCCTTCTCCAGAGGATCTTCCTGACCCCAGAATTGAACAGGGTCTCCTGCATTGCAGGTGGGTTCTTTACCAGCTGAGCTACCAGGGAAGCGGCCCCCTGCATTGGCAGGCAGATTCTTTACTACTGAGCCATCCAGGAAGCCCCTTAGGCAGCAAGGAGATAATGTGGTTTTTGAGCAGAGATAGGTCATGAGCAGATTCGTGACTCAGTAAAATCTCTCTGCAAGTTAAATGGAATCATTAAACCATGAACCCCTGAATGGCAGAAGTGTCTCCAGTACGTAGTAGTAGTAAATATTTATTGAATCAGGAGACAATGACAGACTCAATGGAGGCAGTAGCGGTGGGACTGGAGAAAAGGGAGACATTTTGAAAGACATTTTGGAGCTAGAATCAACAGGACTTATCAACAATTAGTGAGGGAAAAAAAATAAGAATGATTTAAGCGGTTTCTCTCTAGAGTAACTAGATGGATAGAAATAAAAAACAGGTACAGGTTTTCAGGTGAAGATATTAGCCTCACTTTGAACAAATTAGATGTGGGCCTGAATTTCAGGGTGAACGTTTTGGAAGGAAGTTGGTTTCACAGACCAGGAGCTCAAGAAAGTGGTCAGGGCGAAAGATGGGAGGGCCTGGAAGTCATCATCACAAAAAGGCATCTTGGAAGTGGGAGTCTTAGTTGAGAAGAAATTGCTTCTGAAATGCTAGAAATTATTCAAATTATGATCATCCAAAAGAATTAAGAACAGCAGAACACCCCTAGTCCCCAAACCCCCAAACAATGGTGGCAAGTGCCTCTGCACTACAGCTGCAATAAAACCAGGAAGACTCTAGAAATTTGACTGCTTGGCACGTCTGGGCCACAGACAAACCAACCGTAGATTTCTGGAGATTCCGGCTGGCAGCTGATGTTAGACCATTCATGAGAAAAAGCACCAGCCTCCGCTGACCCAGACAACATTCCAAGTCCTGCCAACGCTTGGATGACCACAGAGCCTGGAGGCCATTAGGTTTTCCTGCCAAACTGGCTACATGCTCACTCTCCCTTGCCAGGAGTCCTTGCCTGAGCCTCCACAGGCACTTGATAAGATGCCATGGTCCTTGCGGTGGACACACACAGGAGCGCAGGGGGCAAGCAGCAGCGGGAGCCAACAGCCCAGGGCCAGTTGTACCAGTGACACTCAGCTAAACTCTCTGGTTGAGCTGAGGTTCCGAACCTGATTTGAATATGAATCTATAATACTTACTGTCAGAAAGTAATTACTTATTGTTATATCTAGATGAGTTGACATCAAAGGGTATCTATTCTATAAAGCAGATTGTATGGCTGTATTATAATATGACCTGAAAGTGTTAGTCGCTCAGTCATGTCCAACTCTTTGTGACCCTGTGGACTGTAGCCTGCCAGGCTCCTCTGTCCATGGGATTCTCCAGCCCAGAATACTGGAGTGTGTAGCCATTCACTTCTCCAGGGGATCTTCCCTGACCTTGGGATCAGACCCAGTTCTCCCGCATTGTAGGCAGATTCTTTACCATCTGAGCCACCAGGGAAGCCCAATATGGCTAGGGTTTTGTATATATGTATACATGTATGTATGTATGTGTGTGTGCAGAATATACCTGAAAGAATATATCCCCAGCACCTGAAGCTAGGATGAGGGAATGCAGAACTTTCTATTGTTTCATATAGTTTGCTTTAAAAAAAATTTTTTTTCAAATAAAACTTTTTTCAAAAAGCATCAAACATTTAAATCAATCATAGAAGGACAGCCCAATGTTTAATATATTTCTAAGGCCTGCTTGCAAGCATGCATCACTGAACATCGTGGTTTCCTAGCGATGCTCTTGGCCAAGTCAGAACAAGTCTCAGATGACTGGCTTTTTAAGGAGCAGGCGGCCTCCTGTCCCTGGAATCCTCCCTGTTGGTCTCCCTTCATCTCACCCAGGTCAGGTAAGAACTTGTCTGAAAACATGTGTTGGAGAAGGGAGTTACCACGATGGTACATGTGGGAGTCACTAGCTGCAAGGACGCCCATGAAACAAGACCAGGCACTGGATGACTTACTGCGAGTTCATGGGGAATTTAACACTCTTGGTCCAGACCAACCCAGGCTTATCATCCTCAATCTAAGATAAAATGAAATTCATAATCGGTCAATGATCACATCTAAAGCTGGTTTGTTCCTGGCTTCAAGGCAGGTGGATACTTGTTCTGGGCTGACTTCTTTCCCTTGGCAAGACCTTGATTCCTGACTGGTTAAGGTACCTTCCTTGCCAGCCTGGGGAAAGGCCATTTGGAGCATAAATCCTGAGATCCTTTTCAGAAAAATCAGAATAAACCATGAGGAATCAGGATGAACTAGCTCAGAAACACTTCATAAGTGCAGAGATTTTTTAAAAGTTCTCATTTGAGGAATCTAAGAAATTAAGTAAAATTAAAGAAACTTAAAAACCAACTTGGAAAATAATATACAGGCATACCTCAGAGGCATGTTTGGTTCCAGATCACTGCAATAAAGACAAGTCACACAAATGTTTTGGTTTCCCAGTGTGTATGAAAGTTATATTCATACTATACTGTCGTCTATTAAGTGTGCAGTACTTAATACACACTTAATACATTGTCAAAATAACAATGTATATACCTTAATTTAAATATATAAAACAAAAAAGTTACAATAGTAACATCAAAGATCACTGATTCTAGATCACTATGATAAATATAATAATGATTTAAAAAGTTGGAAATATTGCAAGAATTATGAAATATGACACAGAGTCATTAAGTGAGCAACCGCTGTTGAAAAAATGGCACCAATAGACTCGCTCAAGGTGGGGTTGTCACAAGCTTCCACTTGTAAAAACACAATTATTTGTGAAGCACAGTAAATTGAGGTATGCCTATACTCTCTATTAATTTTTGATGCTCTTCAAATATTAGGAAATTGAAAATTTCACCATCAATGATTCTCACCCAAAATAAGAAAGAGGCTTTCTTTGCATCCTGCAACATCGCCAATGATTCTGTTGCAAGAGCCCCACCTGACCAAGGGCTCCCCTGGTGGGTGGCTTATTCGGTAAAGAATCCTTCTGCCATGCAGGAGAGCTGAGTTTGATCCCTGGGTCAGGAAGATCCCCTGGAGAAGGAAATGGTAACCCTCTCTAGTATTCTTGCCTGGAAAATTCCATAGAGGATCCTGGCAGGTTACAGTCCAGAGAGTTACAAGAGCCAGACATGTCTGCGCCACGACCTGCCCAAGGCAGGGGGAGACTGTCAGGAAAAGAGCTTGAGAAGCTTCCTCTCTGCTCACTCAATTCCCCATTCCCTCCACTCTCTACAGCCTCTAACAAAGGGTTTGCTTGACTCTTCCTACCACTGCCGCCTAGTATCCTCATCCTCCACTCTCTCTCTTTTTCCTATTTTATGTTTGTGTATATATTTCTTTAAAATAATCAATTTCTATGGCACGCTCAGGTAACAGAAGGGCTTTCTGAGTCGTTCACATCGTCTAGACCCAAAGTCTGCTCCTCATTCTGGAATGAAGTGAAAATAACAGCTTTCTAAAGAGAGGTTAGAAATTCTAAGCCAGTAAGTTAAGCTATTTCTTTCTTTGGGAGCAGGGATGAGTTATGTATCTGGCCACAAAGCCACCATCCAAAGGTATAACCAAGAAAAGAGGGAACAGATCACAGAAAAACAAGATCAGCCATGGGGTATACCATGTTACAGTGCAGCGACCATAATTCAGATTATCTGCACTCAAAGGTGAACTACAAAATCTTTGTAAGGTGCATGCACCATCCAAAGTGAGATCACTGCCATTGGTAACCTAGCAGCTATTCTAACCTATGTCGCACTTAAGATACATCAAAAAAGGGTTTTGTAGATGCAGAGAAATCAGAACCCTTGTACCTTGCTGGTAGGAATATAAAATGATGTTTCCACTGTGGAAAACAGTAGGTAATTCCTCAAAAATTTAAACAGAATTAACATATAGCCCAACAATTCCACCCTGGGTCTATAACCAAAAGAAGTCAAAGTAGGACTCAAAACAGGTATTTGTACACCTGTGTTTATAGCTGCATTGTTCACAATAACCAAAAGGCAGAAACAACCTAAGTTGTTGATTGGGTGAACAAAATGTATTGGGTACACACAATGGTATTAATCAACTTGAGGAATTCTGACAAAGGCTACAACATGAATGAACCTTGAGGACATTATGCTAGGTGAAATAAACCAGTCACAAAAGAATAAATATTGTGTGATTCTGCTTATGTGAGGTAGCTAAAGTAATCCAATTAATACCGGCAGAATGGAGAAGGGGAGTTGCCAGAGCCTGGGAGAGGGATGGAATGGGGAGTTAGTGTCAAATGGATGCAGAGTTTGAGTCTGAGGAGGTGAAAAAGTTCTGGAGGCGGATGATGGTGACAGTTGCACGACAATGCAAATGTATGATGAATGGTATACTTAGAAAGGGCTAAAATGATGAACTTTTAATCTTTAGTAGTTGTAATAAAATAATAATTATAATTATTATTTACAATAACTTTTAAAAGACTGTTCTTAGGCCACAGAGAATAGCATTAAAGTCCAAGACTTGTTAACCCATGTTTAGGTGGATCCATTTACACTTCAGGAACTTGGCTTATATTTCTGGTTATGATATCAGAAGTCATCAGGTTTTCTCTGATGGTATCACCTGATTAATAATTTTCCATCTTGAGCCTTATGCTCCCCTTTTCTCAGCAGCTGGCCACTCCCCTGGTCCTTCTGCCACACCCAGCACCCTCTGATCCAGGCACAGCCATCTTTGGTTGTCCTCATTCTTCCACATTTTATCCCTACAGGCCTGTCCTGACTTCTAGTTTTACCAGCACTCACTATTATCATCATCTAAAACTCCTGAAGCCTGCTAACCTGCTCTGTACAGAGCAAATAAAAGGCCTATTTCCTCATCCTGGAGATAGCATTCTAAAGACGACAATGAGTTGAAGAGGGCAGAAATTCTTTCTTACATTGTGTTTTTAAAATTCTTAGTGGAAGGAGTTTGGCCCATGTGAATTTAGAAATATAGCCTAGAGATGATAATTTCTCATGATTTTATCTCATCTCTGGCCTCTTCAGTCTATTTTCTCCCTCCCTGGGGGAAAAAAAATAAAAAAAACAAGCAAACAAACACAACTCTACTCATCTCAGGTAGAGTATGAGTGTTCACTTCCTTCTTTGAAATACTAGAATCTCACCTTCATTCCTAAGCAGACTTTTCAGAAAGTTCTTTTCAAATAAGTACTTTAAATATATTTTGGTAACTAAAAATTAAAAATTTCCACCTTATAAATATCACATATACATCTTACAGTTATATAGTGTTTTGGAGCTGGCATGATCTGATTTGATCTTTCCAAGAACCCTGGGAGGAAGGCAGGATTGTCAAGCCTCCATGTTGCAAATGAGGAAATTGAGGCCCAGAGAGGTGGTATGTAGCCTATAGTTAGAGGTGACCAATCAAGAAAGCCAAGATTCATTCCAAGTCTGCTTCTTATTCAACGACTATGTGTGGCCAAAGCAATTAGCCTAACACCATCAGCAGCCACCACGCTGGCTTCCTTCTGTGTAAGGGATTTGGAGCTGACCCTAGAGTACCAAAATTTAGTCCATGCCCTCAAAGGATAGATCAATGAGAAAGGAAGAATTTAGTCAATAAAATGTGGCATGTGCCAAACACCAAATATGCCCTACAGGCAGTAGATGCAACAAGCAAAGTGTCCTACACCTTCTAATGCATGAATGGGCCATACCTACATGGAATAGTACTGATAACCCTGACAGGACCTGTGAAGGGAGTCTGAGAAATCTAAGACCCTCTAGAAAAGGATGAGCACCGATGTATGGTTCAAACACCTTTCCAGGCACTGACTGAGTTGGTCTAAGCCAGTTGTTTTATCTGGCATGGCTGTACCTGGGCCTTTCCTACCCTTTTCCGTGGGAGACCCCGATAATGACTCACCTTTTCCAATCTTGCTACATGCTCAGGTGAGCTGACAAACCTGGCCTAGAGCCTCAGATACCCTTGCTCTCATTTCTGCCTCCAGGCCATATACCCGTACATAATTGCTCCTCCTGTGGAAACACTATTGGAATATTTTTGCTTATTTGTTTCAGTTTACTTTTTAATTTTTAAAAATTTCTATTTTATGTTGGAGTATAGTTGATTAAGAATGTTGTATCAGTTTCAGGTGTAAAGCACAGTGATTCAGTTATACATATACATGTATCTATTCTTTTTCAAATTCTTTTTCCGTTTAGTTTATAACAGAATATTGAGCAAAGTTCCTTGTGCTATATCACAAATCCTTGTTGGTTATCTATTTTAAATACAGTAATGTGTATATGTCAATCGCAGACTCCCAATTTATCCCTTCCTGCCACCTTTCCTCTTTAGTAACTATTATTTTGTTTTCTAAGTCACTGAATCTGTTTCTGCTTTGTAAATAAGTTCATTCATACAATCTTTTTTAGATTCTACATATAAGCAATATCATATATTTGTCTTTGTCTGACTTCAGTAAGTATGATAATCTCCATGTCCATCTATGTTGCTGCTAATGGCATTATTTCATACTTTTTAATGGCTGGGTAATATTCCATTGTTTATGTGTACCACATCTTCTTTAACCATTTATCTGTAAGTTGCTATTTAAGTGCTTCTGTGTCTTGGCTATTGTAAACAGTGCTTGCTACAATGAACAATGAGGTGCATGCATCCTTTCAAGCCATGTTTTGTTCTGGATATATGCCCAGAAGTGGGGTTGCTGGTTCATATGGTAATTATTTTCTTAGATTTTTATGGAACTTCCATACTGTTCACCATAGTGGCTGTACCAATTTACATTCCTACCAATAGTTCAGAGAGTTCCCTTTTCTGCACACCATTTCTAGCACCTCTTGCTTGTAGATTTTTTGATGATGGCCATTCTGACTCCATTCTGCAAGGAGATCCAACCAGTCCATCCCAAAGGAAATCAGTCCTGAATATTCATTGGAAAGACTGATGCTGAAGCTGAAATTCCACTACTTTGGCCACCTGATGTGAAGAGCTAACTCATTTGAAAAGACCCTGATGCTGGGAAAGATTGAAGGTGGGAAGAGAAGGGGATGACAGAGGATGAGATGGTTGGATGGCATCACTGACTCATTCGGCATGAGTTTGAGTAAACCCTGGGAGCTGGTGATGGACAGGGAGACCTGGCGTGCTGCAGTCCATGGGGTTGCAAAGAGTCAGACACGACTGAGCGACTTCACTTTCACTTTTCACTTTCATGCACTGGAGAAGGAAATGGCAACCCATTCCATTGTTCTTGCCTGGAGAATCCCAGGGATGGGGGAGCCTGGTGCCGTCTATGGGGTCGCACAGAGTCTTACAACTGAAGCAACTTAGCAGTAGCAGCAGCACGGGTTGTTTTTTCATTTTGTTTATGGTTTCCTTTGCAGTACAAAGCTTTTGAGTTTAATTAGTCCCATTTGTTTATTTTTGTTTTTATTTCCATTGCTGTAGAAGACAGATGGAAAAAGATATTGCTACCATTTATGTCAAAGAATGTTTTGCTTAAGTTTTCCTGTAAGAGTTTTATAGTATCCGGTCTTACATTTAGGTCTTCAATCCATTTTGAGTTATTTTTGTGTATGATATTAAAGAATGTTCAAATTTCTTTTTTTTAAATATGTAGTTATCTAGTTTTCCCAGCACCATTTATTGAAGAGACTGTCTTTTCTCCTGCAATATTAGCACCTCTCCTGTCCCTGTAATTTAAGAGAGAAAAATCCTTGGACAAAGTCTAGAAGAGACTACTTTAGCCAACAAGCATCTATTTAGCAAAACATTTATGACTTTGAGTTTGAGCAATCAGTAACCATCAATTACATCAATAATTAACCAAACAAACATTTATGTCTATAATTTACCCTGCATGTATGTAAAATAGGTGGCCAGTGGAAACTGCCAAAGGCTTGCCCAATTTATCTTCCAGTGAGACTGCCTATTGGAATTTGCAGGGAAATCTGTAAAGCCTGACACACCTAATTGCTACCACTCAATAGACTCTTGTTGATTCTTTCTGGACCCATTAGCCATATTGTAATATTAGCTGAAAGACAGTCTCAGAGGGACACTAGAATAGGACAGTTTATAAGGGCAGAGAAAATGGAAACTCGGAAGTATAAAACATTGGCCAATCAAGGCTGGTCTAAGGGATAAACAGCACTGAGTGGCCTTGGACAACCAAGGTTTAATGAGGATACAGAGCCTCAGGGGAAGGCTATCTAAGAGACAGAAGAGAGTGGAGGGAGAGCACTGGAGAGGGGGTGGCCTCCTCCAGTCTGGCCCTGGGCCAGCCCCAAGCACAACTAATGGAAGCCTGTGGCAAAAGAGACATTGCCTCTCAGTGCCTCCCAGCCTCACGTCTGCCTGGGAGAGGGCAGACAGAGAGTGCCAAGGCTGAAATTCAGTGTGCTCCCCCACTCTCTGCAGTCTCCCAAGACCAGAGAGGCCTCTTCTTCAGAAACTCTCAAGCTAATGTTTCTCTGGGGCAGCTACTCTGTCAAGAAGACAAGGCTGTAGAACTTTAGGATGCACAGCTCCTTGGAATCATCTTGGTAGAGTGGAATCCTGCTCTTAAGTTTTCCAGTCCATCCAATTCTGTGGCCAAATGATTTTGTACAAAACATTAAGTCTGTGACTGTCCTCCCTTTGGTGGTCTGCCATATTGTTAATGTGCCAGAAAACAGCTGAAATTAAAACTGAATGGAGCTGAGGGAGATTCTCTGTAATGAGCATTAATAAGCACTAAGTGTGAAACTATTAGTGGGATTGTTACTGGGATAAATCACCTTTTTATTTTTTATTTATTTTTTTTGTTCTTTAAAACTTAAAGAGTTATTTTTTTTTCTTTTTTTTTTTTTATTGTTTTTGCCATACATTGTCATGATATCACCATGGGTTTACATATGCTTCCCCTCTGGAACCCCCCTCCCTCCTCCCTCCCCCCCAGGAAATCTCGCTGTACCAGCCCCGAGCATCAATCCTGGGCTGGCGATTGATTAGACACATGACAATTAACATGCTTCAATGCCCTTCTCCCATATCATCCCACCCTTACCCTCATCCACAAAGTCCACGAGTCTGTTCTATACATCTGCGTTCCTTTTGCTGTCTCGCATGTTGGGTTCTCATTACCGTCTTTCTAAATTCCATATATATGCGTTAATATACTGTATTGTTGTTTTTGCTTCTGGCTTACTTCACTCTGGATAATGGGCTCCAGTTTCGTCCATCTGAGTAGAATTGCTTCAAATGAATTTTTTTT
>ML660200.1:35089804-35164804 GCA_007570785.1 Antilocapra americana
TAACAAACACATGAAAAGATGCTCAACATCACTCATTATCAGAGAAATGCAAATCAAAACCACAATGAGGTACCACTTTACACCAGTCAGAATGGCTGCCATCCAAAAGTCTAAATCACCTTTTTAAATGGCATGGATTACTTTGTGGTCCATAGAGTCCAGCCCTCTGTTCTTGATACTTTATCAAACTCAGGAAAGCATTCAGTGTTTCCACCAATTCTCCTGGACATCCTTCCACTGTAGCTATGGGAAACTGAAACTCCATCTATGATGGGAATTTTATAAAATTTTATAGTGGTTTCACATTTACGGTCTGAATATAGTGTGCTATTTTGTAACTGGTTGCTTTCCCATGACTTTCTTCTTTTTGTACTTGTAAATATAAGACCCAGTCTACTAGGGAGTCATTAATGTTATAATTTAATATTAGAATGTTAATAATTTTCTTAAAATGTACAAACTATGATTTTTCCCCTTTTGGCTATTTTAGTGGGGATATGTACAGTGTGAACCATGTTTCCCAGAATCTGCTTATGGTTCCAGATAGAGTTAGCCAAAAGAGAAATTTGTTTAAGAAAGCAGGAAGAATATGAGTTCATTATTCTCCAAAGGTGACAGGCACAGAAGTGTGGGCAACTTCCATGCTTCCTCATTTTCTCCTGCCCTGGATCTAGCTCTTCCAAACTGCCAGCACGACTGACAGAAAGCTCCTCAGACCCTCCACCTGAAGCTTCGCCACAGACTTTCAGAAGCAATAGTTATGAAGAAATCACGTCTTTCATCAGGTCTCCATGATCCTACTCTGGCAATTAGGCATGTCTGGTTTCCCAGGTAGATTCCCCTGCAATTTCCACGCTGCCCACCAGATCAGCAGATCAGTGACTTCTCTCTGATCCTACAGCTCCTATTTTCAGGCCCTCACTTCCCCAGCACCTCCCACAGCTGTGTAACGAATCCCTTCCTCCCTAATACACCCAGTAGTTCTGCTTCCCTGATTAGGTCCTGACTGAGTCCCTTGCCTCACCATGTTGGAGGCAGCCAATCAGCCAAAACGATTTCACAGAATTAAAGAGTTGCTTCCAACACTCATTCATACAGCAAGGTGTCCAAAGCTAAGCTCAATATCCATTAATGATTCTCAGCAGAAAGTGACGTGAACCACATAAAACTGTAATATTCTATGTAAATCCTCCTCCTTGTGATCTAAAATGAAGATCCCGCCTTTAAGGAAACTAAGAAGTTAGTTTTAAAATTGTCCTTTGTGGATTTCAAAGACAGTACTAGGATGAGTGTCAGCTTTCTGATACTAATCTTAAGGCCCCAATTTTACAAATTTTAAGGCCCCAATTTTACCTTCTCATTCAAAACAATGCACAAAGGAAAAGGGAATTGGAATCTGTGGATTTTATACTGTTTAAACTGTGAGGCTCCCATCTTCAGTCATAGGCTGCGTATAGCAATAGCACAATAATCATAAATATCTTTCCACCTTCTGAAAGTATATTACACAGGAGATCTCCCAAGCACTAAGACTTCCTTTATTATTCAGATATTTCACCCTCTCACCCAAGGGTCTCATCTCAGTCTCTGCCAAATGCAGCTTCTCTTGATTATCTTATGAATTCCTCCATGAGCTGCAAGCAACTCTTGTCTGCCTCCTTGCTCTCTCTGCACTTCCTTAGGTGCCCAAGGGACTAACCAAGCCCCCAGTCCATTTTCTGCTGTGACTTGAGAATATTCTGCCATGTAGTGTTAACTTTCATGAGAGGACCCACACACAGTATCACATACATTATCAGAATGTCACACATACACATAGGAAAATAGCAATTTAAGAAAACCTAATAAGTCACCAGAGAGGCATCTGCCCATAGTAGAGAGATGTATGCAGTTCAGTGGGCAAGATAAGGAGCTGGAATAAAAATGATACCAAACAGCAAGTAACAGGAAATGGGAGACCTGGCTTCTATCCAGTTCTGACTCTACACTAACACGCTGGGTAACTCTAGGCAAATCACACATACCTGTTGGCGCCGGAAGTACTAATTTTGCTGCTTTAGAATGTCCACAGTTTATCTGAGCACGTGAGAGCCAGAAACAGAGACTCAGTTTTCTAGCTTTGTTTGGAGTTAGATGTAGCCATGTAACTAAGTTCCCGTCAATGGGATATAAGAGTAACAATTATATGAAAGTTTCCAGAAATTTCCTTAAGAGGAAACTGAGACTTGTGCTCTTGCCTTTATCACCCGCTTCTTCTTCTTCAGATGTGGCAATATAGAAAGAATTCTATCTTGGAACACGATGACATGAGACATACTCTAGTGACTCTAAAATCAAAAGGGAGAAATAACTTGGGTTGCCAATGACTGGTGAGTTCCTACACCAGACTTTCATGTGATAGAAAAATTAGTTTCTAAGTTGTTTAAGCCACTTTTTCAGATCTCTGTTATAGTGAGAGCTAATCCCAACAAATGTGTATGTTATTGTTTTTTCAATTGCATTTAGATGTTAAAATTAATAAGATAAATAACCAATTGAAACATTACTACATTATATATATACTTAAATTTATTTGGCTCTACTGGGTCTTAGTTGTGGTAAGCAGGATCTTCCATCTTTGTTGCAGCATGCAGGATTTTTAGTTGTGGCCTGTGAACTCCTAGTTTTGGCATGTGGGATCTAGTTCTCCAACCAGGGACTGAACCCAGACCCCCCTGTGTTGGAAGTGCAGAGTCTTAGCCATGAGATCACCAGGAAATTCCCTCGATATTTTTGATACTATATGTTTTTTAATCAGTAGAAGCAGTGCTATTGCAGTTTTTCTAGAGACCGTTGATGTTAAAAAAAAATCTTTATTCTCAAAAATATGAGGATGCTTTGCTCTGGAAGTTGGGAAGAAGTTGGAAGTGAATAGAGGAAGGAGCAGAAGTAGAAGACAAGTCACACAAGCTGCCTTTTTCCACTTAGCAAATTTACACGGTTGACCTACTGGGCATAATTGGAGAAAGAGAAGTAACAGTAGATGGAGGAAAACATCTTTGGTTCCCCAAAGCTCAGTAGGGTAATCAACAATACAGCTGGGGTTTGTCTCCAGGTATCCTAACTGGGGGCCCTTGGCTGGGCCTCTTTACCATGTTGCTCTAGGGCTTGTGTTATGCCGGGGTCCAGCCTCAGTGGGTCCGGGGGTCTTGAGGGATGAGTGTTGTTGGCGGAAGAACTGAGCTGAGTCGATGTGTGGTGATGGAGCAGTCTCTTGTTTATTGTTGTTGGTTTACAGTTTTATAGCCAGAAGACATCCCCATTACATCATTACATCACCTATCATTCTATACAATTTTTTGTTTTCTACCTTCCATAGCAACCTTATCATTGAACTCATTCCCCAATCTATCATGAAACATTCCCCTTACAGAAGTCAGATTTCTGCGTACCTTTAACAATAGTATGTTTACCATTTGAATGTCTTCAGTATACTTCATTCAATCATGATAAGTACATCAATCTAAGTAGAAAGGTTACATTTTTCTTATCAGGTACAACTATGTAGAAGCTAGAGGGAAGGGCTAAAGCTTGAAACTGTTTTATTCTAGTAACCTATTCCGGTTCTTATGAGGAAAGAGGAAAGAGGACAAAGAGACAGTTTAGAAAGAGGAAAGAGGACTAAGAGACAGTCTAGCAGCACTGCTTTAGCAATAAAACCCTATTAACCTTATAACTACTATAATAAAGCAATCAATATCTCCAACTATGCTGGCCACAGTTATGAACATTCCCAAGTCCCATTCCAGCCTGATTTCTTCAAGGAAGGGAGCCTCCTCCATGGAGTGGTCAGGGCAGTAGGATGTGGAATGGTGACCCGAGTAGGAACCCTTCTGGTGGTGGCCTTGCCATGACCCCCAGAGAATTCTTGGTAAACTTCCCAGTAACTAGTAGGAGGTGTAGTCCTTTCATTCCTCCCTGGCCCCCGGGGAAGGCAATCCACCTTCCCAGATCCTCTGGTCGATAAGGTCTGGGGGGATTATCTCAGGAAGAATTCTTTCCAACTGGGACTGACCTACTGAGATGAGCCAATGTTCCGAGCATGGACAGAACTCCCAAGAAAAATACGATGGGGGGCCTAGCCCGGGATGCCCTGATAAAGAAAGTCAGCTTTGCAATTTCTTTCTTAGTCTCGTGACCTTGTCATCCGAGCAATGGGGCATCCTGACGGCTCCCGGCAGTGGTATGAGCTGCACACGTCTTCAGTGATGGGGGAATATCTGTTTCACTCGTCCCTTTCCTTGCTGTCCTCCGTCATTCCATGTCTGCGCTTCAGCTAGCATCGTGATGGAGCTCCCTGCCCAAGTTCTCTCTAGAATTCTAACTTTCTCTCTTCCCTTCTTGTTCCTCATGTCATCAGTTTCACTCTCGCAGAGCTGTAGTCTCCTTCTCTCCTCACCTCTCCTGCCTCTCTGCTAGGATGTGAAATATGCACATTTTATTAGAAAAGAACCTCCACTGGTCAGCCATCCCTCATCCAGGTGTTTTAACTACACCTTGATCCTTGTCAACTTGGAAGCAGAATGCAGACCCTTCACTGATGACCACAGGAACCTCATCATTGCAAGTACTTTTACTTTCTTTTCTGGTCTTTACTGAATCTCTGTGGGTAGCAAAGACAGATCAGATCAAGCAGCATATTAGATATTTCCCATTTCCAGGAGCATTGTCACCAGAGTAGTTTTCTCTCTAAGGTTTCCCACCCCTCTGACCTCTCTGGCTTCTCCTACCTTAATTTCTCCCTCCATACTCCCTACTCCTTTTCCTGTAAAGAGCATTTGAGTCCATTTTTCATAGCCTGTCTCCGCAGATTCATACTCTCCAAGGTGCTTAAACAAATACCTGTGAATTGATAGAAACCCTCTTTGGAATAAAATTTACCCATTTCCTCTTGTTACCATACTTTGCCTCCTGGGGCCTCACCATTCTCTCAAGCTTATCACAAGTATTTCTTCCAAGCAAATATAATGTCCTTGTCAAGGGGAAATCTACCAGCAGATGAAAGAATAAAAAGTCTCTATTTGTTTCTGCCTTATGGATTTCCATGGAACCACTAACCTTGGTATGTCCTCAATTAACACTTCACTTCATAGTTTGTTAATTTCATGGGCTTACTGAAAATGATACAGCTCTTTCCCTTTTGCTTTATTTTTTTTTCTTAAAATTACTTTTCATTGTGAGCATGATCTACAGCAGTTCTGCATATGCACTTAGAGTCAGGCATGCATTATCTTTTTAGAAGTGTAGTTCTTCTTAGGTTTTAACATTTGCTAAAGAATATTTCTAAAAAAACTACATGAACACTTAGCAGAAGGAACAACACTGACTTTATCCTGAGAAATTCGAAACAGAATCTAGTGAGTTGACCCTTAGCTGTGGGCCTCGGTTGGCTGTGTGTTCAGTTGCTAAGTCCTGTCTGACTCTTTGTGACCCCATGGACTGTAGCCCCCAGGCTCCTCTGTCCATGGGATTTTCCAGGCAAGAATACTGGAGTGGGCTGCCATTTCATTCTCCAGGGGATGTTCCCAGCCCAGGGATTGTACCTGTATCTCCTGCATTAGCAGGTGGATTCTTTACCACTGAGCCACCAGGGAAGCCCAGATCTGGGCCTTACACCACACATATAATTTCCAGCAGATGGATTCACTTCTATAGCATAAGGAAAAAGCATAATTCATCAGTAGGGCATATGCCCATTTCATTTGCTGAGGACAGTCCTGGCATGATAATAAATATTAGTCCTTTTCATTCTCAAAAATGTCCTATTTTGGACAATAATCCATATGGGCACCCACAGTCTGGAGCCCAGCACAGTGACTATCTGCAGTAGAAGTGGTGCCTGTGGAGCTTAAAGGTATGGGTTCTGGGGTCCAACTGTCTGGATCAAGTTCTGGCTTCTCCACAGGAGTGCCTGAATTAGTTAGGGTTCTTGACTATGAGTGCAGAAACTGACTGCCTGGTTTAGGCAGAAAATGAATTTATTAGGATTGGGAGGGGCTCATTCAACATTGCCAGGAAGGCTGGAGAACCAGGCTTGAAGCTAGCCACTTGGGCAAGATCCGAAATCACAGTGCAGAAGTGATCTGATGGTGGAAGCTACCACTGGACCCTTGAGCACCAGCGGACAACAGTGCAAGGCCAGCGCTACCCAGAGAGGGCTTTCTACACCCCTACTTTAGGTGGCGAGACAGTCTCACAGTGGAGCCCTGGATCACCCCTTCTTTAGGTCATTTGCATACAGTTCTTGGATATTCAATTTTACTTTGCTTTTGTGGACTCTCATCTGCATTGGAACTCTTGGGTCTATGATTTTAACACATGGGATTATTCCATCCCAATATTTGTAAGAACATGTAAGTGAATAAGCATGAAACAGGCTCCAAACCATCACTATAGGTAAAGAAGAAATGAGTAATATAAAAATCTTCTGTTTAATCTAGAAATAGTAGAGGGATATGTTCAGACTTTATTTTGAAAAATGGTACATACTGACAAAAAATTTATCTATCACTAAATCTATCCCCACAGTAGACTCTGATATACCTTGGCTTTTTTATGGCCCACCTTGAGCAATTTTTTTAGACTCTGTCCAACTCTTCAGGACAATGCACAACCTGGGATTTATATGTTAGCCACTGACCTTGCTAAATCAGCAGGTGGTTATCTTTGAGTCCTGTGCCTTTGAGCTCTCTGGGGAGGTCATGGGTAGGAAACACTCTCCAGTCCCATTCAGATTTATCCTAATGGTTTGGCAAAGATGTCCAGGCAGATGAATCTATGGGAAGACAGAGCACAGAGTCAGCATTAAATGCAGAGGCAGATGCTTTTTATGCTGGTCTCCCCAAAGCTGGCGTTCCCAGCCCCAACGACCAACCAAAATACTGTCCCTGCTTGCCAAACTCCAGAATTAGAGAGCTGAGCCTGGGGTACTGTTGTCCCATGAATTTAATGGACAATGACAAGATTGAAGGTGATTTAAATGTGTTCAGCACTCAGTCATGCTCTTGGGAGAGGACGTGCCTATTGTGGTAGATGGAATTTTCTGTTTTAATTACAAACCACTGGTGAATTATGTTTGAAATTTCTCAAATAATAAGCAAGTCCAGATCTCAGTCTTCATCTCACAGTTGGATGGTGTGAGAAAATAGGACAATTATTGTTCCTTCCAGATTTTCATATGCTGAGCCTTTGAGGTGCTTGTGAAACCAGTAAGAAAGAGAAGGCATGAAGCCTGGCTAAGTAACCTATCTGGATCCTCATTCATCTGAGACATAGCATAAACTTGCTATGCATCCTTCCTCTGAACCTTGACATTTTACACTATGACAGTGACTTTGTTTCTGCTAAAAGAAAGGTTAAGTGCTTTTTAAAAAAATAAATAAAACAGATAATGTAGTGTATGCGTGGATATGAGTACAGAAGAACTGAATTGGAAAAAAAAATCTATGTTCAATATATCAAATGTCTTTGAATAAATCAGAAATTGACCTCATGATACTTCAGCTAGATTGTAGGGCAACTTGTTCAAGTTAGAAAAAGGCAGCCCCCTTTGGGAGGCTGAAAGGGAAACAGGTCTGTGCATTAAGACAAAAGAAGGCATACCCCAGGGTATATGGCATGGTGAGCATCCTGGTTGGACTTGGTGAGGGTCATCCAGAGACCTGAGCCTCAGGTCAGTTTCTTGATGGGCTCTTCTTGTCCTGCACTAAAAGCAGAGTGTAGAGGTATAAAGGCTGGGGCTGTAATGGGTTGAATTATGTCCCCACAAAAATATGTACAGTCTAGCCCAAAGTACCTATGAATGTGACCTTATCTGAAAACTGGGTCTCTACCAAAAATCAAGTTAACATGAGGTCACTAGGGTGAGCTGCTATCAAATATGTGTGTGCTCAGTCAGTCCAGCTCTCTGTGACCCCATGGACTGTGGCCCACCAGGCTCCTCAGTCCATGGAATTTTCCAGACAGGAATACTGGAGTGGGCTGCCATTTCCTTCTGCAGGGGATCTTTTCCAATGCAGAGATCAAACTCATGTCTCTTGGGTCTCCTGCATTGGCAGGCAGATTCTTTACCACTGAGCAACCTCCTTATTAAAAGGAGTAATTTGGACACAGATAAGGATACGCAGATGGGACCGCTTGTAAAGACACAGGGAAAAGAAGGTCACCAACAAGCCGAGAGCGTCCTAGGCCACCAGCAGCCAGGAGAGCAACGGAACCGGTCACTCCCTCTTATTGTCAGGGAGACAGAGCCTAGTCCTGAGGACAGCTTGACGTTGGACTTTTGACCACCAGAATTGTGAGCTGATAAATCCCCGTGGTTTAAGCCACCAGGTTCGTGGCACTTTGCTTCAGCAGCCCTGGGAACTCAGGCAGGCACCGACAGTAGGGTGCAGCAGAAAGAAGTCTCCGAGTGCGGCCTGTGCCTCAACAACCCCAAGCTGTCTCCTGGGCTGTGGAAACTATGTAGCTGAGACCAAAAGTGAGCTTTGGGAAGGGCTGTAGAACTGCCAGCCTACATGGGAGAATGGAGCCCAGCTTTGCAGGAACATGTAGGGTGGATGAAAACCTGGTCCGAGTCACGGAGCTGCCACCCTAGGCCTCTGGGGAGAATGTCAGCAGACATCTCCCCTATAACACAGGAGTAAGATGGAAGTGCCAGATCTCAGGCCTACAGAATAAAGAGGACAAGGCCTCAGGCAGAGCTTGGGGTTCAGAGAAGCATGTTTGGAGCCAGGAAACTTGAGCCATTTGAAAATGAAAAGAGAGGTTGCTGACCACAGTCAAAGCAATTGGGCTGGAGAAAAACAAACAAACAAACAGGAAAAAAGAGTTCTTCAAAAATAATAATGCCTTTATGATATGTTGCTTTTACTTCCATAAAAATAAATAAGGTACAAAACTAAAATGTGTATTAGTCATTATTGGCAGGTCTATTTTCCTTACTGTCTACAGAAACCAAGGGAATACTTGCCATTGGAGGAATTTCAGCTCCGCCCGAGAGGGATACCCCAGGTCTGCAGGATTGCATCACATTGAGACTGTAATTGGCTACTTTAGGCTGCATTGCTGAATATTTTCTATTGCTATTTCCTGCAAATAAACATCAAGTCATAAATTGCATGTTTGATCCAACGGAAATACCGAAGCAGTTGCCAATTCAGGAAAAATAACCTTTGATGGCCTAGGAGGGAATTAACTGAGTCTCATGTTACAGTTGCGAAACATCCAGAGCTGAATTGAGCCTGCAAGTAAAAGGCAAGTCAGCATTTCAGAGCAAAAATAGAATAATGCATGAACTCTACCCACTCTTGATCACATCTGAGTATAGGCAGAAGCTCTGGGTTTTCCTTTCTGTTTGTCATTCTTGTCTTACCCACACATAAATGAACTAGCTAAGTGAGGTATAATCATAGTGTCCCAAATGGCTCCATTTTCCTAGACAGTTTCAAATCATCTCAACCACATTCAGTTCAATACGCTCTCCCTTAACCAATAAAAGGGATGTTACATTCTTCTGCCACACAAAATATGAACATTATCCACATCTCCAAACAAGCAGAAGACTGCCCAGATGTGTGTTATTCTGAATCCTTCAATTCGAAGAAAAACTGGGGATCTTTTTTCTTCTAAAGAAAACTGTCACCATCTCTTAGAAGAAAGGACCATAAATATATCACACATTCACAGCAAAACTATCTATAAAATCTTTAGAAATACAAATAATTATGGCAATGCTATTTTTCAGCTTTGTTTGCCATAGCAGCTGAGATCGATGCATGTGGATTTGGCATTTACTTTATATTATATGACAGCAGTGGAATGCTGCCATATGACACCAAGCAAATAATCTCTGAAGAGCGTTACCTGGAACTTAATTTTATTGTCTCCTGGAGATCTTTAAGGGAGGAGGCCAAAGGTCATTTGTTAAATATCATTTGATATTGTTTCACCAGGTTAAAAATTGCTTTACAGGGAGTTCCCTGGTTGCCTAGTGGTTAGGACTCCAGACTTTCACTGCCATGGTCCAGGTTCAATCCCTGACTGAGGAACTGAGAATTCCACAAGTCAAATTGTGAGAACAAAAAAAGAGAACTTTACAAAAAATGCAATAACTATATAAGGTCACAGAATCATCCAGCTGGGGAACATTTTAATCAGTAGGTAGACTCAATGACTAATCAGTCTAATCTTGGTGCTAAAAATGATCAAAAATACTTAACTGAACATTTTTTAATCTGCTGTGTGTTCCATTGTGTGACGACACTAAGAGGAAGATATACACATGCAAACCATACACACAAACCCGACCAGTGCAATGATTGCACCAGAATCTTTTTATCTAATGGGAATTACAATAATAAAGTGGCACACTCCCTTGAGGACCTATTACGTCCTAGATGGTGTGCTTATTAGGCTTTATCTGCATCATTTCCTTCATCCTTACAAGGCTTGGAGGCAGATATTAGTAACTCCATTTTACAGAAAAGAAAACTAAGGCATAACAAAGTACTTGCCAAACATCTCACTATCACTAGGAAGGGTTTGAGATTTTATTCTACTTGCCAGCTAGTAATTTAGCCTGCACCATTTTTGTGCATGACAAAACTCCTGGGTCAAAGACTTCAAAAAACTTCATTTTTCTGGCATAGCAGACAGCAGGAGTTTCTTGTACACCTCAGTTCCCTACTTTATTGGAGTGACCAACCATCCCAGTTTGCATAGGACTGTTTCAGTTTTAGCATTGAACGCCCTGGGCAAATCAGGATGTTGGTCACTGTACTGGCCCCTGGCCCCCAAGTCTGATGAAGGGACTGAGAAGCAGCCCAGATGTAATGACTCAGAGCTGAGGAACCCCAAGGTTAGGATATTTCCACTCTTAGAAAGAAGCTGTTAGTAAGCTTGCCCAACATTTTGCCCCAAAAGTGACAATTATTTTTATTATTTTGGATAGCAAACAAATCTGCCTCCTGTCCCAGAGGGAGACACTGTATATTCTAAGACTATTCACTATACAAATGTCCTTGCAAAGATTATCTGATACAAAGCTGTAACCAATGCAGAAATGTGAGAGACTCACAGAGAACTATCTCCCAACTCCCAGGCAGTCTTCAAATTCAGATTCTTCAGCTGTCAAAGCCCACGTGCTATCCTGCCTCTCAAATTATTATGCTCAGATTTAGAGAGTTAAGGTCAAAAGAGGGGGAGCTTTTCTTCAGTGGAGGCTTTGAACTCTTCGTTTTGATGACAAAAAGTCAGCCTCTGTACATTGGTGCTGAATTGAATCTTGGAAACAGGTTTGGGTGAAGTTAGAAAGAATAGCTTTATTGCTTTGTCAGGCAAAGCAGGAAACAGAAAGCTCGTGCCCTCAAAAACTGTGTGTGCCAACCTGGGACAGGATTGGGGGATTTAGTGAAGAGTCTTATAGCAGTGATTCAAGGGTGGAATTGCTGATAAGGATCAGAATGTGTGTGCAGGGGCTGCACGCCTTTAATCTAGCCTCAAGTGGTCTCCTTGTGAGCTGCTTTGGTTCTCAAGATTGTCAAACTGTGATCATCTCTGAAATGAAGAATGATTAATCAAGGAGTTAACATCTTCCATTTTGGGGGAGGTTTTAGTTCTGTTGTTGTCGTTCAGTCGCTCAGTCATGTCTGACTCTTTGCAACCCCATGGACTGAAGCATGCCAGGCTTTCTTGTCTTTCACCATCTCCCGAAGCTTGTTCAAACTCATGTCCATTGAGTCAGTGATGCCATCCAACTGTTAGGGGAAGCACACTGATTGAAACCACCCACCCTGGCCAGGCACCATGGTAACCATCTGCATGAGTTGTTTTATGACAGGAGATCCTGATAAGGAATACAGAACTAATAAGCCACCACCAACCAGATGAGTTTGGGAAAAGTCTACAGGAGACACCGTGTGTCCGTCTACTCCCCAGAATTCCTCTCGCTAGCATCCATCTTGGCTGAGCTATGCGTGCAGGAAAGACTCTGAATTAGAATTATTGGTCAAAGACCACCCAGAAACTAATCCCATCACCATAAAACCCAAGACTGTGAGCCACGTGGCAGAGCAGTTCTCCTGGGTTTCCTTACCCTACTGCTCTCCACCCGGGTGCCCTTCCCAATAAAATCTCTTGGTTTGTCAGCACATGTGTCTCCTCAGACAATTCATTTCCAAGTGTTAGACAAGAGCCCAGCTTCAGGCCCTGGAAGGGGTCTCCCTTCCTGCAACACAACCATCTCATCTTCTGTCATTACCTTCTCCTCCTGTCTTCAATCTTTCCCAGCATAAGGGTCTTTTCTAATGAGTTGGTGCTTCAAATCAGGAAAGCATTGGAGTTTCAGCTTCAGTATCAATCCTTCCCATGAAAATTCAAAGTTTGATCTCCTTTAGTTCTGTTGTTGTTCAATCACTCAGTGGTGTCCGACTCTTTGTGACCCCATGGACTGTAGCTGCCAGGCTTCTCTGTCCTTCACCAAGTTCCAGAGCTTGCTCAAACTCATGTCCAAAGAGTCAGTGATGCCATCCAGCCATCTCATCCTCTGTCACCCCCGTCTCCTCCTGTCTTCAATCTTTCCCAACATCAGCTTTAGGATTGACTGGTTTGATCTTGCAGTCCAAGGGATTCTCAAGAGTCTTCTTCCACACCACAATTCAAAAGCATCAGTTCTTCAGTACTCAGCCTTACTTATGACCTTTCATGACCACTAGAAAAACCATAGCCTTGACTGTATGGACCTTTGTTGGCAAAGTGATGCCTCTGCTTTTTAATATGCTGTCTAGGTTTGTCATAACTTTTTCTTCCAAGTAGAAAGTGTCTTTTAATTTCATGGCTGCAGTCACCATCTGCAGTGATTTTGGAGCCCAAGAAAGTAAAGTCTCTCAATGTTTCCCCATCTATTTGCCATGAAGTGATGGGACCAGATGCCATGATCTTTGATTTTGACTGTTGAGTTTTTAAGTCAGCTTTTTCACTCTTCTCTTTGCCTTCATCAAGGGGCTCTTTAGTTCCTCTTTGCTTTCTGCCATAAGGGTGGTGTCATCTGTATATCTGAGGTTATTGATATTTCTCCCAGAAATCTTGATTCCAGCTTATGCTTCATCCAGCCAGGCATTTCACGTGACGTACTCTGCATACAAGTTGAATAAGTAGGGTGACAATATACGGTCTTGATCTACTCCTTTCCCAATTTGGAACCAGTCCGTTGTTCCATGTCCAGTTCTAACTGTTGCTTCTTGACCTGCATACAGGTTTTGTAGGAGACAGGTAAGTTGGTCTGGTATTCCAATCTTTTTAAGAATTTTCTGTGGTTTACTGTGATCACAGTCAAAGGCTTTAACGTAGTCAATGAAGCAGAAGTAGTTGTTTCTCTGGAATTCTCTAGCTTTTTCTATAATCCAACAGATGTTGGCAATTTGATCTCTGGTTCCTCTGCCTTTTCAGTTCTGTAGAAGAGATCAAAGATACTGTTATGTAGATCTCTTAAGTCTGAACCAGGATCCTGTCCCAAGGCTGCACTGTTGTTTCTTGACTCCCGGCTCACTTATCTCTTCATCCCCTCCCTTCCCTGATTAACAACTGTTTGAATCTGCCCTTTGGAACTTAGGAAAGGTCATGGAGACTGGAGTCTATTTTCTATAAGAAACAGGGAACACATAAAGGCTTCTCTGCCCAGGATCTCCCATAGGCACTGCTTGGTTTCAGTTATATTGAAAACAAAATGGCATGTTCAATCTTGAGTGGATAGTATATTCAATCTTGAGTGAATTTACAGACTAGAAGTTTGGCAATATTCTAGAAGTGACATGGTAATCCAAAATAAAGTTAAATGAGTTGGTTAAGCTACTTGACTTCTAAGGGCTCTTCCTGCCCTGAGAGTCTATTATTTTCCTTCCACATTATTACTACTTGCAATCTTGTTGTGATGAATGCCTTACATAAAATTATATTCTCTGCCTCATTTTGAATCCAGGCAAAATTTCAGCAACAAAGCTGGCGTATATTCTGTTACCAGTGTAATTAAAAAACAAGTTCCATTATAAAAAAAAAAACAAATAAGATTATAACATAGGAGCTCACTTTTTTAAAAAGAAATTTTCATTAATCGTACAGTGGTAATCACAGCATCAAACAGATGTGAATTTTTTTAGACAGAGTTTAAAGTATATTTTTTCTCTAATATTCAGATCAAATTTCCTTTCTCTTTTAATGTAAGGTGCTAGCAGGGGAGGATATTACTGTATGTTTTAAAAGGTGATTTTGATTTCCTTTCTGGGTAGAGCTAGTTCTTCTGTCTATTGCCTTCTAAAGATCAAAGAAAGATGAAAAGAAACAAGTAAGCAGAGAACAAAAGACCTGTGATAAGTTTCTATATTGCCTGAGTGATAGTTTGCACAAAAATTAAGTGAAGTATGAAAAAGTTAATAGGAACAACTCCTCCTTCTAAGAGGTAGCTGGTGATTAAGATGCCCTCAGACATGGTCACCTCACACAGAAACCACACGGATTAGCTTGCAGGAAAAATATGGTCCCCATTCTGGGATCTCAAGGCTGCTGGGGGACTATGTTGATTAGCAGTCAGGATCCAGGGGTGTTTTCAGTGAAGGGAAATCACTCCCCCAGCAGAGATCCTCGAGAGCCAGACCATCCATCCAAATGCACAAAGCAGAAGCAACACCTTAGGGAATGGTGCAGCTTTTGGCAGACTATAGAGCACTTGTCCCCCCTGAAAATGTTCAAATTCAACTTTAACAAAATGGCCCAAATAGAGGAGCTTCCCAGGGGGCGCTGATGGTAAAGAACCTGCCTGCCAACACAGGAGACATAAGAGATGCAGTTTCTATCTCTGGTTCGGAAGATCCTCTAGGGGAGAGCATGGCAACCCACACCAGTATTCTTGCCTGGAGAATCCCCATGGACAGAGGATCCTGGCAGGCTACAGTCCATGGGGTTGCAAAGAGTTGGACATGACTGAAGTGACTTAGCAACATCAGCAGCCCATATAGAGAATTCCCTGACGGTCCAGTGATTATGACTCTGTATTTCACTGCTGGGGGCCTAGTTTCAATTCCTGGTCAGGGAAAAAAGATCCTGCAAGCTGTGAAATGGCCAAATAATAATTAAATAATGAGATGGCATGGCCGAAGAATAATTAAATAAGTAAAAAAAAAATTTTTTTTGTTGCATGCAGGATCTTTAGTAGCAGCATGTGAACTCTTAGTTGTGGCATGTGAGATCTAGCTCCCTGACCAGGGATCAAACCTGGGCGCCCTGCTTTGGGAGCTCAGCATCTTAACCACTGGACCAGCAGGGAAGTCCCATAAGTGCCCGTAGAGACTCTGAGTTATTTGGGGCCATCAGAGGGCCAAACTGCAACTCTGCCTCCCAGGCTAACTCAGATACAATTTGTTGGAATTTTAGCAGCAGTGAGAAAATGCCCATAAAAAGCTCTGGTCCATGCATCTGATAAAGTTGAAATACGACTTGCTTATCAAATGCAGTCTGGCTGATTAAATCTTTCAGAACACAGAGCCCATGAGATAGAAAAGAATGAAATGGATGCTTAGAATGGGATTGGTTTTCTCTCCAAATGAAGCAGAATCTGGCATGCAAAGAAAAAACACAATGCATTTGGATTGTGTAAGAAAATTTAATAAAATTTGTTTTCAGCAGGCTTATTTTGAGAAGAAATACTCCTTTGAGACCTAAGGCCTCTGTTTTCTACTCCCTAACACAAAGCATGAAGACGCCGCAGTTTGGGAAGTACAGGCACACAGCTTTATTGATATTGCCACTGCTCACCTGAATGGAGGCAACAGAGGATATTGTGCTTTTCTAAAGCATTTCCTGTTGGCTTAACTGCACAGAATTCTGGCATTTAAGTAGGGCCCAGGTACCTCCATAGATTTGCTGTTGAAATCAGCTCCCCTCCCCTGACTGATACCAACACATCACCACACAATTGTCATTTTATACAAAACACTCTTTACATCTTTTTTTTACTTGCTTCCCTCTTTTGTGCCCAATTTTTGACACTTCCATTCTTTGCCTGCTACCTTGGCTCTTTTCTGACCATCCCCACAGTTCACAGACTTAAGATTCTTCTTCTGTCATTTTCTATTTTCATGGAATACATATTGGTCACAGAGGAGAACCCTTAACATGACCATTTATTACAACTGTTTGTCATATTATCTTCCTAGTGCTTCAGTAAGATTGGTGATCTGGTATAGCAGTCCCCCCTTATCCACAGGAGATACGTTTTAAGATCCCCAGTGGATGCCTGAAACTGAAGATAATACTGATGCTGATAACTTGGCCTCTGTGCATTGGTGTTGAATCAAGTCTTAAGAACAGAGTTTTGGGTGCAGTACATAAGAATAGCTTTATTGCTTTGCCAGGGAAAGGGGGACACAAGAGGCTCGTGCCCTCAAAAACTGTGCGTTCCGACCCAGGAAGATTTGGTAAGGAGTTTTCTAGCAATAGCTCAAGCGGTGTTGCTGATAAGGATCAGGGTGTGTACAGGGCCTGCACTCCTTTAATCTGGCCGCTGGTGATCTCCTGGTGAGTTCCTCTGGTTCTCAAGGTTGTCAAACTGTGACCTTCTCTGGAGTGAAGACTGTTTCATCAAGTAGTTGACATCTTCCATTTGTTGGGATTTTAGTTCTGTAGTTGGCATCACTGACTCAATGGACATGAGTCTGAGCAAGTTCCAGGAATTGGTGATGGACAGGGAAGCCTTGGCATGCTGCAGTCCATGCGGTCACAAAGAATCAGACACAACTGAGTGACTGAACTGAACTAGTTCTATAGAAGAGCTCTAAGATACTGTTATGAGTATCCCTTGAGGCGGAACCAGGATCCTATCCCAAGGTTTCTTGGCTGTTGCTCCCCTGTCTCTGCATCCCCTCCCTTTCCTATTAGCAACTGTTTGAAAGGCTTCTGTGCCCGAAGCACCATGGAGCCCTGCTCGGCTTCAGTACTGAATCCTCTACATACTGTGCTTTTTACCTATGCACACAGACCTAAGATAAAGTTTAATTTATAACTGGGCACAATAAGAGATTAACAATAATAAAATAGAGCAATTATAACAATATATTATAAGTTTTGTAGTCTCTGTCTCATATCTTATTGTACTGTGCTCATCCTTCTTATCACAATGTGAGATGGTAAAGTGCCTATGTGATAAAACGAAATGAGGTGAATGATGTAGGCATTAGGCTGCTAGTAACCTTCTGAGCACCCATCAGAAAGAAGATCATCACTTCTGGTGATCCTGGATCATCAGGCTATGACACTGTCAATGGTCAGAAATCTTGGACAAGACAGACTGGGACAGCATGAGATTTCATCACCCTACTCTAGGAATTGCTTATTTCTGGAATTTTCCATTTAATATTTTCAGACTATGGTTGACTACAGCTAACTGAAACCACAGAAAATGAAACTGTAGACCAGGAGGGATGACTGTATACTCAGCATCAGTAACGTGTTTATTTTGCTGTGAGATGCCACATGCCATGCGATCTAAATAACAGATTCCACTCTCCTAATTCCCATCCCTACCACTTCCAAGCATATGCAAAGATAAAAATGTTGAGGTTGTAAATGTCTGTTAAGAGATGAATGGATGAAGAAGATGTGGTACATATATACAATGGAATATTACTCAGCCATTAAAAAGAATGAGATAATGCCATCTGCAGCAACATGGTTAGACCTGGAGATTATTATTCTAAGTGAGGTAAATTAGAGAAAGACCCAGTATAATATGATATTGCTTACATGCTGAATCTAAAAGAAAATGTGACACAAATGAACATGTTTGCAAAACAGAAACAGACTCGCAGACTTGGAGAATGAACTTACAACTGGAGGCAGGGGGAAGGAATGGCAGGAAGGATAAATTGGGAGTTTGGGATTTACATGTACACACTGCTATATTTAAAACAAATTCCATGAAAAAAAGGAAATGATGAGGTTGCAAGTCAGCTTGTGTTAAAATCCATCCAGGGGCTAAAGAGACCCAGAATCCAGAATCAAGATTTTTGTCCTAACAGTTCTGCATCATGAAGTCCATAACTTTGTATTTACCACACTTACACAGAGACACGGGATTTCAAATAGTATATAACCCAAGTGAAGAAGAGAAAACAAAGGGACTATTTTTTAAAATCTCTTTTGTTGTCATCATTTAAGATAAAAAGGAATTATGTTATCATTACCTACCTTGAAAAGATATTATATTCAGAAATCAAATTATTGGGTGATATAATTCACTAAATTTATTGATATACTATGAAAATTTTAGTATAATATATATACACATGTGTCTTATTTTTTTAATCTCCAACCAAAGCTATAAAAGAACAGATGACTTTCAGAAAGTAGATATTCTCTCACAACTTCTCTTTAGGAACAGTTGAAATCAGAATTCTATAAGGTCTGTCAGTGTCATCAGATTTTCATCAATTTTTCAATTTCTAAAACACATCAGTCACCATATACATCCATAGCACAATATCCAAAAGAGAACCTGCCCACACCCCAACCCACACAAACATACATCTTTTGCTGCAGGCAGGTTATTGCAGTTTCTTTCCTACCTGCAAGAAAGGGAAGGCCCAAACCATGGGCATCTGTGGAAATCTTTCAAAGAAGACATTTTGCTTCTAATTTCATCAGTGTATCATGTTTCATATAACAGCATTGCCATAAGATATATTTAGAAAAGTCATTTTTAATGGTTTAAATGGAATTAGCTAATAGGATTAAGAGAATTATTAAAAAGCCATTCAGAAAATAAGATTATTCACTGTTGTGTTTCTATTACCTTATTAATTTTTATTTTACATAGGAGCATAGTTGATTAACAGTGTGTTAGTTCCAGGTGTACAGAAAGTGATTCAATTATACATATACATATGTCTATTCTTTTTCAAATTCTTTTCCCATTGAGGTTATTGCAGAATATTGAGCAACATTCTCTGTGCTATATAGCAGGTCCTTGTTGGTTATCTATTTTAAATAAAGCACTGTGTATCTGAAAATCCAAAATTCTCAATTTATCCCTTTCTGGCCTTTCCCACTTGGTAACCATAAATTTGTTTTCTGTGTCTATGAGTCTACTTCTGTTTTGTCAATAAGTTCACTTGTATCATTTTTTAGAGTCCATATATAAGCAATATCATATAATTTATCTTTCTCTATCTGACTTACTTCACCAAGTGTGATAATCTCCAGGTCTATCCATGTTGTTGCAAGTGGCATTATTTCATTATTTTTAATGACTGACTAATATTCCATTGTACATATGTACCACATCTTCTTTATCCATTCATCTGTAGATGGGGATTTAGGTTGCTTCCATGTTCTGGCTATTGTAAACAGTGCTGCAATAAACACTGAAGTGTATGTGTCCCTTCAAACCATGTTCTTATCTGAATATATGCCCAGGCGTGGAGTCATATGGTGGCTCTGTTTTAGCTTTTAAGGAACCTTCATACTGTTCTCCATAGTGACTGTGCCCATTTACATTCCTTCCAGTAGTGAGGAGGGTTCCCTTGTTTGCACACCCTCTCTAGCATTTATTGTTTGTAGAGTTTTTGATGATGGTCACTCTGCCTTGTGTGAAGTGATAACCTCTTTGTAGTTTTGATTTGCATTTTTCTAATAATTAATGATGTTGAGCATCTTTTCATGTGCCTGCTGGCCATCTGTATGTCATGTTTGGAGAAATGTATAGGTTTTCTGCCCATTTTCTGATTGTGTGGTTTGTTTTTTGGAGATTAAACCACATGAGCTGTTTGTAAACTCTTGAGAGTATTTCCACATCAGTCTCATCATTTACAAATATTTTTCCTGTTCTTTGGGTTGTCTTTTCATTTTGTTTTTGGTTTCCTTTTCTTTACAAAGGGTTTTGACTTTATTTAGGTCACATTTATTTTGTTGTCATTTCCATTACTCTAGGAGATGCATTGGAAAATGTATTGCTGTCATTTATGCCAAAGAGTGTTCTGCCTATGTTTTCCTCTAAGAGTTTTATAGTATCTGGTTTTACATTTAGGTTTTTAATGAATTTTGAATTTATTTTTCAGTTCAAGAATGTTCTAATTTTATTTTTTTACATGTAGCTGTCAAGTTTTCCCAGTACCATTTTTTTTGAGAAAGTTAATTTTCATGCTTCTGTATCACTTGAACATTTTAAAGCATATACATGTACTACTAATTTTTTTTATTAGTTTTGCCATACAATGACATGATATCACCATGGGTTTACATATGCTCCCCCTCCAGAACCCCCCTCCCTCCTCCCTCCCTCCTCCCTCCCCCCGGGAAATCTTGATGCACCAGCCCCGAGCATCAATCCTGGGCTGGCGATTGATTACACATATGATAATTAACATGTTTCAATGCCATTCTCCCATATCATCCCACCCTTGCCCTCATGCACAGAGTCCACGAGTCTATTCTATACATCTGCGTTCCTTTTGCTATCTTGCATGCTGGGTTCTCGTTACCGTCTTTCTAAATTCCATATATATGCGTTAGTATACTGTATTGTTGTTTTTCCTTCTGGCTTACTTCACTCTGGATAATGGGCTCCAGTTCCGTCCACCTGAGTAGAACTGATTCAAATGAATTTTTTTTTTACTGCTGAGTAATATTCCATTGTGTACACGTACCACAGCTTTCTTATCCATTCGTCAGTTGATGGGCATCTAGGTCGCTTCCATGTCCTGGCTATTGTAAACAATGCAGCAATGAACATTGGGGTACACGTGGCTCTTTCAATTCTGGTTTCCTCGGTGTATATGCCCAGCAGTGGGATTGCTGGGTCATATGGCAGGTCTATTTGCAGTTTTTTAAGGAACCTCCACACTGGAGGCAAGACTATACCAGGAAGGAAAAGTGACTACTTTTCCTTCCTGGTATAGTCTTGCCTCCTTTGTCATAGATTAATTGATAACAGGTGCATGGGGTTATTTCTGGGCTTTTTATCCGGTTCCATTGGTCTATATTTCTGTTTTTGTTTCAGTGAAATAAAGTGAAAGTTAGTTGCTCAGTCATGTCTGACTCTGCAGCCCTGTGACTACAGCCTGCCAGGCTCCTCTGTCCATGGAATTCTCCAGGCAAGAGTACTGGAGTGGTTTGCCATTTCCTTCTCCAGGGGATCTTCCCAATCCAGGGTTTGAACCCAGGTCTCCCATATTGCAGGCGGACTTTTTAACCATCTGAGCCACAAGGGAAGCCTTTTGTTTCAGTACCATACTGTCTTGGTGACTAACTTTGTAGTATAGTCTGAAGTCAGGGAGCCTGATTCCCTCAGCTCCATGTTTCTTTCTCATGATTGCTTTGACTACTCGAGATCTTTTGTGTCTCCATACTCTATTATGTTGTTTGAATAACAGAGAATTATCTTTTACCCAAGATGATCATGAAGTTGATATTCACTTCACCTAAACACGTAAGCACTTAGAAACAGATATTGTAGAGTGACATTGGAAAAAGTGATTTTCCATTGAGATACCATAGAGGCTAATTGTCCTTGAGAAAATGCAGTTTTAAAAGTAGCATAAAACAAAGAAACTCGATTGCCTTTGAACAAGTACTTCTTGAGGACCTTCAGGTTGGTCATATCCAGGATACAATCAAATTCTCTTTCATGAAACCCATAGAGCATTATGGATGTGGGAGTTGGATGATTGCAGGAACATCTAACAGACTGATGGAATCAGGGAAGCCTGTGGGTCAACCAGAGCAGGGAGCTGTAGAGAGAAAGGAAAGTGAAAGCTCAGAAGTGAGGAAGACAGGGTGAGCAATAGACATTTAGACATTTTTTAGGAAACTGAAAGCCATTGTGATCACAGCTCAGACCTCAGACATCAAGTCTTGCTGGGAAGACATTTTCCAAGCCCCCTAACCTTTGATTAACATTTTAGAGGCAGAAGCATTTTAAAAAGTGAGATGTAAAAAGCAAGAAAGGACATTTTTATTCCAAGTCAAATGAAAAGAAAAAGAAAGAGAAAAATGCCTGAAACACTTCGTTCGACACAATGAGCCTTCAAATACCTGGATGTTGAACTAAAAGAGCAATTTCCTTCTGAGGCTTTCACTATATTAAACATGAGAGCTCCTGACATCACGTGTTCTTTCCTCCCAAAATGAAGGGGTGCGTTTCTCCTTTGGCACTTCATTTTCTGTAGAGAGGTAAGTTTTGTTTTCACTCTCTAATAGCATTTTTTAAAAGCAGAATGCCAGTAAAACTGACAGACAACCTCAATATCACACAAAGAGAGACAACCAGACTTTGTGTGCCTCTTGACATGATTCAGGAGGACATGCACGATAACCCCCGTCAATTATACTTATCCCCCCAACCAGATAGTAATAACCCTGAATCTGATCAAGTCTCTAGATCAACACACCAGTTTGCAGGAATACAGTCAGTAGGAAAATTGTCAAAACAGCAATATGACAAATCCAGCAAAATCTAGAATGTGGCAAGTTCTACAGACATATAGACCCAACTTCCTCAACATATAAAAACAAGAAAGAAACCAAGGGAAGTGAACCTGTAGATTTAAGAAAAGTTAACATACATATGTCCACCAAATGCAATGTGTGTACTGGTTTGAGCAAACCATCTATAAACAAAAATTTATGAGAGAATCAGGCAAATTTGAATGCTAAAGATTTGATGAAATTAAAGAATGACTATTGATTTTGTTTAGGAGCCTAATTGAAATATTTTAAAATAATAGAAATCATTGTGATGAACTTGTTTAACACCAGGGATTTTGCATCTAAATAGTCCAAGGGGCAGGGGAATTTTTGTGTGTGAGGGGGAGGTTGTGGGCGTGAGGGAAGGTTACACTTGAAATAAGATTGGCCATGTGCTGATGAAAAGGCTGCCATAGACAAGTATGTCTTAGCCCTTTAAGCCAAAGGACCAAGTGAACATTTTCTCCGTAAGAATCACCCCCACATGCCAACATCCTACCTAGAGTACATTTCATGGGGAAACAACAGAGAAAATGTTGAATGAAAATAAAAGAGAAAACAAAGCACTAAAACTGATCCAGGCTAAAGAAGACAATTACAGCAAAGTCTATGAATTTCCAGCTCTGGTTTTCCCTCTAACAGGAAAGGCAGGGAGCATCTTGGGCAGGAGAGGAAAGCCACAGGCAGAGCAGATACAGTCAAACACTGGCCCACGAAAATCCGGTGCCCAGCAAGCCTGCAAGGCATCTCCTTCCCACGGCCAGTCTGGCCATGGTTAGAACTTTGTTCAGAATCTTTGGTACCTGGGATTTTCTGACACGTGACGTATAACCTGTTATTAGCCTCTGCTGCTCAGAGAGTAACGCTGCTCTTGGACTGTTTTCTTATCAGTGTGCAATACAGATTCCCAGTAGGACTTTTTGGGTGCTTGATGGTTGTGTTAAGCACATGGACAATAATAAAGATTAGGCCAACAATGGGTCAATAACAGCTTCCAATCATTTCTCTGCCAGTTTATAATATTTAACAACTAATTTGCCTCTCTTTATCTCTATTTATGGCCTTTTCCCACCCATAAAATGGCTGACTACATTTTTACCTTTTCAGCATTAGGGAAGTTTGGGTGTTGCAGAAATTGGTATTTTCACTTATCTTCTCAAGTGTGCTTCTATAAATAAGTGGTGATTATTATCTCCTAATGAAGACTATCCACCCCTTGTCCTAACACCCATCAAGGCCCAAGGCAAGAGTATGCTCTTCACTGTTTGCCTTATTAGGGCTTTCCAGGTGGCGTTTGTGGTAAAGAACACACCTGCCAGTGCAGGAGACAAAAGAGATGCAGGTTCAATCCCTGGATCAAGATGATCCCCTGAAGAAAGACATGGCAACCTACTCGAGTATTCTTGCCTGGAGAATCCCGTGGACAGAGGAGCCTGGCAGGCTACAGTCCATAGGGCCGCAAGTCTACTTGCTTCAGTACTATGCCTCTATGCCATCCTGCACACAGAACAAGCCTTGTTTTGTTGCTGGGGAAATCCCCCATCTGCAAAGGTGTATGTATGTGTGACAATTCAGAAGCAAGATCCCTACATACATCTCTGAATTATTCATAGATTCTTTGTTTCGGGACCAGCAAGTGGACAGAGAAAACAGCACAAGTTTGCAGCTAAGGAACACTAGAAATTAAAAATGTGCCTGGAGGAGAAGAAACATGCCCAGCGTTTTGGAGAGATGGTGGCAGTTGGGGGGTGGGGGAAAGAGGGGCAGGGTAGGGGGGGAGGGCGAAGGAGTGCTACTTCTGCAAAACAGGCAAAGGAAGCTGGTGAACCCAGGAGGCAGGCAGGCTCTGGAAGCTCAGAGACATCTTTCAAAACAAGGCACAGGGCCCCTTGCAGGGGCCTTCCCACTAAGCCACCCTCTCATGTGAAAATCACCACCTTCCTGGTTAGCTTTCTTGAAGATCATTCCTGACATAGATTTCTCATACTTTCAAAACTGGGGATTAGATGCAGTATATAACTAATATAATGCAAAGAAGTAGACGAAAACAATAGAATGAGAAAGACTAGAGATCTCTTCAAGAAACCTGGAGATATTAAGGGAACATTTCATGCGAGGACGGGCACAATAAAGGACAGAAACAGTAAGGACCTAACAGAAGCAGAAGAGATTAAAAAGTGGCAAGAAACACAGAAGAACTATATAAAAAAGATCTCAGTGATTGAGATAACGACAGTAGTATGGTCACTCACCTAGAGCCAGACATCCTGGAGTGTAAAGTCAAGTGGGCCTTAGGAAGCATTACTACGAACAAGGCTAGTGGAGGTGATAGAATTCCAGCTGAGCTATTAAAATCCTAAAAGATGGTGCTATTAAAGTGCTGCACTCATTAAGTCAGCAAATTTGGAAAACTCAGCAGAGGCCATAGAATTGGAAAAGGTCAGTTTTCATTCCAGTCCCAAAGAAAGGCAGTGCCAAAGAATGTTCAGACTACCAGACAGTTGCATTCTTTTCGCATGCTAGTAAGGTTGTTCCCAAAGCCCTTTAAGCTAGGCTTCAGCAGTAGGTGAACTGAGAACTTCAAGGTGTACAAGCTGGTTTTAGAAAAGTCAACAAACCAGAGATCAAATTGCCAACATTCACTGAATCATAACAAAAGCAAGAGAATTCCAGAAAAACGTCTGCTTCATTGACTGTACTAAAGCCTTTGACTGTGTGGATCACAGCAAACTATGAAAAATTCTTTAAGAGATGGGAGTACCAGATCATTTTACCTGTCTCCTGAGAAACCTGTATGCGGGTCAAGAAGCAACAGTTATAACCTTGCATGGAACAACTGACTGGTTCAAAATTGGGAAAGGAATACTACAAGGCTATATATTGTCACTCTGTTTATTTAACTTAAATGCAGAGTACATCATTCAAAATGCCAGGCTGGATGAAGCACAAGCCAGAATCAAGACTGCCAGGAGAAATATCAACAACCTCAGATATGCAGATGATATCACTCTAATGGCAGAAATTGAAGAGAAGCTAAAGAGCTTCTTGAAGATGGTGAGAGGAAAGTGAAAAATCTGACTTGAAGCTCAACATTCAAACAACTAAGATCATGGCATACAGTCCCATCACTTCATGGCAAATAGATGGGGAAAAAGTGAAATCAGAGGCAGATTTTATTTTGAGAGGCTCCAAAATCACTGAGGACAGTAACTACAGCCATGAAATTAAAAGACGCTTGTTCCCAGGAAGGAAACCTATAACAAACCTAAACAGTGTATTAAAAAGCAAAGACACGTGTCCATAGTCAAAGCTATGGTTTTTCCAGTAGTCACATACCAACATGAGGGTTGGGCCATAAGAAGGCTGAATGCTGAAGAACTGATGCTTTTGAACTGTGGTGTTGGAGGAGACTCTTGAGAGTCCCTTGGACAGCAAGGAGATCCAACTAGTCCATCCTGAAGGAAATCAACCCTGAATATTCATTGCAAGGACCAATGCTAAAGCTGAAGCTCCAATACTTGGGCCACCTGATGTGAAGAGCTGACTCATTGTAAAAAAAAAAAAAAAAAATCCTGATGCTGGGAAAGATCTAAGGCAAAAAGAGAAGGGAGTGAGAGAGGATACGATGGTTAGATAACATCACCAACTCAATGGACATGAATTTGAGCAAACTCCAGGAACTAGTGAAGGACAGGGAAGACTGGCGTGGTGCAGTTCCTGGGATCACGGAGAGTCGGACGTGACTTAGCGAATGAACAATAACAAATAACTTATATTAAAAGGAAAAAGGAAAATACAAACATGAGATGCAGACTATAAAGCTGCAAGTGCATGAAGAGGTAAAATCATAGCTCCCCACACACAAATTAAAAGAAGAAAGTACTATGATGAAAGTGTTGTATAAATTTAAAATATTATTCATGCCTTTAATATTATATTGTCCTTTCATTTAAAAAGACAAAAAGCTCTCTGGCAACCTCAGCGTCTGGAGAAGCCATTTTACTAGGCCTGTAGCATTACAAAGCATGATCCCAAATACTTTGGTCCTAGCATGAACTGCTCTCTCCCTGCAGTTAACTAGACTAATGCCTCTCTTAAAATGAAGTTTACAAGCCTATTTAAAGGGTAATAACATACTGCTTTCCTGGGATGAGACTTTCATCCTGATGAAGGCTCTCCAAAGTAAATGATCCAGGCTCGGCTCACCTCCCTGGATGTAAAACAAGTCTGGGCTTTTAGTCACTAATATAAGACAGAGCAAGAGAGCCCCTACCCCCTGAGAGGGCTACTCCATGGTGGTGCACTTGCCCCAAAAGTGTCAGAATTGGGAATCTGGGCCTCCTGTTACTGTGGAAGCAGATGGTGGCAGAGTGGGGAGGAATGTGCTAGAAGAGGCCACAAAGGAGGAAAACTGTGGTGGCCTCATCTTTCCTTCTCCCCTTCCTCTACTGACATTTCTGCAGTGAAACAGGTTTGTCTCATAAGAAGTCATGCTGCTATCTTGTATGTCCTCATTTATAGTCCTGATATTGACTTACAGATATTTTCCATGTTGGGGTAGAAACAACAAAAAAAGTTGAGCCTGCTGTTGCTGCTGCTAAGTCACCTCAGTCGTATCTGACTCTGTGCGACCCCATAGATGGCAGCCCACCAGGCTCCTCCATCCATGAGATTTTCCAGGCAAGAGTACTAGAGTGGGTTGCCATTGCCTTCTCCAAAAGTTGAGCCTATTATCTATTATTCTGTGATGCTTGTGCTCAGTGTGTAGGGTTGGGAGGAGAATAAAGGATACCCTGTGGATTTAAACCAATTCTTCCTATTTCCTTGGTTATTTGTTTGTCACAATCACCTCCTGAACACCATCACTCCTGTCACCTCGGATTAGCGTTTTCCTACTTGAGTTTCAAGAGCAGTAACCAAGAGTTTTTAATCCAGAGCCATTAGAACAAAGAAACTTGAAAATAGCTCTCTGTTGCCTACTAACTCTCGCTATGGAGGTTCACAACATATATCCACTGTGGAAAGCTTTGCATGTAAATGAGGTGAAAAGGAAAGTTATTTAATAAGACTTCATGGTTAAATAAAGCAGCATGTGCTCAGAAGATGTCTTCCTCTCTTGAGCATGCATTATATTCTAGCCCTATTATTAATAGTTGGTCTGTCCTTTGCACAGACTCCTATAGGGGATGGTTGCCCTTTGATGTCCTCCTTATCTTCTGCAACCTGTAGATGCAGAGAGTAATCCATGAAATCTGGGCGGCAATCACATGTCCAACTTTTATGCTACCACCCTGTGCCATCCAGGAAAGTAGCCACTTGTAGCTATTTACATTGGACTGGACGAAAAGTTCATTTGTTGGCACAGAACAAAAGATGGTGCAGAGAAACCCAAATAAACTTTTTGGCCAACCAAATATTTAAATTATTTAATTCTAATTAAAATTAAAAATTCAGTTCTTCAGTTGCACCAGCTGCATTTCAAGTGCTCACATCACATATAGTTGTGGCTACCGATTTGGTCAGAGCAGAAGCAGAAATTTCTATCTAACCTTGTTGCTGCTGTCACTCATAGAAGGAATCCTGTTAGCCTTCTTCTCATATCATCTTCTGTATCCCTCATGAGACTGTGAATTTCTCTGAAAGCATGGATGGGGTTGTGTGACTTCTGATACCCAGCTCCTAGTCCAGGGCACTTTAGAGAAGGCCACTCACAAAATATTTGCCAATAATATGGATAATCCCTTCTCTTTGCTCCTACAGCATGCACCTACTTTGGTCAATGCTATAGCACACTCCCCTCCCCCAAACCCCACTAATTTTTTTAACTGGTTTTCATTCATTTTAAAACCAACACAAAAAAACTGAGAAAAGATAATAAAACTCAACAGGCAATACTCTCACCTGTAGACAGCCACTCAAAATTCTGTAGTATTTTCATTCATATAACAAACAGATATTTTTATGTACTGAGGTATAATTTGCATGTAGTAAAATTCACCATTTTCATCTAACATGTTTTTGATGTATGTAATCACCACTATAATCAAGATATAGAACACTTCTGTCAGCCTCCAAAAGTCCCCTCTCCTGCTTCTTCATGGTCAAGCTCTCCTCACCTCCTCCTCCAGCAATCACTGGTCTGATCTCTGTTCGGTAAGTCTGACTTTTCAGGAAGGTCATATAACTAGCCTTGTCTACGTGGCTTTTTCTGTCTCACCGCTCCCACTTAGCACAATGCTTTTTAGATTCACCCATGTTGTTGCAAATATCTTTTCATCTCTTTTATGCTGAGTAGTAGTTTATTCTCAGGCTATACCACTGTTTATCCCTTCTACTCTTGGTGGACTTTGGGCAATTATAGAATACAGCTGTTGCAAAAATTTACACACACGTTTTTACGGGTACATATGTTTTCATTTCTCTTAGGAAAACTTCAAGGAATAAGACTGTGAGTCATGTAATAAGTATATGTTTAATTTTATAAGAAACACCAGACTTCCAGAGTATCAGTCTGTATTCCCATCAGCCAGGTATGAGATCTTCACTACCATACTGTATTTTCCATTTTTTCTTAGATGAGTCATTCTAATACATATGTGATTAGCTCATTGTGGTTTTAATTTGCATTTCCCTAATAATTAATCATGTTGAGCATCTTTATATGTTATCAATATCTGTATTTGTGGAGTTTCTGTTTGAATCTTTTCCCCATTTTTAAATGGGTTTTTTTGTACTCCTTTTATTGAGTTGTAAGTGTTCTTAATATAGTCTAGATGCCAGTATTGACAGGAATGTGTTCTACCAATATTTTCTCCCAGTTTGGGGCTGGTCTTCACTTCCTTAACAAGACCTTATAAAGAGGGGACAGTTTTCATTGTGTGGAGTAACAAAGAGACATTTCTTCTTATTCTTTTTTTTTTTTTTTTTTACAAAGAGACATTTCTAACTATCTGCAATGTGCCAAGCTTTGATCAGCACTGGAAATAAAATAACACCTCAGCTTACATTTGTGCTTTTTCTTTTTAGTAAAATAGGCATCTATTGGTTTATAGCCTCCTTTTTCCCTGGGATATCATGACTATTTTCCACATCATTAAATATTATTTGAAAACAGGATTTGTAATGTGTACATAGTACTCTCACAGATATTTCTTAGTTTATTTAACTAGCCCTCTCTATTTTGGGGGTACTTAGGCTTCCCTGGTAGCTCAGTTGGTTAAAGAATCCACCTGCAATGCAGGTGACCCCAGTTCTATGCCTGCGTTGGGCAGATCTGCTGAAGAAGGGATAGGCTACCCATTCCAGGATTCTGGCCTAGAGAATTCCATGAACAGGAGCCTGGCGGGCTGCAGTCCATGAGGTTGCAAAGAGTCGGACATGACTCTGTGACTTTCACTTTCAAAAAATAAGAGAGAGAAATATATGATTACCATCCTTTGCAGAAATCTCTGTGACTATCCTCAATTATTTTCTACGTATAAATGCTTACAGTTGCAAAGACTGAGACGAAGACATAATACTTTGTTTCGTAATTGCCTCTAAAGAAAGACAGCTGATGTCTTGAAGATCTCTTCTTGCCCTCTTTGTCATGCCAGTACACGACAAAGAGGTGTCGCATTGTAAGCACATTGCACATACTTGATGGATAAATGTTATAGTTGGAGAGAAAAAGAATTCCCCTGAGCTTGACCCTTTCCCCTTCCTCCTGTGAAAGAAAGTAAGAGTACCCTTCACCTCTCAGATGAAGGGAATAAGAAGAAAGCATTCTTCTGAGAGAGAACTGGTCAAAAAGATGTAGGTTCCCAGAAAAGCTAGGTGACAAAAGCCCTGTTGCTGCTCAGCAAAGCCCTGAAGGGGCCCCGCCCCCAGCCCGTATAAAACCAGGGCAGCAGCTGGCACTCAGCCTCCAGAGCACCGCGCTGCCACTGGCCTTGGCACGCACTATGGCAAATGAAGTGCAAGTTCAGCTCTCCCCACTGAAAGGGGGGCATCCTCCTGCAGGTAGGCTGCCCACTTGCCCTCTGCCCTGCAGATAGCGAGGCCCCACTGCTGCTGCCGCTGCTCGGCTTCCAGCGGGGCCTTCAGCAGAGATACCCCAGCAGAGCGAAGGCTTTCTGTCTCCAGGGTTAGCTTAACTTCCCGCAAACTGATTTCCTCTTCTGTCTTTGATCCTTTTAGGCTTATGTATAAAAACCACCTGGGGACTTAACAGGCCCCGGTTTGGTTGAATTAAAGCCTAATGTTCTATGAGAGCACAAGGGATTGGGCACTGGTGGCAAGGAACAGGTGGAGAGCTGGACCTTCCCTCTCTGGCTGTAGATTTGTAATGACCCGTGCACACCCAGGAGGTGATTTACTGCTCATGGGAACCTTCCTCCCTAGAGGTCCCAGCTTCTAGACTCAGTCTCCCCAAGACGCCTGCCTATACATTATTTAACTTGGTGCCCAGGCAAACCAGCTTCTGCACAGAAGACAGCAATGCAGATTCTCTCACCCTCCTCAGGTGTGGGGTTGAGTAGTGTTCTCAGTAATGCTTTTGTCTGTCACCAAGTTGAGGAGTCCTTTTCAAAAAGGATATAAGCCTGTCAGGAGATGACTGGAAAAGGTAGCTATCGAAGTATTTTTACAAAGGATCCACAGGTTTTGTTTTTTTTTTTAAGTATGCTATTTATATCAATTCTCTGGAATATGGAAATTATGTTTATTGTACTTAACCAACCTATGTTCATATAGATTGGCTGAGGCACTCAGGCCTATTTTTAGCCAGTTTGATGTTTTTTTCTACTGCCTTTCTCATTTTTTTCCTTGCGAATGCTTTCACAAGCTCAACTGCTTTGTTCTTGCCTTTCTCCAAATAACAAAATTTATTTGTTGGTATCATTTTTTGGCTCTTCTAAGCCAAGGTTATTTCAGTCATCTTAGCCACAGAGGACAGTGGCAGGTATTACCTTCACAAAGCATCAAAAGCTGACACAAGGCTCAGTGGCTTTCCAGCGGGCAGCCCAGCCAAAAGAGTCAGAATTTTTGCACTAATTCTGAGTTTACGCATCTTGGCACCCTGTCATGGTCTCTTGTGGCAGACTTCCTGACTTTTTATATTTGTCATTGGATTTAGGAATAATTAACGTTATATACATTTAAAGTTAATAGTGCTAATGATCAACAACTATCAATGTTAATTATTAGAAGTTTCTGAAAGTGAAGTCGCTCAGTCGTGTCTGACTCTTTGCAACTATAGCCACCAGGTTCCTCTGTCCATGGGATTTTCCAGGCAAGAATACTGGAGTGGGTTGCCATTTCCTTCTCCAGGAGATCTTCCCAACCCAGGGATTGAACCGGGGTCTCCTGCATTGTAGGCAGATGCTTTACCTTCTGAGCCACCAGGAAGTCCTACCTTAGAAGTTTCTACCTAAGGACAAAAGAAAACATCATTCTCTTCCTGCAACTTCCATCCCAATCCTTCATAAAACAGTTCAGCTAATGCCTGATTTGCTAAATAACATTTATACACAAAGAACACAAAGATAAACTCAAGCAAATAAAAATGTCAATGAAACCACCAGGAACTTTTTGTCCCCACTGCTAATGATTGCTAATTACTCTGTGTACATAGCACACCATGACGCCATCAAGCATGTCACAATGCCTCTGGCATGACAATTAATTATTATGAACTGTGACACTACAGATAAGAGGTTTGGGATAATTAGAATGGAGATGAAGGCAGACTTTTGCCTCCCCGCTGAGAACAAGGGAACAAGAAAGCGTCATCCTTCAGCTTGTCTACTACATAGTTTAACTCTGAACCAGATTGCTACCACATGAAATTTCATTTATAGAACAAAAATAATTCATTGACAGAATTCCATTAAATTTCACCTGGGTTTTATAAGCAATAGACAGGCCTCAGAAAGTAGGATGCAGACATGAAAAGGTGGAAAGGTCTGACATGGCCTTTGAAACGAGTCAGTCCTAGATTTAAACCCCGCTTCCCTTCCACTTCGCTGAGCCTCAGTTTTCTTATCTCTAAAACAGGGGTGTGTGTGCATGCAAGCTCAGTCGTGTCTGACTCTTTGTGACCCCATGGACTGTAGCCCACCAGATTCCTCTGTCCATGGAAGCGGTAATAAATAACATTGATATTGTAAGATTGTTATGACTGTTAAAAGAGATAACCTATGTAAGGTACCCAGACATGAATGTTAATCCCTGTAAAGTACAGGCCTGGGAAAACACATAGCTGTCGCAAGAAATGATTTTCTTCCATGGCAAGACCTCCTGATGTTTGAGGGAGTCATTAGGAACTACTGCAATCATCAGAACAGAAGGAAATTGTAAAAGAACCATGTGCCTGCCCCATCACAGTTAAAAATGAAACCACTCAAAAGTCAGCCAGCTGTAACTCTTTCTCACCTACGCGGCAAGTGTGTAGTGGATTTTTCTTTCATGTATGTTATATAATATATGGCACCTCTGTGAGCCCTGCTTATTTATGTTGTGAAACAAGACTACATTAAACACGAGGTGGCCTGGGCTCTAGGAAGCTGAGCTTTTGGTTTTCTGCTGTTTTGATTTACCTCACTCTCAGTTTTACAAGAACTCCATTACATGAACAGCCAAAACTGTGCGAGTAGGAGGTAATCTAAGGAGCTGAGGGCATACATATTGGACTGGAAAGAGCAGCAGTTCATGAGTTTCCTGTATCCCTCACACTTTTTTATTCGGCCTAAGGCAAACAAATCAGAGCCATCAAAGGGGCCACTACTGAAGCCCCAGAGAGAATTCATTTACTGACTCATTCAAGAGAGAGGGAAGTTTAGGGGATGTATCCCCTGCCTGCGTGAGTGTTTACTCACTAAGTCGTGTCTGACTCATGGACTGTAGCCCACCAGGCTCCTCTATCCATGGGATTCTCCAGGCACCTCTGTACAGGGGATTTCCCAGGCAAGAATACTGGAATAGTTTGCCATTCCCTCCTCCAGGAAATCTTCCCGACCCAGGGATTGAACCCCAGTCTCCTGCATTGCAGACAGATTCTTTACCACCTGAGCTACCAGGGAAGCCCCGTGTATCCCCTAGGGTTAAACTAATGCAGAAAATGGGGAAGAAATCATAGCTACAGAAGGGCCAGTATGATTTTTTTTTTTAAAGTGAACACTAGAGGCTTAATTCTATCGACTCCAGTCTGTTCATGTCAACATCTGGGAGTTGGTCTGTGAGGTTTGACAGAGAGGTTGCGAGACCACTGCCCCACACGTCACAAGGCAGGGGTTTGAGGACAACAACAGCTGCTTTCCACTTAACCCTGTGTGCCTGGCACTGCACGGAGCCTTCTAGGCACAAAGTCAACCCTGCAGACCAATGACATTCCGACATCCCTGTTTCACAGAGGAGCAAACTGAAAGTTAGCAAGGTCAAGGGGTACCCCCAGCACCACACAGCTGGAGAACAGGGGTGCAGAGATGGACAGTCAAGTGGACCCATGCCACGCCCTCTCTCCTTGCTTCACAAGCTGTTCCTGATGAGGGTCTTTTGATGGATACTTTAGAATTTACCAAAAACTCAACTCTGAAAGCAAAGTAAGTGGTTTTGCAAACATCTGACTTTTAAATTAAAATGTTCAAATGAAAGTTCTAAGTCACAAGGCAGGGTTTGCCCAAACCTTCATGGTGGCCATCTTTTTCACACACATTCTCCACTGATTATTGAAGGAAAGCTCAGTTTTTCTTGGAGGTTTGGCATTCTTTATATTAACTACCCTCTACCAAACAAGATGCAAAATGCCTGGAAAATCTTAATTGGAAAAGTATTATATAGCATTTTAAACTCAAGGGTCCACTTTTGAAAACTACAAAAATCCATAAACTCCAAAAGTGGCCACAAAAATATAACATTTAGTCATAGATAGGAAATCAAAATTTTGTTTTCTCCACATCAATGTAGGTTTTCTAATGAAACTATTTAAAAAAAAAAAGCTCTCTCTTGCATTCTTTAAAAATCTATAGTTTGTTTTGCTTATTAAAAGGACCTGAAGTCTTGTATTTGAGTATATTTGTATTCAAAGTCCTGTTAAAATGTTAAATCAGTTCGTTTTGTACTTTGCCCAATTCTAGTTGGTTGTTCTACAAAGGTTCAAAAGGCAATATAGTCCCAAACATGGAATTACATAAATAATTACAAATTTCACTGACCTAATTTAGTTACAGTGAGACTTTGAGGTCCCATAAGTTAGACCAACTAGATTAAACAAAACTGGTTGCAAACGTTTTTTTTTAAATGGCTGGTTTAGGGAATTCCCTGGTTGTCCAGTGGTTAGAACTCTGAGCTTTCACTGCTGAGGTCGTGGGTTCAATTCCTGGTTAGGGAACTAAGTTCCAGCAAGCCACACAGCTCAACCAAAAAGAAAATGAACAAAAATAAAAAGCAGCAACAGCCTTTAAAAATAAAAAAAGGCTTGTCTAGATCCAGGAGAGAAGTGTCAACAGTATTCCCTGCAAAATTTTGAAGATGACCCTCCCACAAGGTTCCATCCAGTTCAATCACCCCAGTGTAGTGAGAGCCTTACTCTGTATCTCAGTCTATCCATCTACACTGTGGAGGGATCCTCCTCTGCTTCTTTCTACTGTACATTGCTGACCAAGTGAGATTACTTATCAGAACAAATTTGGTACAAGAGCTATACTCTGAAAATCCAAGGTGTGGTTGACTTATGCTTCCTAAATCACTCAGAGCCCACAGCCCTGGATAGAGTCAAAGATTCCTGGATGAAAGTAACAATCTTGTTAGAAGACTTTTTTAAAAATTGAGTATAGCGGTTTTGCAAATTGTGTTAGTTGCTGCTGTACAACGAAGTGAGTCAGCCATGTGTATACATATGTCCCCTCCCTGCCCCCCCCACCCCATCCTCACCCCTCCAGGCCATCATGGAGCACCAGGCTGAGCTCCCTGCTGTAGAGTAGGTTCCCACTATCTGTTTTACACATGACAGTGCATGTATATCAACTTCCGTTTTCCAATTCGTCCCCTTTGCCCCCGCCGTGTCCAAACATCTGTTCCTTACGTTTGCATCTCTATTCCTGCTCTACAGAGAGGTTCATCTGTACCATTTTTCCAGATTCCTTACATATGCATTAATATACAATATTTGTTTTTCTCTTTCTGGCTTACTTCACTCTGTGTGACAAACTCTAGGCTCTGTCATGAGAGGATTTTTAATTTCCTCTCAAATGTCTCTGTTGTATTATTCTGAAGAATGAAGAACTCCCATGTTTGCGTTCTCTTTATGTTTTTGTTTTTTTTTTGCATTTGCTTTTCTAAGTGCACTGTATTCTTTCAAAAGGGAGGGAACATGAAAGATTTTCTTTTGTAGGTAGATGGGAATAGTTAGAATCACATTAAAGATGTTACAATATGGTGGATTCATGTCAATGTATGGCAAAACCACTACAATGTTGTAAAGTAATTAGCCTCTAATTAAAATAAATAAATTTATATATTTTTAAAAAGACGTTACAATAAAAACCATCTAGTTGACTTCTACTGAATTCTCCAAAATCCTTCTAAAATATTCATGGCAGATACGCTTCTTTTTAGCACACTGTGGGGCCAGAGAGCATACTATTGTACTATGCAGTCTACTTCACTTTGAATAAAACAGTTATATGCAGCCAGGCTCTGTCTTTCAGGAACTTTTGCTCTTTGGTTTTCATTCTCTCCTTTGGAAAAACAAATGTAAATAATAATCACCACTAATTATTAAGTGTCTCCCATGTACCAGGTGCTTCTGTTACCTCTATTTTCTAGGACAGCCCACACAAGCAGTATTATTCCCTTTCGAATGATGCAGAAACTGCAAGAGAGGAGTTTAAATATCTTGCCCAAGGTCACAGAGCTCAGGCAGGGTAGAGCTCTCTGACCCTAATAACATTTCCTCACCAGGAAACCAGGTCTCCTCCATAAGACAGCCTCTAAAATCCTTGAAAATGACACCATAAGTTTCCCTTATGTCTCTGCTTCCTCAGAAGTGATCTTTCCAGTGTGACATGGCTTCTTCTCCTCTCTGGTCACTCTCCTCTGGACATCCTCTAGACTGTCCATGTCCTTCCGAATGAGCAGCGCAGACCTCAACATTCCAAAGTTCTTCTCACATGAAGCTCGTGCTCATTTTAACTATAGCAAGTGTGCTTCTGTAGTTGGCAATAGTAATCAGTGGAAGAAAACATGTAAACACCGCAACAGCAGAGAAAACAAAAGGAATACCAATAGAAAAGTAATTACAACTCTCCATGTTTAAAAAGCATTTGTCATAAGAAGAATGAAAGATACTACTGAAGGGTACTGAAGACCCAAGCTCTAGGTTTGGAGCTATTGTGACTTGATTCCTCCTGGCAGAAGAGACAGAAGTGCTGTGAACAACACCCTTCATACAGAGGTGTACTCTCCTAAGGAGTCTCCACAAAAGGGCACGCCTCAGTTTATTTCGTCTCTATTTTCCATGGCTGTTCTAAAGATGTTTCTACATCATTTCCATTTCTGTTGCTGATTATTTTGTAGGCTGTGTGTGTGTGAATTTAAAGCAGAGCCTAGTGGCTCAGATGGTACAGAATCCACCTCAATGCAGGATGCCCAGATTCAATCCCTGGCTTGGGAAGATTCCCCTGGAGGAGGGAATGACAACCCACTCCAGTGTCCTTGCCGTGGACAGAGGAGTCTGGTGGGCTACACAGTCCATCGGGTTGCAAAGAGTCGGACACAACTGAGTGACTAACACATACACGTGTGTGTGTAGACACAGGATTTTTTTTTCCCCTATACCATATCTAGTATTATAAAAGTATAGTGATATACTTTCATTATCAATAAAAAAAACTTGGTTTTTAAAAATGAATAAGAAGAGTTTATTCCATGAACACAAGAATGGTTTGGTAGTAAAATATTCATTAATATATACTTATAAAATTTTTATCTATTAACATAATTAACCACATTAAGGAGAAAAACCATATGATCATATACATGAATTATAAAAGGGCATCTAGTCAAATTCAACATGTGTTTGTAATTTTTTAAGCCAATGAAACAGTAATAGAAAGATATTTCCTTAATACAATAAAAGAAATGTATTTGAATAGGTATGTATATTACAAATATGTGTTTGTGTGTATATCCAACTAAGAACACATTATACTTAGTGGGAATACACTAAAAGCAATCCCTTAAAAAATTAGGATGACAAAGATGTCCATCATGACCACTACTTAATATTATTCTACAGGAAGTAATATTATATTGTTTGCAGATTATATAATTTTTAACCTGGAAAATAAAAGGGAATCAACAAAAATACTATAAACAATAAGAGATTTCAATAAGATATGGATATAAAATCAATGATATTAATATAAGAACAACAATCTGTAAGAGCTATAGTGGAAGAATAGATCCTCTTTACAATTACAACAACAACAATAAAGAGAAAATGCTTAGGGAATAAACCTAATAATAAATATGTAAGATTTATGTGGACAAGTTACTGAGGGAACCAAAAGAGGATGTAGAAAATGGAAAAGCATACCATGTTCTTGAAAAGAGAGTAACCAGGATATGAAGATATGAATTTTCCCTTTAAAAATAATCTAAGGGCTTTCCAGTGGTTCAGTGGTAAAGAATCCACCTGTCAATGCAGGAGACGCGAGTTTGATCCCTGATCCAGGCAGCTCCCACATGCCATGGAGCTAAGTAAGCCCTTGTACCACAGCTATTGAGCCTCTGCTCTAAAGCAAGTGCTCCACAACGAGAAGCCTGCGCACCACAATCAAAGAATAGCCCCCTCTTGCCACAACTAGAGAAAAGCCCACACAGCAAGGAAGACCCAGCACAGCCAAAAATAAATAAATAAGATTATTTTTTAATCTATAAATCTAAAGCAAGACCATTAAAAGACTACCAGCAGGATATTTTTGGTGGGAATTGACAAGCTGATTCAAAAGTTCATATGGAAAAGTAAATAAAAATTGCTAATAAAATTCTCCAAAGTAAATATAGCAAAGAAAGACTATCAATTAAAATATAAAGCTACAATCATTAAAATAAAGTTGCAACAGCGTATTTACAGAGATTGATGGAACAGAAGTCCAACAGGACAAATAGGCCAAAAATTTGAACAGTCGTTAAAAAGAAAATACAACTGCCTTCTGAAACACAGAAATAAGCTCAATTTTTAATAAAATATAAGAACAGCAAATTATCTTTCTTTTTCTTATTGGTCAACGAAACCAAATATTTTCTAGTTCACATTGTTGCTTGAGGTATCGGGAAACAATCACCGTGATCGTAGCTAGTGAGACTGTGAACTGGTGCAACTTGTGTGAAGGACAGTTTGACAAGATTGGACAAATTTACAAATGCACATACTCTTAAGGATTAACAAGATCACTTCTAGGAATTTATCCCATGGATGTACTTGTGCAAAATTATGTGCATGAAAAGGATATTCATTATAGCATTGTTTTGATAGTAACGGATTAGAGACATCTAAAATGTCCAACGTTTGAAAACTGGTTAAGTACACATAGAATGGCCATATAATGAAATTTTAAAGCAGATGTTAAAAAAAAGACATTCTCTTTTTACATATATATCATATATATATGTGTGTATATATACACGCACACACAGATAGGGAACTTACTCCAAAGTGCAGGACTGAATGAAAAATATAAATAAGATGTAGAATAATGTATGCTGCCATTAAAAAATATATAGGTATGTGTATAGAATGTCTATGGATGAATACATAGGAAACTTGTTAACATCAGCAGCATTTAGGGAGGTGGTGAACTGGAGACCTAAAAATAATCATAAAAGAGACCTTTCTATGATTTTTGAATTGTATGCTTTATGAATGTATATTACATAGTCAAAAAATTAATAGTTTTAAAAGAAAAATGAATTCACGAGGGCATTGAGAAAGAGAAGAGGTTTTCCTATTTTTCACTTTATTGAAACCAGTTTTAGAAAATTGCCAATCTAATATTTCCATAAAAAGAATTAACAGGCTCAAACAAATCAATGTCCATTTAGCTTTTTATCATTTGAGCTTGTCAGATTTCAAATGTGCAAATTTCCTGGGAACAGAAAAAAGTATTTGCTTTGACTTGCAATATGAAATGGGTTGTTCCTCTTCAAGTTGATTTCATCTGACATTGTTAAACACTTGAATTGCTGTTAGGTCATCTGTAGCCTAATTAACACTAATTGATCTCTTGAACGGCAGGATTATTAATGCATTTTAATTACTCATTAGAACATCTGAGTTCCTCCAACGTGGTGGGTGGGGATTGAGGTCTGGAATGGAAGGTGGGTATCTGGTGGGATCAGAAGCATCTCTCTTGAATTAAATGCCTGTTATCACCGCATGCCCTGACTTTTGGCTCATTCTCCAATCTAGCTTTTGAAAGCTTTGGTTAAAATTTGCAAGCCTTGCACTTTAATCTTGTGGGAAAACAGGAGGGTCACACTGTAATTGTCAGTTGCTATCATAAAGAATGTAATTGGTTTGATAATAAGAAAAAATGTTTTTCAGTGAAATGCCTAAGGGAGTGCATTGTTATCTCCTCCCAAATCAAAGGTATGGGTTTTTTTTTTAGCCTCAGTTCTTCCTCTCTGAACACAAACAAGCAAAAACCTCAGCCCTTCTCTCCTTCCCACTTTGTTTGATTGAAATCTTTTTTTCTTCTGTTACTTTAGCTCAAGGTACTTTTTTTACTGTGTTGTTTTACACAAAAGTTCAGCTCTTCAAAAAGTTCTGAAATTCTTCAAATGTCAATTCATACCTTGAATAACAAAACCAACTTTCTCTTGCTGCCCTAACCATGACTCCTGTGCTGATGCTTCTTTGTTTATAGTAAAAGCTGGAGGAAAGCGAATTTCAAAAAAACAGGAAATTGGCATCTTGGAGAGACACACCAAGAAAACAGGGTTAGAGAAAACAAGGTAGGAGACTGCTTCATTTCTTTTCCTTCTTCATCTCAAATTTTAGACAAGTCTACTGCCAGAAGTCAGAGGCTTTGCTGTATCTTAGGGCAAACCAAGGCTCCCCAGGCACTTTGCTACCCAGAGTTAGAGGCAGCGGGTGGGATGGGGTAGGTGATGGGGGTCAAGATGGGAGGGGAAAGGGGTCTGGGGAGGTAACTACCCTCTGGAGATTCTCTCTGCCCATCCTCCTCCTCTCTGCAGACAGCTTAACTGCCTGCTATTAAAAATCACGGCCCTGAATGCATCAAAACTGGACTCAACATCTCTGCATCTTATTTTCACCTTAGCCTTTAAAGTACTACTGTCTCTAAGCTGGCCTTGTTTTTATAATGCGCTTTCTGCTGAAGCAAATCTCCTGAATTAAAAATAAATGCTTTCTTGTTTGTTTCAAATTTCTCACTCAATTATTTAGAAAATAATGGCCACTATATTTGGCACAGCAGAAAGGCATTTGGATACTGAGGTAGTTTTCTCCCTGAACTCCTTCCCAGGTAACCTTGACACACTGCGCTTTTCTCAGAGCTAAGCAGAGAGCCCTGGGCTGGATCTCTGTACAAATGGCCCAGCCCCTCTATGCCTTGGGTAAGGAAACTAACACCTTCAAAACGAAGTAAGCATATGAAACTAACTCCTCCAAACAGGGGCATTTCAGAGACTACTAATTTCAGGATAATTTCCATAGGTGAGTTCACGAGTGATTCAAAGGAGTGAATTAGAAGATGCTCAGATATGTCCTTAACAGTTAAAATGGTAACAGTCTCAGAAAGAAAATGTGGAAGGAAATAGGCTATGCAATTTCTCGGATTTTTTTTCCATATAAAATTACTTTTTAGATCACTTTAAAATTTTTCATCTCGATTTCTGGAAAGAATTTTTTTTTGAGGGTTTTTCTACTTTAAAATGAAATACTCTATCTCATACATAAAGAATTCATACAATTCAGTTGCCAAAAAGCAAACACACCAGTTTTAAAATGGACAGAAGATTTGAGTAGACATTTTCCCAAAGAAGAATCAGATAACCAACAGGTACATGAAAAGATGCTCAACATTATTAATTATCAGTGAGAAGATGCAAATCAAAACTACAATGAATTATCACCTTATATCTGTCAGAATGGCTATTACTATAAAGTCAAAAAATAACAAACTGTGCCAAGGATATGGAGAAAAGGGGACGTTTGTGCATTCTTAGTTTCTAATATAACCACTATGGAAAGCAGTAAGGAGTTTCCTCAAAAATTAAAACTAGAACTGCCATATGATCCAGCTATTCTGCTTCTGAATATTTACCTGAGGAAAATGGAAACACTAACTTGAAAAGATATGCACACTCCCACATTTATTGCAGCATTATTATCATAGCCAAGATATGGAAGAAACCCAAGTGCCCATTAATGGATGAATGGATTTTTTAAAATGTGATACCTACATACATATACATATGTATGCACTCACACCCACACACACACACACAGAGAGAGGACTATTTTTCAGCCATATAAAAGAAGGAAATCCTACCACTTGTAACAATATGGATGGACCTTGAAGGCATTAGACTAAATGACATAAGTCAAACAGAGAAAGACAATTAACATGTGACCTATCTTGCATGAGAAATCTAAGAAGGAAAAAACCCAGGACAACAGCAACAAAAATCTCAAGCTCTTAGATACAGAGAGCGGATGAGTAGTTGTAAAAGCTGAAAGAGGGTGGGTTTGGTGACTGGGGTAAAAAATGGGTGAAGGAGATCATCAGGTACAAACTTCCAGGTATTAAAAAATTAGCCATGTGGATGCAATGTACAGCATTGTGACTATGGTTAATGATTTTGCTGTTGTTCACTCACTCAGTCATGTCCAACTCTTTGTGACCCCATGGACTGCAGCACAGCAGACTTCCCTGTCCTTCTCCATCTCCCACCATGAGCCCTCCATCTTGGGTGGCCCTATGTGGCATGGCTCAATGTTTCATTGAATTAGACAAGGATAGTTAACGATACTGTATTGTATATTTGTAAGCTGCTAAGAGAATAAACCTTGAAACTTTTCATTATAGAAAAAATATTAACTGTATATGGTGAGAAATATTAACTAGACTTATTGTGATCATGTTGCAGTATATACAATATCAGATAAGTATATTGTACACCTGAAACTTATATCAATGATAGCTCAATTTTTTAAAATCTGCCCCTTTGGCATTGAGTGTTTGTTTCTCCTGAATCAGAAAATAATCACCACATAGTGAAAGCAAAGCTCTAAGTCCTCCAGAGTGAGAGTCACGTATTATTCACCTCCTGACCCAGCATCTAGGACAGTTCCTAGAACAGAGAAAGTACTCTGTAAATGACATCAGACTGTCATTGAATTGCCAGCTGGCTAACTCTGAAAGTCTTTCCTGATGTTAAAATCTGACTCAAGCATAAGCCCTGTTTAGTGTGACACTCTTAATCATGCCTAGGCCAGGGACTCAGTAACTAAAGAGTCATAACTTGAAAATGACTTGCTAGTTGGCAGCCAGTGGACAAGTCATTGATTTCTCTGTACCTCAGCAAATGGGACTTACTGTTAATCCGAACATCAAGTGAACATGATGAGAAGGAGTTGCCTAGAGAGTTATAAAGCGGTGACTGGAACCCTCTTTAAAAATGCAGTTGTTTCCTAATCGTCATCAAAAGATGAGAATTGGACTACTGCAGAACCTAAACAGCTAGGAGTAGCTCTCTTGTGCTATTTACTGGGGATAGATATAGGTATGTGGGACTCGAAGCTTATAGAACTGGGAGGCCATTTTAAGGAAAAACAGTATAAAATTATGAGATGGTTAGGGCGCCTTGGAAGGAGACTACACAGTGAGAGGCCCTGAAGCTTCCCCATCTTCCCCATGAAGTCACCGCTGCTCATATCCGCTTCATGTTTGCACAGATATGATTGCTTCCTTTTCATGGACAAATATCTCTCCTTATATATTCTAAGAAAACAGCTTTTGAAAAATATATCATAGAAAATAAATTCCTAAGCATCAGTAAATTGATTTTCCTTTCCTAATAACTTCTCCTAACCAACACACACACAAAATAGGCCAAGAGCAGACTTCCTTCAGGAAATTACACTGGACGCTCTTTCCTCCTTGAAACTCTCCTGCAAAACAACATGGCCTGAGAAAAGAAGTCAGACACAGAAGAGTACCCACTATGTGGTACATTTTACGATGCACAATAAAGTCAAAACTAATATATGGGCTGTAAGGCAGGGTCGTGATTATCCTTAGGGGCAGCTCGTTGGACTAGTGCTATAAGTCTGTAAATATTCGCCAACCTATATGTTGATAGTATGTGCACTTTTCTGCATGTATACTCCACTTAGAAGAAAAAATTTAAAATATTAATAAATATTATTATAATTATAGTAACTCGGCCAGCAAAGCTTGTTCATGGTCACACAGAGTAGGGTTTTTTTTTTTTTTTTTAATCTTCCAGAAGTAGCCAAGCAGCATGAAAGCTTAAAGACCAAGTAGGGAACCATTTATACAAATCATTTAACTTCTTTGGTGGGAAACTTGCTGTTTCTATATGAGGTTTCTTTTCATCTTCACAGTGCCATTGCAAATGTTGCCAAAATACAGACGATGGATGCCCTGAATGACACCCTGGAGAAGGTGAGCCATGGGTGAGGCAGAACACGGGATACCCCCAGCCAGTTTTCACCTAGCTGATCATGCTACATGGGTGAATGCGCTGATGCCTGGAATTTTTTTCCAACTCAGAGGTTTGATGTCCCTGTGAAAGAATCTGCTTTCAGTTCAAGGAGCACAGAATGGTTTTGATGGGAAAAGCTGATGCTCCCAAATTCCTGGTGACTATTTAAGAAATCGTTTCAAAAATAAGATAGGAAATTTAAGCAAGAATCATGATGCCAAACTGGCAGAACTTTACGTTGCCATCTACTTATTTCCTGGAGACCTTGGCATGTTGCTCTAAATAAGGCAAACTGTGTGCTGGGAATTCAGCCCTTTTTGACCTTCCTCCCCACAGCTGCTTTCCCATACGGAAATGTTTGATTTGAGGCCAGGATGGGTGGAGGGTTGCCCAATTTAAGACTGGAGGAAGGCTGGACACTGGCTGGCTTTATCTAATAAAGACTATTTATAAAGGTGGTCGACCATTACTATTTTTATTTCTGTATCTTGACTTCTTCTAAGTAGTTCAGGAAACTCAGAAAATTCTTCCTGAATAGACAGTGGTTTAATTTTAGGTTCAATAGTTTGGTTTTAAATGTTGTAAGTGATCCTAGTGAAGATCCTTATTCTACTCCTAGGGAGGGGGCGGATGCACTGAAATCAGGCATTGAAGAACCACTGTTTCTGTTACCCCAACATATATTGACGGTACAGGGCAGGGTGTCCTTTGTAGAAGGAAGACTTGCTATCATTGCCAACATCAGGGGTCTGAAATATTAATAGATTACAATGGATATTGTGCGGCTAAACTTCTGGGACCTCTCTTTGGTACCGGCTTCTCCTCTTACTGTCCCTAAGGCCTTGAGCAAGTTATTGATCTTGCACCTCTGATTTGTCATTTGTAAGATGAGGACAAGGAAGAGATGGTTGTTGTGTGGAATCAATGAGATTCACACACAGGAATCTCTTAGAACAGTGCCTGACACAGAGAAATCTGTCTGCACTCTCCTCTGATTAGTAGCATCAGTTTTATGACAGTGAAATGGAAAGTTATGTCTGAAGCCCATAAGGCAGGTAGTAGTACCAGATAAGATCTTGACGACAGACCATAGCTACAGAGCCTTCTCACATGGGGGGTGTGGTTCTCCCATCAGGTAGATCAGAGGGCAGGTCCTAAGTGACTCTTTGCCTTCCTGACTTTAGAAGAAGGGCAGGGATGGATGGTGATCTGCCTCTTGCATTCTCTGGCTCCTGCCCTCCAAACACCTCATCCTCAGGGGCAAGAGATGTCCACAGTAAGTGGAACTGAGTGGAATAGATACATCCCTCTAAAATATGTTAACCCAAAATAAAGCGTTTAAAGAGAGTGGTCAATAAAGGTCAATTATGCTGTACTTTAGGTATGATGCTGGAGTCTTCACTGTTTTTTAGTAGACACACGTGTATATGTGTATGGCATAAAGAACTCTTTCCCTGCCAGTTAAAAATAGCACCTCTGTATTTCAAAGATAAAATAATCAAATAACAATAGCGATAAGTAATATTTCAAAATCATAAGAAAACACAGAGTTGGTGTGCTGTTACAAATATTTTTAACAGTAACTCTATCTAAGTTTTAAAAATCCTTTAACACTTAGCTCAATGTGTACTGGTGTGGGACTGTGTACATTACTGATTACAACAGTTTCTGGCATCAGATATCAGGTACCTGGGTCCTGCTGTTGCTGCTAAGTCACTTCAGTCGTGTCCGACGCTGTGCGACCCCACAGATGGCAGCCCACCAGGTTCCTCCATCCCTGGGATTCTCCAGGCAAGAATACTGGAGTGGGTTGCCATTTCCTTCTCCGATGCATGCATGCATGCCAAGTTGCTTCAGTCGTGTTTGAATCCATGCGACCCTATGGACAGCAGCCCACCAGGCTCCTCTGTCCATGGGATTCTCCAGGCAAGAATACTGGAGTGGGTTGCCGTGGCCTTCTCCACCTGGGTCCTATGCTGGCTCTGTTACTTGGTAGCTGTGTGTCTTGAGTCAGGTTCCTTCACTTTCTGTGCTTCTATTTCCTTATCTGTAAATAAGAATGTGATTCACAGTATCTACTTCACAGTGACATGAAAATAAAATGAGGTTATATAACATGTGCAAAGCACTCCACAGTGACAGACACACTTAGCCCTCAGGATGGGTTAGCTTCTATTCCCCGAGGGAGATGTCCTATAAAGCATCACTTGGAATCCAGGCAAAGGACAAGAGACCAGTAATAGGGTCCCAAGATTACCCTCAGTCACTGTATTGAATATGGAGGTTGGTAGGATCCATGTGTTCCCTTACAGCTAAGAAAAATTTTCCCTAAATCCATAATTCAACCTGAAGTGTAATAACATTTCATAATAAAGGTCAACCTGAGGTGGAAAGAACAATGCCTTTTAAAAAACAGATCTGCTGTGATCAGTGGTTGCCAGGAGGAGTTGACCACAAAGTGACAGGAGGGGATTTTGAAGAGCGACAGAAGGGTTCTATGTCTTGATTGTGGTGGTGGTCAAAGACTGCACGCACTTAAGAAAATCCATAGAACTGAACACTGAAGAGGGCATATATTTTACTATAAATAAATTATTCTGTAATTTTTAATGTAAAAATTATATGATTATTAATAAACAGCCTAACAAAAAAGACATAAAATACAGAGATGTAGATTTCTGCTAATAAATTTTCATCTGCATTATGATGACTCCCCCAACAGTGCGTTTTGTCATGAAGATCTAACCATACATATTTGGCCAGAAGAAATAGAGTAGCAATAATAAGGGTCATAGACTCTGCATTTGTTAGCATTCATTCATGCCCTCGGCTAGAGTTACATCTAATTACTAGAACTCATGTTAATTCTCATGCCAGTTTAAGAACTTAAGAGTCCAAAACAGTGAGAGTTACAGCCCTACTCATAGGATCTCATCAACAATTCAACCATGGCAGGAAATTTCTATCCATATACTATTCATGTCTGTATACCCTTTTAAAACCAACCTAGATTTAAGATTTGGGAGACTGGAAAACAATTCCCCAAAGGTTGGAATTGTACAAATCCAAGTGGAAAGTAGGGCTTCCCTGGTGGCTCAGTGGTAAAGAACCCACCTGCCAATGCAGGAGACGTGGGTTCAATCCCTGAGTCAGGAAGATCCCCTGGAGAAGGAAGTGGCAACCCACTCCAGTATTCTTGCCTGGAAAATCCCATGGTCAGAAGACCCTGAAAGGCAACAGTCCATGGGGTCTCAAGAGTCAGATACTCCTTAGTGACTAAACAATAACAAAGTGGAAAGCAACCTAAAATTTTCTCTCCCACTCTTTTACCCACCCATCCCCACACAGACCTCATAACCAACTACCTTCCTCCTACTCTCCCTTCCTCTCTTGCCAGTCCTTCCTACCTATTTCAGCCATAAATAATGAAAGAATTCATGTTGCCCAGTGATGGGCCATGCAACATGTTTATTCCTGCAGAAGAGGGGTTATATAAGCTCTCCAAGCTAAAAATCTGGGAGACCTGGTCTTGGACCAAGTTCCACCTACTCCCTTGAGGTTTTTGACCTTTTAGAAGCCACATAGCTCCTCTGAGATTTATGATTGCTCATTTACTTAATTATTTTAAGGCAAAGAATAAGAGAGAATGGTACTGCCAAATATGTTAATTCTCTAGATAGTCACGGAAGTAAGTTTGACAATAGTTGCGAAGCTTCTCCCAACAGAAAAATATCCAGTTAAGCCATTAGTAATGGGGTTGGGTTATAGTGTGGATGTGGATGGAATGTTGAAGCCTGGTTAAATTGGGGCCACTTTTCAAGCTGCCAGCTGTGTCACTAGGCCCAAAGTTAGTGAGATGTATGTGAAAACGGATCCTGGGGAAGAGGAAGCCATCAAAGGCATCTGCAAATCTAAAAAGGTTTCTCTTGTTCTGTGGATTAACATCACCGTAGGAGAATCCTTGAATTTCATCGACTGAATGTTTTGTTTTAAGCACTTTGCATAATGGGGTGTAGAAATCTAAGTGCCAACATTTAAGTCGGAAGCTAACACCCTGGAAAGATGAATGGAAGAGCTGCCAGTCTGCTAATACCACCTGACTTCAGGCTCTAAAACAAAACCTGCCGCTGTGTTTCTTGCTTCTAGAATTTCTTTCACAGCTCTAATCAGAAAGACTTTTTAATATACTTCTTTGACTTTTTCTCTGAAGTGAAAAATACAGGTTCTGAGGTCACAACTACCCAAGAGGAAGGTACATTCTTGTGGAAGTTTCTATTGATCTGCTTTTCAGTCCAATATTTTGCCCCTTATGGGATGGAGTCACAGCCAGGCAGAATCCTTACACACATACTGGCCTTGAATTCTTTCTCTTATGAAGTTTACCCTAGTTTCTTTTACCTTAGTGAGTCAGACAAACACTTTTCATTCTACAAATTCTATCATTTTACAAAGACTAATAATGAAAAATCCAAAACAACCCCAAAGTTAAGATGCCAGACGAAAGCTCAGCTGTTTGTAGGTTGGAAAGCTATTCCTACTTATTTCTAGTTAAGACCTGAATATAAAAATGTTCCTATCTCTGTTGATATAAAATCTACAACAAGGAATTAGGGCATTTAAGGGTTGATTACTTACCATTTCATCAGTTCTGAAGGTAGACCTTTATAGGCTCTCTACCCACAACCCCCAAGTCTTTCTACTTTAAAGTGCCCCTGATTGAGGGGGTGAAGTATTTGAGAAAAAGAAATCAACTCTCTTGTTGTATTTTCATGCATTGCTATAAAGCCCTGACCCTCCCAAACTTGTACATTTGTAATTTAATAATCATGAGCAGTTCCTCTAAGGTTATCCTTGGCAGAATTATTTCCTCTATATTCTCAGTCCTGTTGACTTCTTCCCCCCCTAAAATTTACCAGGCCAGTTCACAGATGGCCAACAGCCCCCAGGGGTATTCTCCCATTCATTCTGACCTGTGTCATTCCTCTTTGGAGAAGCCTTGAGCAGAGCTCTTAGAACCTCAGTTAAATGCCTTAGTTAAAAAGTAACCCCTAACCCCTGTGCATTACCAGTGGGAATATAAAATGGTAGAGCCACTATGGAAAACAATATGGTAGTATCTCAAAAAATTAAATATAGAATTACCATGTGACCTAATAATTTCACTTCTCAATATATACCTGAAAGAACTGGAAGTAGAGATTTGAAGAGATATTTGTGCAACAGTGTTCATAGCAACATTATTCACAATAGCCAAAAGGTGGAAGCCACCCAAGTGTCCATCAACTTATAAATGGATGGACAAAATGTGGTCTATAGACATACAATGGAATATTATTCAACCTTTAAAAGGAAAGAAATTCTGACACATACTATAACATGGATAAACCTTGAAGACATTACACTAAATGAAATAAACCAGACATAAAAGAACAAGTATTGCGTGCTGAGTCACTTCAGTCGTAGCTGGCTCTTTGTGACCCCATGGACTGTAGCCCATCAGGCTCCTCTGTCTGTGGGATTCTCCAGGCAAGAATACTGGAGTGGGTTGCCATGGCTTCTTCCAGGGGATCTTCCCACCTCAGAGATATTGCATGATTCTGCATACATGAGATACTTGGGGTAGTCAAATTCATGGAGATAAGAAGGTAGAATGATGGTTGCCAGAGGCTGGAGGTGGAGATAATGAGGAGTCATTCTTTAATGGACACAAAATTTCAGTTTGGTGTGATGGATAAGTTCTGGAAATGGATGGTAGTGATGTCCATGTTAGCACAAGTTCGTGTACCCCATGCACAGTGAGTCCAAACACACCAAAACATCAGAGTTTAGAGCAGAGAAAGGTTTATTGCAGGACCATTCAAGGAGACAAGTGACTCATGCCCTAAAAAAGCCCTGAGCCCCCCAAAGGTTTTGGCAAAGCATTTTTAAAAGCCAGGTTTGGGGGTGGAGTCTCAAAGGTATTGATCAGCTCTGCACAGTTCTCTGGTTGGCTGATGGTGAGGTAACAAGGTGATGTCACAGGGTTAACATTATCAGTCCCTAAACTCCAAGAGGCCTGGGGCTATGTACTCATGGTCATCAAGTAGTTAACATCTTCCATCCGGTGGAGGGGTTTTCATGTCTGTAAAATACCTCAGGAAATGTGCATCAAATACTATTATCTAGGTACCTCAGAGAGGAGCTAAAGCATCAGACATGGGGGAAGGCCTGTCATGCTCAGTTATAGTTATGCAACAATGTAAATGTACTTAGTGCTGTACTTAAAATGGATGAAACGGTAAATTTTATGTTATATGTATTTTATCACAATTTTTTAAGTTACAAAAGAAATGTAGCCCCTGAACTGTGGAGATACCCCTGGAAATGGTCAAATAATGAGTTAATGCCAAATTAAGCAACGGGTGTGTCATTACACACTATTCTCCTCTCCCCTTTCCTTTTACACCTCCACCCATCATCACGCTTGACATCTTAAGAACAATAATCCACACTGTGGCTTTCTCTCTTCTGTCTCAACTTGTCATCTTGCTCCATCTCACCTTGGCTAATTGCCCAGACTTCTGCTATATCAGAATTACTTGTTCACGTCCTTTCTCACCCTCCTTTACCTTACATTTGACTTTAAGTAACTTCCCAAGTACTACATCTTCCTACCTATAATCTGTTGAACGTGATTTAGAGCTAACCTGAAATATTCCATCCAGACATCTAATCTGAAAGAAAACTACTGAAGTCAGTGACTTCGTAAGTTTCCTTTTGGTTCTAACCTCAAAAGAAAAGCAAAACAAAACAGTCTGCTCTTACCACACTGTAAAATGTATGTCATGGGGCCCAATGTTAGTTAATCTGACCCTCCAAAATTACCAGCTCTTTTTTAGGTTCTAAAGCAATATTTATAACCAATACCTCAATTATGCTTCTTCCTTTCTACTGGAATGTCAGCGTGGACCATCCTTGGGTTTAATTATTATATAGCTTGTAGCTTCTCATTGTAAAAAACACTTTGAGCAAAACAAAGGCAAAGTAAAGAAAAAAGACTAGGAATTGCCCATAATTCTATCCCTCAGAGATAAACAGTGTTAACACTTCAGTGTATATTCTTCCAGTGTGTTTAATTTTTTAAGACCAAGAATAAAGAGCTTTCTGGAGTCAGATTTCACATGAAAGGGAGTGCTGTGTGCCCAGGGACATTTAAGAAGACATGTAAGCACTTATGTTTCCCTGGCTTAGAAGAGCCCAAACAAGCCATAAACAATGTGATGTTTGGGGTCATGAACGGTTTATCTCCTCTTTTATTTGACTTGAGTGTCAAGGCAAGGGCATCTAAGTTCCATAGAAATAAATTAAATTCCTAGTCAGCTGAGACATCCCTTCCTTGCTGGCTTGGGAAGGTGTCCTTAGGTTCCTTTATATTGAGTCAGTGGGCTGGAAAACCACAAGTGGAATGGGCCCAACAGGCCACTGAGCCCAAATTCTCCTCCTAGGAAAACTGTGTCTGAAATTGTCCCAGCATTGGGCATCCTTATGATCTCATGCTGCCCTTAATGCAAATTCCATAAGGTCTCTTTGTCCCATATGAACTTCCTCTTATTGTCGAAGTCTCAGACTGTGTTAGTTTGATCTCATTTCCTCATCAATGTTGTTTGGAGGGGTGACTACTGACCTAATAAGTCACTCCTCAGCTTTCTCTTTACCACGATGGTTAGGTTGAACCATACAAAATAGCCAGTATTTGGCCCTTTTTTACCTACAAAAATAGAAATTTCACATGCTTCAATCAAAAATAGTAACCCTAAGTTTTCCTAACTTCTTTCAGAGGCTCTTTATTTCTGATCTTTTGACATCTGAGAGGTTCCTTCTCCCCACCCCAGGCCCTCTCCAATGTGCCCATAGCCTTCTTAGCATATTGGGTTTTGTATATGCATAGTGGTGCCAAAATAATTGTTAATATTGGAGAACTGATGAAGATACAGTTAAGCATTTCTATTTTTAAAAGATCACTTCAAAACACATATATAGATGCACATATATACATTATTTATATATTATGTGTAATATATTTTATAGTTAAAAAAATTAAAAACATACTAGCGAAGGAAAACCCAGGTTAATACATATACTCATGGGTACAGAGCTAGAGGTGGTATGGAAAAGAGGTTATACCAAAGAAGTAAACAAAACTGTGAAATTCCTCTGACCAGCTGTTTTGCTTTCTACTACTTTAATACTTTATGACCCAAAAGATCCAATATGCTTTTTTTTTCTTTCCTTCTCACCTCTAGCTCAGCCATAAATTTCCAGCAGTAGTGCACATGGCACATCAGAAACCCAGACCTGCTCTGGAGAAGGTCACTCCACTGAAAAGGACCTACATTATTCAGCAGCCTCGAAAATGTTAAGCTGGGACGTAAACACAGCCGTCTCGCCAACTGCCTCGAATGTCTGAGAGCTTAGCAAAAAGGACCACACTTTTTATAGGCCTAGTGTACTTGCTTGGTAAATAAAACAGCTTTTATATCTTCTTTTTTGACTTCAGCTAATAAAACATTCAAAATTGCAAATCCAATGCATTCTTGGACCTCCTTCTGGTCCTAGTTAGCCTCCTATTGATGTTTACTCATGCGTAATTTTGTTGAATAAGTGGAGAAGATAGAATGCTGGACTGTTCCACTCCACCTTTGTGAATAAGCTCTTCTTGATGCTCACCCTGAGTGGTTCCACCCACAGCAATTCTCCTTGAGGGCAAAGGTTAGAGAGCAGTGCACCAAGCTTTGCAAGGCCAACATTCTGGGCAAACCTGAGCAGTGATTCTTTTTGATACATTTGTCTTAAGATGCTCAAGTTTTCACTTGAGGTGAAATGTCTTTTCTAATTTCCCACATAAATGTATAGTTTGTCTTGACGGTTTGGTGAGGGAAAATGAAAATATTAGATTTCAGACATATTCTCTTCTACAAAGCAGTCAAGTTTAGAAGCTATTAATAGAATTCTACTTTTAGTGGCAGGTTTGCTCAGGGCCTCCACAAAGTTCAGGCTCTGGAACTGGGGGCTCCTGATGCTCAGGGCATTGTGGTTGGGGTATAGAAGTTGGTTTTCACAGGAAGTGAAGCTGAGAGGGAAAGTGTTGCCGTAGCTGAACCTACTCTAGCTCTCTTGCCCTCCAACACACACTTCATATACTCACAAATGAATAGCCAAAGACATCCTTAGGTGACAGTAGGGGACAACCACGTTTTTCCCCCACAGAGGTTAGCTGCCACTCTTAGCTCACCATTCTGTACCTCTAATTAATAATGCTATCCAGCAGTCAGCATTTCTCTTTACCCAGGGAAAGGGTCAGTACTTCACTCCATCACTTTACAGGTTGACAACACTTGGAGTATGACTTGATGCCAAGATTGTCTCTGATTTCTGGAAATCCAAAGGCACCTGGTGAAGTCCCAGAAGTCATGACCATACACCCCACTGCCTCCCCTGCATTGTTTGGTTCTTCTTCAGAATTAGGAGATCTGTTTGAGGCAATATCAAGCTTCCAGTCAGCACCAGCATGAATCAACATGACAGTAATAACCACCCCAGATTGGCTTAGCTGGTCCTGGTCCTCTGGGAGTATGGTCAGAAAGATGAGTGTTGCAACTCAAATAAATGCACAGATGTTCAAAGTTAGCCACCACTTCCCCAGGGACAATAGCAAGGTATAAACCAGATGGTGAGTGCTTGGTGTAATGGTGGACTTCAATTAGGAGACTGGAATTCTGATGCTTACTAGGTCGTAAGCCTCAAGCAAGCCACTCAACTTTTCTGATCCTAATCATACGAGCATGAGAACATCTGACTCCTCAGTTTAACCCCCACAGTGACATCCTGGGAAGAAGGAAAAATGGATTCTTGGATTTATAATAAGCCATTTAAAGATTATTGAGAGCAAGGTGGTACTAGGATGATTGTTCAAGAAGCTACCAGAACTATAGTAACTGGAGAGAACTATGAGAGCTGGTATAAACTGAACCTTCGATAGGAAATTCAAGAAAAAGCTGAAGATTTGGGCTAGGTGACAGCAGGGAGGAAACTGGGGAGGATGATCAGATACGTGGGAAGCAAAGAAGGCAGCGCTGCCCATTTGCCTTCCCTGCGGGTGATCTGAAGGCCAACCACCCAAAGGAAGTGCAAAGGGAAGAGGGTGCCATTCTCTCTGTCCTGAAACAGAAGGTGAATTACAGGGGAAGAGAAGCTGCTCAAAGGGACACTAGGCAGCGAGGGCCCCAGTGAACTGAGGCCCACAATGGCAATCACTTGAATCACAGAATCACAGGAAGTAAGAAGTTTGATGTGAACTCCAGATCTGAAAGGAAACCAAGATGATCTTAGAGAATGTCTTGGAATGCCTAAAAATATCTTGAAAAGGAACTAGGCTGGTAAGAGAAAGTTGTGGTGATGGAAAGCCTCAGGAGCTGTTCCCTCTCCCTCCTGAGGAACAAAGCCCTGCAGCGATGGGCTGTGGCCCCATGTGGTTAGAAGCCCCTAAAATACAGTCTAAGGCCTAGTAAAAGCCACCACAGTGAGGTGGGGGACATCAGCCAGAGCAGGCCCAGGGTTTACTGATGGATAATTTAGCTCATTTCATCTCAGTTCAACAGGATCTATGCTGGACATGATCAAGGGAATTAAGACACTAGCCCTTGCCCACTGGAAGCTCTTAGGCCAAAGGGAAATTGGCGAGCCAACAAACCAATGTGGAAAGTTTAGAAATGGCTCAGTGAGTGGTGAGGGACGTACTGGTGATAAAGTCATGTATAGTAAAAAAAAAGGAAAAGAAATATGTTAACTGTGGAGATTGGTGACTCCCATGCAGATCTTTAATATTTTGAGCTTTTTATTACGGAAATTTTCAAGCGTATAAAAATGTTGAGTGAATAATATATTGAACCCTCAGGTACCCATTGCAGAGCTTCAACCATGAAGCCAATTTTGTTTGATCTGTAATAGTGAGCACCCCCCTCTGCCCCCACTACCACTTGTTCCTCTCCCTTCTTTTTTTCTGGATTATTTTAGAGCAAATTCCAAACCTTAAATAATCTTCTTTAGAAATACTTCAGTATGTTATCTCCAAGTATGTTATGCTCCTGTGTGTGCTCATACTCCCTCCCCAACTCTCAACTGAATTTTACAAATATTGTGGAACAAAGGGAGTATTTATGCAAACCATCCAAGAATCCTTCACCATAAAAGGGAGACTGGCATTGCTATACTAGCCACAAAAGCCAGAAACCAAAAACAAAACCAAACCACACACACACCCAAAGAACGGAGGCAGTAACAGCCACAGAAATGACTGCTGTGGAATCGGAGAAAACAGTGAGAAGTGAACTTCTGGAGAGGAAGTAGAAAACAAAGATGATTTTCAAGTAGGAAGAAAGAAAAAGGCAAACATGCCCTTGTCGGGGGAAACAAGAGGTGTAGTAAATACCTCCTGTTGAGGAAAAGGATAAAGAGAACACTTGAAATAATTCTAAGGGCACTCAGAGGGGAAAAAAGTGGGTTGAGGTAGGAATAAAGAAGGGTAAATTAATGGTAGTAAGAACTGAAAATGATTTATTCAACAATTATTAAGTTCCTCCTGTACAATAGGGTTTCTTTAGATGGAACTCAAGTCCAAGGAGGGTATAGCATCTTAACTCCACATCCCTAAGGAGTCCCCTTACCCCAAAATAGTCTCCCTGCCTCCAGCAAGGCTGATGCCAATTCTTCAGGATATCAACATTTTCATCCAAATAGGGTGGAATGGATGAATGATCGATCAATAGTTAATTAGAGAAAGCAGTGACAGAGAACCTGAGCCAAGAAAAATGAAGAGCCAAAGAGGAAAAATTTCAGAGAAAATATCAGAAGACTAAAAGAAAATACACACACACAAATTAAGATAAGCAAAAGTTCATCTAAATGATTTGCATACAGTATTTCATGACATCTTCACAACAATCATGAGAGATGAGAGCTGTTGTTCCATTTTACAGATAAGAGAAATAAACCTCACAGAGGCTGAGATTCTCCCAAGGCTTTATAGCTTGTAAACTGGTGAAGTTTCTCTGGGAATCTTTTAATATCAAATATAGAGCTGTCTCCATTATCCCATAAGAATGCAGGCTGGAGATGAAGCTTAGAAATCTCCAGAAAGATATAGAGGATATGAATGTAACTTGGGCTTAAGAAATAGAGCTGAATTTGAAGAGAGGAATCTATGTATGAAAGGACTGCTTTGGGACCAATCAAATGCCTCAGTGGGAGAAGAGACACCCAAGTTGAGATTTCCAGATTTTTGTTTAAAAGTTTGGAAAGATCATGGAAGTGAACCAGATTGAGAGGAAAGATGCAATTTTTATACCTGAGCCCCCAAAAGAAAGAGTGCACGCAGAAAAAGGAAAGTGTGCACAGGATGCCTCTCCTGTGCACAGCAAAAGGCACGAGTCTCGGGGAGAAGTCAAGTGCATCTTCGGAAAGGAGCTGAGGCAGTGGGTAAACAAAAGCTGCCCCCTTCAGTGAAGTATTTGTTATCAGCCTGGAAGATGTAGATACAAAAATGTGAATGTTTTCTATTAGAGCTTTCCAAATCAATCTGAATAATTGCAAAAGCATATCTGGATGACCTGTATGCCCAGTTTATCAGCAGGTATAAAACAAAACCTCGGGCTCAAGTTTGTGCTAGTCTTTTCAACCCTAGTCTCATCAGGGTCAATCATAACACTACTATAATTATCTGAAAGTTGTGAGAAAGAAGAAAGGAAGGCTTACCACATAAATGTTCTTTGTGAACAAGTTTCAGAATAGTTCTTTTCAAACTAAGTTTCAGAATGGTTTGAAAAGAATGTGAGAGAACTGAGTCTTCTAAGGCTTACTAGAGTCAGGAAACTGCCCATATTAGCCAGAACCACATCTGTATTAAAACAGCCATTTATCATAAATAAAATAATTTAGGTCAATACTGTGTATCCAGAAGAATTTTTTCCCTTTTTTAAAAAAGGTCTATCAATTATTCCAGTCTAAAAATTACTAGATTGGAGAGAGGAATATTTATTTAGCTGTCTGTGCTAGCTAGCCATTTGAATATAGTACTTTCAGAGTATCACAAGCAAAAATGCTACAGGTCATAAAATTTAAAGTGAAATGTTTTACCATTTCTATTCATACAATGGTAGAGATTAAATTAATTTCTTAAAACATAGGGAATGGGGTAGAGAAGCAAAGAACTGAAGTCATGCTCCCCCTTAAAGATTTCAGAAAAATGAAACATTTTTTTAAATGACATAAAAAGAGTTCTCTCCCCAGAAATATAGCCAAAGGCTTTGAAGAATAAAATAGATATTGTCACAAAAGGGAGAGCACAGACAGATAAAACCAAGATGAAGACACTGGGGCAGAAATAGTGAAATCAAAGAACAGGTGAAACAGAATGGAGATGATGAGAGCACAAAAGGGTCACAAAAGAACAAACACTCCCTCCAAATGCTAAAGAAGAGAGAACTGCTGCAAGATTAAAATGGGCAGAAAAAGGCGGCAAAAGAGGGAGCCTAGAGGTAATGGAAGGGTTTAACCAAACACATCAAGTGCAAGGAAAGACTGAGTGATGAGCTCAACTGTGGACTGATGAAGAAATAAGCCATCTGACAGTGGACATCATGGGTCAAGTGATTCTAAGGGAGCCGAATTTCAAAGCAAGTATGCACTTCTGGGTCTGGTGGACATGCTGTTTAGTTATTCCAGGCTTTTAAAAATCCAGTCAACTGCACTTTTCCATGGCAGACACTTATAAGGAAGGTGAAGTGACCTATAGAGTGAAACGAGGAGCTAGTGATCATTTAAAAATGAAAGAGGGCAGATGTTGGGAACTAGACACCACTATCTTTTTAAGGACAGATTAGGGGACTTTTGTAGGAAATTTTCTATTGCATAGAGCATTTGTTCAATGCTCAACAAAGTAAAAAATTTTTCCAGCCATTATTTCTACATAAATAAAATTTATGCCCCTTTCTTTCTTCTTCAGGGTATCTTATAATGCAAGTGTATCTTAGCTCATTTGATGTTATCCATATGTTCTCTAAGCTATCTTCAATTTTTAAATTCATTTTTCTTTTTGCTACTCTAATTAGATGAGTCCCATCCATTGTCTTCAAGTTCATTGATTCTTTATTCTTCATCTTATCTGCTTTTGAACCCCTCTTGTGTAGGAAAGTTATGACCAACCTACATAGCATATTAAAAAGCAGAGACATTACTTTGCCAACCGTCTAGTCTAGGCTATGATTTTTCCAGTAGTCATATATGGATGTGAGAGTTGGACTATAAAGAAAGCTGAGTGCCAAAGAACTGATGCTTTTGAACTGTGGTGTTGGAGAGGACTCTTGAGAGTCCCTTGGACTGCAAGGAGATCCAACCAGTCTATCCTAAAGGAGATCAGTCCTGAGTGTTCATGGGAAAGACTGATGTTGAAGCTGAAACTCCAATCCTTTGGCCACCTGATGCGAAGAGCTGACTCATTGGAAAAGACCCTGATGCTGGGAAAGATTGAGGGCAGGAGGAAAAGGGGACAACAGAAGATGAGATGTTTGGATGGCATCACCAACTTGATGGACATGGGTTTAGGTAAACTCTGGGAGTTGGTGATGGACAGGGAGGCCTGGTGTGCTGTGGTCAATGGGATCTCAAAGAGACTCAGACACGACTGAGCAACTGAACTGAACTGAGTGTATTTTTCAGTTCTATTATTGTCTTCTCTGTGACTTCCACTGGTACTTTCTTATAGTTCCAATGTCTTTGTTCTATCACTGTTCATTATTCTTCTCCCAGTTCAGTGAGTAATTTAATGACTGTTACCTTGAACCCTATCAGGATAAATGAAATATGTTTCATTGAGGTTTTTTCTGAAGTTTTATCTTGTTCTTTCATTTGGAAGATAGTCTTCTGTTTCTTCATTTTGCTTGACTCTCTGTTGGTTTCTATGCAGTAGATTAAAAAACAAAAACGAAATACGACTTCCAGTCTTCAAGGAGTAGCCTCCTGTAGGAGATGAACTTTGTCATTCAATCCTGCCCTAGGTCATCATAGTTGTCTCTCAGAGTTTTGTGACTATTAAAGCAGCTATATTCAATAGCTCCCAGTAATTGAGGATGTACCAAGACTTCAATGTTCAAGGCAGGGAGGCTCTTTGCACCTAGATTTGGACTGATTCAAAGCCAGACTTTCAGCGAGTAGCTTTTAAAAGTATACAAAAATATATACTCCTGTAGGACCACAAGCATAAGCCTTGCTGGCCACCACAACCAGGCAATCTGGAGATATTGTCTGGGCAGCAGTCACAAATTTAAGGGTTCCAGACAAGCATATAAGTTCTTTAGGAGATACTAGCAAGCTGGAGAAAGGCCAAGATAACATCTACAGTCAACATTCTTTGAGAGCAGCTCTGTAGGCTACTAGATGCATGCCCAACACAAAGCCTGCTCCTCAGGACAGAGCTCCAGGACAAGCAAAAGACCTCCTTCACAGAAGGATGGTGGTGGGTGCCCCAGCCTGCTATCTGTGCAGTATTCTGGGGGTGGTAGCCTGCCAAGAGTCGTCACACCAATTGCCTGCAGTACCCAGGAACGCAAGCCCCCTTCTTCCCCTGTCACCAGAGCTAGACATCAAAGCAGCATTCCCTGGGAAACACCCACAAAACTGGGGGCACCAGACATAAAAATCAGGGTTCCAGATGCCTGCAAAGCTCTCTTTAGGGGACACTGGCACTCTGGAGCATGCCAGAGGGAGAATGCAAAGATAGCACCTGCCTCTATGTCCTCTCTGGAGAAGGAAATAGCAACAAATTATGGAGGGTCTTATGGTTATTGGTTGTGGGTGGGAGGAGGCCAGAGAGACCCATGGGTTCTGATTTGTGTGATTCAAGGAATGATGGCTCCATTAAATGAATCAGGAAAACACAGTAGGTGGAGGGAGGTAGTGATGAGTCCCATCCATTGTCTTCAAGTTCTTTGGGTCATGCTTAGTTGAAGATAGGAGGCAGATGGCTGTGACTGCTGATCAGAGGAGAGTTCTGATATTAGAGATATAGATTTGAGCATTGTATTATCACAAAGCTAGTGACTTAATACAGATATAATCTCTTACAGTTTTAGAAGTTAGAGGTCTAATATCAGTCTCACTGAGCTAAAGCCAAGGTGTCAGCAGGGCAGGTCCCTCCTGGAGGCTCTAGGGGAGAATCTTTTCCTTGCCTTTTCCTGCCTCTAGGGGCCACCGACATTTCTTGGCTGGCAGCCCTTCCTTCATCTTCAAAGCCACCAGTGTAGCATCTTATTTCTGTCATCACATTGCTTTCTTCTCTCTCCCCTGCCTCCCTTTTATAAGGACACTGGTGGTTACATTGGGCCCACACAGATGACCCAGGATAATCTTTGCTGAAAAAAGGTAGCAGTCACAGATTCTAAAAGTTAGAACCTGGATATATTCAGGGACCATTATTTAGCCTACTCTAGGTGTTGTTGGCATGAAGTTCACGAGAGTACATACAGTGTGTGGGATGGATGTGTGTGGAGAGAAGAGCATTAGATCAAAATCAAAAATGTTAAGGGAGAGAGCACTGGAAGAAGGAACCCAAAGGAAATGGAGAAGAGAGTCTGGCCAGGAAGGGGAGTACCAGGAAAGAGCTGGTGTCAGGGAGGCAGAGAGTAACAGGAAATAGGAAGTGGTTAAGAGCTGCAGGTGAAACTTGGTTAACTCTCTGGAGGTTCCTGGGCATCTTCTCCATCCGTGGAGTACAGGTATAGAAAACCCATGGCAGAGGATAGCAATAATGCGCAGTGAGGAAGAGTGGACTCCCTTCTGACAAGTTGGCCAGGAGGAGAAGGAAAAACTAGTAGCAGCTAGAAAGCAATGCAGACTCAATGGAAGCTATTTTATTTTGCTTTGTTTCTTAAAAGGTGTGGGTCTAGAGCATGCTTTGGGGCTGAACAGAAACAGCCCATAGATGGGAGAGGCTAAATATTTGTGCAGGAGAGGGAGTCTCTGATAGAATGAAGTCTCAAAATAGGGTAATGGATATGAACTCCAGGAGCAGAGATAAACAACATTTGAAATAGTCCTATCCTTTGATCCAGCTTCTAGGGATTTATCTTACCAAAAAAATCTTGTGAAAATACTCACATAAGAGGAAAAAATATACAAGAGTCTTAAAAGGCAGAAGGTGTACAAGAGTGTTCAGGGCAACATTGCTTATAATAGGAAAAACTGGAAGCAACTGACTTGTCTATCAGCAAGGGATTAGTTAAGCTCTGAAGTTGAGAATAGCTTTAAAATCCTAGAGTGGAAAGGTTTCCCTGTGTATGATATGATTTACAAACATCATAAAGGAAGATATTACAGAATTGATAATAAAACATACAGTTCCTATAGAGCTCATAAACACGTAAAGACTCAAAAAAATTTTCTAGTCTACCTAGTGTTTAAAAAATTCTTTCAACTGCATTTTTAAATGACAAACTAACAGGAAAATGACCAGAAGCTGTAAACTAGCATTTCAGAGAAGAAAAAAATCAGAGAAGAAAAAATAGCTTATAAATATATACATTTTAGTAATCAATGTCATTAGAGATGAGAGATATACAATGAGATACCAACATTTTGTTTATAAGATCAACAAAAATTATAAGTATTGATATCTGTTATTGGTAAGTTTAAGAAGAAACAGACATTCTCAAACAGAGTTAATGGAATTTAAATATATATAAGTTTTATAGTTTTTAATAGAGAAATTTGGTAGTATTCATCAAAATGCTTCATATACCTGACTTAGCAATTTCACTTCTAAAAGTCTATCTTATAGAAATACTCTACACATGCACATGAAATTTTGAACAAGTATGTGTTTTATTGGTTCATACTTTGTTATTTGCCAGAACTGTGAAAATTTGGACATGACCTGAATGTCTACTACACAAAGAGCAGTTAAATACACTCTGTAAGGAATACTGGACAGCAATTCAGAAGAAAGAATTAGATCTAGATGCAACAAATGATACAGAAGTAGATTTATAATAAGTAAACAAGCAAAAAAGATAGCTAAATTCCAGGTATAGCATGATCTCACTTTTGGAAACAAAAAACATTTCCATGTACTTGACAAAATAAGGACTTGGTAATACATTAATACGGATGAATTGCAGATGCATTATGCTAAATGAATGAAGCCACATTCAAAAGACTGTACACTGGCTATTCTATTGATATGATTCTCTGGAAAAAGCAAAACTATAGGAACAGAAAACAGGTCAAGGGTTGCCATAGCGGGTGTTGAGAAGGTCATTATAGAGGAGCATGAGGGTTTTGTGTGTGTGTGTGAGTAGGATTGAAAATATGCCATATCTCAACTACAGTGGTAGTTCCACAACCATATGCATTTGTATGCTACAAAAGCTGAATTTTACTCTGTGTGCATTATACTCCAGTAAATCTAACTTTTAAAAGTTGATAAAGGTTCCCAGAAAGTTGTTACTAATGGTTAGCTCTTGGAGAATGGGACAGGGCAAGTACAGAAAGGGAAGAATCTTTCATTTTTTACGCTTCAGTATAATTTGGATTATTTTTTAGTAGGCATACACTGGTTTTGGAATTTTTGAAAAAGTTTGAATAAACATGCCATACTCAACTAGCAGGATGCTATGTAGCCATTAGAAGCAGACTGACGTGTACTGACACATAAATGCATTCGTAAACATTGTTAAGTAGAAAAACACAAATGACACGAAAATAAACAATCATAGTTTTGGAAAAATATAAAATTTTGTATATATATGTTTAGGTACATATGAGGATGTGTATGTCTGTGTGTGTGTGTGTCTGTGCAAATCAGGATTTCCTCCAAATATTTAGCAGTAATTTAACAATACTTACTTTTGAGGAGCAGTATCATTGTGGGTTTGTGGAGGGGACTACTGTTATTTTCAACTCTTCCTGAATGGTTATGACAGTATATCATTTCTATAATTATAAAAAATCATTATGTTTTTGAAATAGCATAACTAAAGAGGCTGCTTTGTCTGAAAGGAGGACTGTTCATTCTTTAAGAGTGGAAGCAAGATCTGGACAGTTATAGGAAATTTTGTAGATTGGACAATAGAAGGGTCAGTCATTTTGGTCTCAGTTTTGTCAGTAAAATGGGTCATCTAGGGAATGAATGTTGGGGAGGGGAGGGAGTTAAAGGCAAGTGCTAAGATCTGGAATAACTTTTAAGGGGCTTGATGAGAAAGGGCACCAAGAGTAAATGAAAAATATTGTTGACGATAGCAGTTACAAATGTCATTAAATGAAAAATATTGTTGAGGATAGAGGTTACAAATGTCATTAGCAGCTGGGTCATGAGGTTAATGTCGGAGGGGGGCCAGGAAAGGGCTTCAGCAAACTGAGGTGGGCAGGGTTATCCAAAATGGGTCCTGGTGACTATCACAGCCCAGTACCACCAAGACCCCAAGAGAAGGCAAAACTACAACTCTTTAGGTGAATTCATCCAGTTGAAAACACTGGCAACTAGTTACATGTTACTTCAAATGCTGTCCAGACCAAATGAAACCTGACAGCCCTTGGCAGGGGGTGTTCATGTGTGTTATGTATTTTTTGTTCCTAAATTTTTTATAGCTCAGCATCTTTTAACTCAGCTTGTTTCAGGGAGAGGTGAGATATAATTCAGAACAATATAAAAAAAACAATCATTGCTCAGTTGTGATACTCAAAACAGACCTTTTTTAAAAAACATAACAGTAGATGGCAATTCAAGCTTTTACTGCCAAGAGCCCCATCCCTGAGAATGAAAAAGGCTTTCAGTCTTCTAAAAACTAGAGTTCTGGCCTTGGTTGGGGGGCACTTATGACCCAATTCCCTCCTGAACCCCTGGGAAGAGGTCACCCCTTCCAAGCTCTTTGCCCACACTGGGCAGCTGTATTTGAGTAGCAACCTCAGTAGGATGAATCTAGACAGTAAGATGGACTGAGTTAGCCTCTCTGACCCTCAGGAGGCCTAATGGTACCAGAACTTCCCAGAGGCCTCGGAGGAGACAGAGAAGATGAGCTGAGAGGGCTGACCCGCAAGCCAAGGGGTCACCATGGTGAGGGCTGAGATGGCCCTGTAACTGAAGACTTTGGGGTGGACTGTCCAAGTCCCAGCAGTCCTCAGGGAGGTCTGAGGATGGCCAGTGGGTGCTGAGGTGGGCTGTGACCCCACCTCATTTCTATTAAGCGATAATAACAAGCATTTCTGTGATTCTCAGGTACACTGAAGTTGGAGCACAATTGAACGAATGTTGGATTTCGCCTGGCTGGACACTAGAAGAACAAATGAGCAACGACAATGAAGGTATTTGTAAAAGAATGACTCCAATTACCCAGTGAACAGAATAAATCCATGTTTGAGGTACCAGCTATGCAAGGGTGCACAAAAATGAAAAACAAAAAAAGGTTTAAGAATATTTTATTCTCCCCAAACCCCCGCCACTTCCTCTCCACCTCTTCTCCAAAACAAACATCTGGCGGGGGGGAAAAAGTCACCCTAAGAAACAAATCAGAAATTGAATTTCATTATACTTTTTTAATTACATCTAGGACTAGCACACCATTGCTTTTTCAGTTTTCAGTGCCTGGGGCATCTAATCTAGCCCTGATTTTCAGGTGAGTGACTGGAATCCTTTCTAGATGAGCTAAGGACCAAAAGGTGCTGACAACAGGAAGAAAAGTCTCAAGGGTTCAGAGTCTCCGTGGGGTCAGAGAGTTGGCATGGGGGGACAATAGGAGGGGTATGTTCAGAGCACCCTTGAGGGCTCTGAGCTGCGGTCAAGGAGGCAGGTGGCCAAGTGCTGCTGGAGAAGGGAATGAGGTGACTGAAAAGGTCACCAGGATAAACAGGGTTACAGGACGGAGAAGAGGGCCACTGCCCATGCCAGTCTCAGTGAAGCCAGAGAAGACCCAGTGCTGAGCGGATGCCAAATGCAGTCGGTTCACTGAATATAACTGGTTAGCCACACGTTTCCATAACTGGACCTTCATCTAATACAGCCACATAGGCTGGATATATTGAGTAACAGGTTTACACGGATACTGATATAATTACACACTGATTGCCACACGTTTCCATAACTGGACCTTCATCTAATACAGCCACATAGGCTGGTTATATTGAGTAACAGGTTTACACGGATACTGATATAATTACACACTGATTAATAACATTTATGTTTGCCACATTTGTCAGATTTTAGCAGAATTAGAATCTGCATATACAACATTAATTCCATATACCGCTTACTTTGTTTCCTATTAAACACACATATAAACTTCTTCCCAGTTTTTCCCTTGACAAAAAGAAATACGTTATCTTCTGGAAATTTTGTTTTTAAGCAGTTAAATTTGGATTCAAGCTGCCAGGGGAGACTGTTCAGTACATTTTTACCTGACACTCAAAATGAGGTTGTAGAAAAAGCTTTCTATTCAACATAAGTGCTTCTTTTCTTATTTGAGTCTCCAGAGAAAAATTACTGCCCAGGAATGATTTTTTTCAACTTGTTTTCATTTTCCCTATGCCAGACTAAGTATTCCTGAGAGAAAACAGACCTTTTCAAGAACCCAGACTCAGTGCCATGATATCCCATTCTGAGTGAATTAACATTTTTTCCCACTGAGATGAGTTGAAAACAGACTATAAGAGAATCTGTTGACTCTTAGTTAATCTTTAGTTTTACAAGAGCATTAGGCTGTCTTTTCTCCTTAATGATTTAAGTATCTGATACTCAGCTTTCTTGTCAAATAAATGAAAAGTCTGGCTTTATTCTGTCCTGAAGCTTGTAGCTAAATATTTATCTCTGGCTGAAGAAAAAGAAAGAAGGTCAGTTGTTGCCAGTAGAATGTATTTCTGCATACAGCCTAAGAAATTGTGCAAGATGGGAACGTAATTACTGCTGTTGTAAACGCTCAGGTCTGCTGAGTAAAGGAGGTTCTTTTTGTCTTCCCAACAATGTTCACTTGATGTTCTCTTATTTTACTTTGCTAATCAAGACCTCTGTAAGATCTAAGGTAGCACTGGCTCTAATCCAGGAAATTTGTGGGGTATGAGGAGTCCTTGTCCTTTCAAAATGAAAGCAAAACGTTTACATCCTTAATATGATGGAGTAGACTTCCCAGGTGGTGCTAGTGGTAAAGAACCCACCTGCCAATGCAGGAGATGTAAGAAGTGCAGTTTCAATCCCTGGGTTGGGAAGATCCCCTGGAGAAGGGCATGGCAACCCACTCCAGTATTCTTGTCCAGAGAATCCCATGGACAAAGGGGCCTGGCAGGCTAGTGTCCATAGCGTCGCACAGAGTCAGACACAACTGAAGCAACTTAGCAAGCATGTGTGCAGGTGACAGAGTAAGTACGCAATTATTCATGTAGATGGAGAGGGGATACTTAGGAGAATAGAATAGATGATATAAAAATTCTTGTTATTTAATGTGGACTCTTGTCCAGATATACCACACAGTAATGTGCTATGTTTGCAAACTGCTCACAGGTTCTAGAGGGAGATACTGTCAAACATGCTTTCCTATCTCCTTGGAATCTTCAGAACTGGTAGAGAGGGGTCGTTTGTAATGTAGAGACTCTTTAGGAAAAATTCTGAGAACTATTAGGGTTTCCTGAGTAGGAAGTCAGTGCACCTTCTGCTGGATCCTCCCCCAGCTCCACCACCCACTGCTAATTCATCCAAGGGCATCCAGGACATAGTCGAACAGCTGTGGAGAAGAACTCTCCAGCCCGTGCAGAAAACCCACAGCAGCAGCTTCAACCCAGAAGAAATGGATATGGTGAATGAACATGAATGATGATATGATCGAAATGTACTTCTATTCTTGCCTACCATGGTCTTTTCAAGCTTTGTTCAGGGAGGAGGTGATTCTGCCTCCATGCATGTGTCTCAACCAGGGTGCTGTTAGCATTCCAAGCAGAACAATTTTTGGAAGATTTAGCATTCCAGCCCTTGCCCTCTAAATGCCAGTAGCCTCCCCACTAACCATCATGATAATCAAAACACACTCTCACACATTTCCTCTGATCCCTAGGGAGGGGATTACCCAAAAACTCATTACCCATACCCAGGCAGGCATGGGACTCATCTGCTGACTCCCAGGGCCTCAGGGAGAAATTGCCTTATGGTCCTTTTTGGTCAAACACAGTCTCTATTCAGTAATTAGGATGCCTGGTCAATACAAAAATGTAAAGTCAGATAGATTTAGTGCTGCTGCCGGAGAAATCTGCTATAGGGTCAACTTCCCCTTATCGCTCCCAGGGCCCCGGCTTGCTAACTTTAGTGGAGAAGGATCAGGAAAAGGGGGTCAGAGAAGTTTCCAAGTTTCTTGCTAATGGCTTGATCACAACTGATTTTTCCTTCTGTGAGTTTTTCGGAGAGTCCCATCATTGGGAATTTCTGGTACAACTCTCAGGAAGTATGGAATGCATTCCATTCTCAGGGCCATTCCCCCTCCACCCCTGCCCTGGTACCGCCCCCTCCACCTTCCCCCATGCTATCATTTCCCTCTGCCTGCCCCAGGATTCACCTCCCTCTGGGGTAAAGGGTCATGAATCAGAAAACTGTTCTCCATTCGGCAAACAGTGACCATGACGGGGCCTCCACTCGGAATGTCACATCTATGGCATCTTGGTAATCAGTCGACATTTCCACTGTAACATCCTGTTATGGGAAGGAATTAAGAGCATTATTTCAAAACAAGTCAATAGAGCTGATTCTTCAATGACTAGAGAACCTCTGGGTCTCTGAGTTTCCGCAACATGGTAAAGTACATACAATTAATTTTTATAATCTGATACCTTTTCAAGTTGAATTTTGAAGATAATATCTAAAATGCTCTTTGTCTGGAAGAGGGTTTAGGAGGGTTTTTCCCCCCCTCCCTCCCATTAAAATGCTATTCTTCTCCTTCCTACTAAATATGAAAGCTCTTATTCTTGCTGCTTTATACTCCAGTCCCTTCAGAATGGAGGTTTGCGACCGGCAGATCACTTCTCATTCTTATTCTTTTTTTTTTTTTTAATTTAACGAATACCTGGAACACAGAGGAGTGACTGACTCAAATATAATGAAAATAAAATGACCTGTTTCATAGTAACAACTAGTGCACTTCCCAGCTAATGAAGTTGTCTTTATATAGTGTTTCTCCTTTGATTCTTGTGAGGTAAGGATGAGGCAAGTCTTATTTTGCAGATGAAATAAGTGAAGCCCAGCAGAAAAGGAAGGGAAACTAACATGTAGCAAATACTGTTACTAGGTAATTTTTCTTTAATACATTTATCATCTCATTTGGGCTTCCCTTATAGCTCAGTTGGGAAAGAATCTGCCTGCAATGCAGGAGACCTGGGTTCAATTCCTGGGCCGGGAAGATCCCCTGGAGAAGGAAATGGCAACCCACTCCAGTATTCTTGCCTGGAGAATCTCACGGAGAGAGGAGCCTGGCAGGCTACAAGAGTCGGACACAACTTAGTGACTTCACCACCACCACCATCATCTCATTTATCCTAGTGAACACATAGGATAGATATTATCATCATCCTCGGAAAATTGAGGCTTAGAAACTTAAGCTCCCCAAAGTCATACAGCAGGTACCTTTGTCTTTTTGCTGTACCATATATTTAATCTGCTCTTTTGAACTAAAACTTGATCAGTTACCCATAAAATGCCTTTGATATTCACTTGAAACCAGGAAAAAAAAAAAGGTCTAGGAGTGTTTTTGTCTGTTTTATTGGATTCTAAAGCCAGCAGAAAGTCAGATGGCCAAAATGAGTCAACTTTTATGGCTCCCAATTTTGGCATTTAAGAGGGAATGAAAAGGAATGTGAGTTTGAGGAAATAGCAGTGAAAGCCATTGCACTTTGTAAAATGATTCCTTTGAGACCAATCAAGCCAAGATGAACACTGAATCATTTCAGGTGAGACAAACCCAATCCCATCTCCACATTGCACGCAAGGAGCGCAGAGCACAAAGCTCATGGGACTGGTGGTAGAAGGTTACGTGCTGGAGCACCCTGTAAACATTTCCAGGACCATCTTTGCCCTTTGTCAACTGTACAGCTTCCCGTGGGGTGCCCTCTTTTGCAGGCCTCCTTCTGGCCAGGGCCTTGCACCCATGATTTCTCTCTTTACCTGTCGTTGTGGGAAAGCCCTGATCCCTCCCTCCGCTGCAGAGTTCTGTTCAGCCCTGAGTACTTGGGCTTTCCTGAACCCTTTGTCCCCTGAAGTTTTATAGCTCTTGCTGACTCTTCTTCCCAGCATAGCACTTCCTAACGTATGGTCTTCTTTGCTGTTATGTAAGTTCAAGTATTACAACAATCAAGCCTTTATAAATCATTGAGTTGTGGCAAAGAACTGTGTAATGCAAGTTCAGATGATGAGATTTTATTGAACATGGGACATCCTTAAGAAAACAAAGGGCATAAATATTTAGCAGCAGTCAGGTGGCCGCCCATACAATAGTACCCTATCTAGGAGAGTCTGGCTAGTACTGTTCAGAGGACCCTGTCTAAGAGGAGGAGGTGGTGATTATATGTAAATAATGGGGGAGAATTAAGACAAGGACAAGACAAGCCTCAGAACTGAATGGCTCCCCAGAAGGAGACCTCTCTTCTCTGAACTTTATAACCTCACTTCAAAGCAGTTTTATGGTGTCAAGAACTCTATGGCTTGTGAGTATGAGCATAAGGAACTTCTTGCTTTTAGAGCAATCAATAAGGGAGTAAAGCACACGGGATCAAGCTGGGAACTCATCTGTGCCTACTTAGCATCAAAGTGGTTAAAGCACATTGTGGGTTTTCAGAAACAGGTCTGCACTGCCTAGGGATGAAGTTCACAACTGCCCGAGGGAGGTTCTTTCAGATGGTCAGGAAAAAAGGCTCAGAAGTCCTGACTTCAGTTCAGTTTAGTCACTCAGTCATGTCCAGCTCTTTGCGACCCCATGAACCGCAGCACACCAGGCCTCCCTGTCCATCACCAACTCCCGGAGTCCACCCACACCCATGTCCACGGAGTCGGTGATGCCATCCAACCATCTCATCTCTGTCATCCCCTTCTCCTCCTGCCCTCAATCTTTCCAAGCATCAGGGTCTTTTCCAATGAGTCAGCTCTTCGCACCAGGTGGCCAAAGTATTGGAGTTTCAGCTTCAACATCAGTCCTTCCAATGAACACCCAGGACTGATCTCCTTTAGGATGGACTGGTTGGATCTCCTTGCAGTTCAAGGGACTCTCAAGAGTCTTCTCCAACACCACAGTTCAAAAGCATCAATTCTTCAGCATTCAGCTTTCTTTATAGTCCAACTCTCACATCCATACATGACCACTGGAAAAACTGTAGCCTTGACTAGATGGACCTTTGTTGGCAAAGTAATGTCTCTGCTTTTTAATATGCTGTCTAGGTTGGTCATAACTTTCCTTCCAAGGAGTAAGCATCTTTTAATTTCATGGCTGCAATCACCATCTACAGTGATTTTGGAGCCCAGAAAAATAAAGTCAGACACTATTTCCCCATCTATTTCCCAGGAAGTGATGGAACCAGATGCCCTGATCTTAGTTTTCTGAATGTTGAGCTTTAAACCAACTTTTTCACTCTCCTCTTTCACTTTCATCAAGAGGCTCTTTAGTTCTTCCTCACTTTCTGCCGTAATGGTGGTGTCATCTGCATATCTGAAGTTATTGATATTTCTCCCAGCAATCTTGATTCTATCTTTTGCTTCCTCCAGCCCAGCATTTCTCATGATGTACTCTGCATATAAGTTAAATAAGCAGGGTGACAATATACAGCCTTGACCTACTCCTTTTCCTATTTGGAACCAGTCTGTTTTTCCATGTCCAGTTCTAACTATTGCTTCCTGACGGGCATACAGGTTTCTCAAGAGGCAGGTCAGGTGGTCTGGTATGCCCATCTCTTTCAGAATTCTCCACAGTTTATTGTGTTCCACACAGTCAAAGGCTTTGGCATAGTCAATAAAGCAGAAGTAGATGTTTTTCTGGAACTCTCATGCTTTTTTGATGATCCAGCGGATGTTGGCAACTTGATCTCTGGTTTCTCTGCCTTTTCTAAAACCACCTTGAACACCTGGAAGTTCACACTTCATGTATTCCTGAAGCCTGGCTTGGAGAATTTTAAGCATTACTTTACTAGCATGTGAGATGAGTGCAATTGTGCAGTAGTTTGAGCATTCTTTGGGATTTCCTTTCTTTGGGACTGGAATGAAAACTGATCTTGTCCAGTCCTGTGGCCACTACTTAGTTTTCCAAATTTGCTGGCATATCGAGTGCAGCACTTTCACAGCGTAAAAAGTAACTCAAATTCGTATCCTCAAACTGTGTGTAAATTATTTAACCTCCCTCAGCATTCATTTTGTCATATCCTTGAACTGTGTGTAAATTATTAACCTCCCTCAGCATTCATCTTGTCATATGTAAAATGAAAAGATGAATATTTAACTTATAAAAGTTTGAAAATACATAAAATAACACTGGTAATGCACTTAATACTATGTCTGGTACTCAAAACAGTGTGAGTTCTTTCATCAAAACAATCACTAAGAAAATATGCAAGCTACAGGTTGGAAAAACACATACAGCATATTTATCTGAAAAAGTATTCATATCCAGAAAACATGAAGAACTGCTACAAGTCAAAAATAGGTGAACCACTCAGGTTTTTTTTTTAATGGGAAAATACTTCACAAAAAAAGAAATACAAATGTACATTAATACATGAAAAGGCATTCAACATCATTAATCCTCAGGGAACTGCATGTTAAAGCTACAGTGAGATACCCTTTTCACCCTATATAGAGTGGTTAATATGAAAAAGACTGATGATACTGAATGTTGACACAGATACAGAGCAACTGGAATTCTCATCTGTGGCTATTAGGAGTGTAAAATGGTACAATCACTTTGGAAAACAGATTTTCACTTTCTCATAAATATAAGTATGCATTTATACTATGACCCAGAACCGGAGAAAATTAGAATATATATCCACCAAAAGATTTGAACGTGTATCTTTATAACAGCCTCTTCTCTTAGGTTCAAACTGGAAACAATCCAAATGTTCATCAACAGGAAAAAAGATAAATTTTAGCACATTCCTGCCATGGAATTTTACTTAGCCAAGAAAGAAAACCAACTATTGATACTCACAACCACATGGATTACTCTCCAAATAAATGAAAGAAGTCGGACACAAGACTTCATGCGGGGACAAAGAAGGGGATTTTGTGTCTGAAGCACAAAAAGAGGCACATTAGTCTATTGAGCTCTATTATAAGAATTGCCTAGAAAGGGGTACAAGAGAACTTTCTGGGGTCATGAAAATGTTCCATCAAGTTTTGGTTGGTGGTGATGATTTTCAAAATTTGTAGAACTGAATATTTCAGATCTGTGGATATAATTGTGTTAGATTGAACCTCTGCAAAAGATAAATAAATGTTGCTTATTACTTGATTAGTATTACAACCAGTCATCTCACCAGCACCACTGCAGCTCGGTGGAGAGCTAGCTGAACGCTCTGTGCCTCGGTGCAGGGCGCTCCGGCAGCTTGGCGGCTCCAGCATGTCCTGGTCCATCCAAACCGAGCGTCTGATGTTCCCTGGTGATGCGGCACCCTCATGACTGATTCTCCTCAAGTCTCTAGCTGTTTCTACTGCTGCCTCCGTCTTTACTTCCCTTGGCTTCTAACGTTTCCTACTTCCCTCTCCTATCCCCAGAATGAAGAAGACTGCTAACGTTCTGTCTAACCCTGTTGGTCTGTTTCTCATGTCCCAGCACTTCAGAAACCTCTTCTTTTGTTATGTATAACATCTAGAGTTGCCTTTGTTAGAACCCTGTTTCTGCCCTTTTTCCAGTTTTTTGGAGATGTAATTGATATACAGCACTGTGTAAGTTTAAAGTGTATTGTGGAATGACTTGACTACATGTATTGTGGAATGATTACCACAGTCAGTTTAGTTCACAGCCATCATCTCATACAGATACAAAAACAAAAAAAAAGAAACTTGTGTTTTTCCTTGTTACGAGAACTCTTAGATTTACTCTCTCTCTCTATGACTTTCAAACATACTATGTGGCATGGTTAGCTATCGTCTTCATGTTGTACTTCACATTCCCAGTCTGGCTCAGTGGTAAAGAATCCACCTGCTAATACAGGAGCCTTGGGTTTGATCCCTCGATTGGGAAGATCCCCTGGAGAAGGAAATTGCAACCCATTCCAGTATTCTTGCCTGGGAAATCCCACGGACAGAGGAGCCTGGAGGACTATGGTCCGTGAGGTCACAAAAGAGTTGGACATGACTTAGCAACTAAATGACAACTTATTTCTCTTATAACTAGAAGTTTGTACCTATTGACTACCTTCATCCAATTCCCCATTGTCTGCCTCTGGTGACCACAAATATGATCTCCTTTTCTTTTCTTTAAAAAACATTTTTTTGATCTCCTTCTCTATGAGTTTTGGGGGAAATGTGTTATATTTTTTTAATTCTACATTCAAATATTTTTACCCGTAAACAATGTTTCCACAATTCCTCCATCTTCACCCCTAGGTAACTTACCATTCTACTTTCTCTTTTTATACCTTCTTTTTTTGTTTATTTAGGTTTCACATGTAAATTAAATCATGCACTGTCTGACTTTCATTTAGTATAATCCCCTCAGGGTTCATCCATGTTGTTGTAAATAGCAGAATTTCCTTCTTTTATGGCTAAATAATATTCTACTGTGTATATATGTATATACCACAACTTCTTTATCCATTCATCTGTTGACAGCCAGTTAGGTTGTTCTCATATCTTAACAGTTGTCAATATTGCTGCTGTGAACATACGAGTGAAGATCTCTCTTTGACATAGTGTTTTTATTTGTCAGAACCTTATTTCTAGTCCAGTCTATTTGGCCAGGTTGGCAGGGTCTCATGACGCACTTCACGGCAGCTTGGGTGGAAGTCAGGAACTCAAGGGGCTGTGGATGGTGGGCATTTGAGGGTCCATGAGCCAGTCATCATAATGACTTTGTCCTATCACACACAGTGTCACTGGGCCCCCAGTTTATAAACTTCCGGCTCTAGTTTGGGGGCACAGCAGGAAAGATCCAAATGCATGTTTTATACCAGTAAGACTGTGCTAATACTTGGTCATCTTACTGACAAATTCACAATATTACCACGATACATAGTTAAATATATGCTTGATGTCAACTGTTAACTTCTCTCATACCACCAGAAAAAAAAACCTGTTGATAAGCATCACCATACAGGGCAGGATATTTTTAGGTTTTTAGGGCCTGAGTGTTTTTCAAGCAGCTCTTGCAAGGTGAGGAACTGGCTGGAATTAGGCAGAGTTTACGGCTCAATAGCTGTGCCTTTGTGGGTTCAGTGAGGCAGAGGTCTTAAGGGGCATCTTTATGAGCAAGTTGTTATTCTTTTATTTTAATATTTTAATTGGTTCATACTTTTCTTTTCCAAGTGTAAGAGTTTTTTGGAACAGGCAGCAAACTTATTTCTTCCCACCATCAGTTAACCCAGAGATGGAGAACTCTGATTTTCAGTTCTCACAGGTTGACTTGTAAATTTTTAAAGCAGTTTCTCACATATTCTACTTTAATCTTCTGCCTTCAAATCTGTCAA